>LPNX010740930.1:7187-38393 GCA_001517045.1 Pseudotsuga menziesii | reverse complement strand
CCTTATCTTTTCTTACATCAAAAAGCCTAACCTCTCCATTTTACATAAGCGCTTATTTATACTGCGCGGCTTTACAAAAACCCTGGTCTTAAACCATGGGAACCCACAAAACCCTAAACCCCGGATTTAAACCATGGGCTTATTACAAACAGAGAGGGTTTTTACTTACCCTGACACCCCTAAGACTATTTTGACCCATAGCTCTGCTTACAAATTTCCTAACTAACCGCGGAGTTACCCTATGTGGAGTATGCGCCCCAACAGGCCCCTAAGACTCACTAGTGGCCCGTCCCGGGACACTCTGCATCTTTCTCTGGCGGGCGAATCTTCTTTGCGAGGGTCTGGAATCGACTGGTGAGATTATGCAGTATCTCATCAGTGGCTTGCTCCTTTTCCACCATCTCCTGTAATACGGAAGAAGAGTCTATATCAGCCTTTTCCTGTGCAAAATTGTCATATGCCTTCAAAATTTTGAGTTGGCTTTCCGCAGCATTGGTCAGCTCTAAAGCTTCATCGACCAGGGGCTGTAGTGCACTTTCCAGCATTGTCACCTTCGTCCTGCATGACTCGATTTCCTGTTGAAGTTCCTTGCTGCGTTTTACTTTAGCCATCTTCTGCATAGGTGGCAACGTCTTGATCTCTATTCGGACTGCATCGAGCTCATCCTGGCGCAGCTTGATGGTTTCCTGAATCTTCCCTACATCTGGAGGATCCTGTAGATTTGCCCAAGCTTCTATGCTATCTTCCATTAGTTGTGCGACACTAGCCATATTGTCTGATATTTTTGCTGCTGAAGCCTTGATATCCTGCTGGCGCTGTTGTCGGACCTCACCCGTTGTCCGTTGTAGTCTAGTTGGTTAGGATACTCGGCTCTCACCCGAGAGACCCGGGTTCAAGTCCCGGCAACGGAACCAATTTGTTGGCACTTGGGAAGACCCGGGTTAATGCTTTTCACGTCGCACCAACAAAAGACCCACTGTGTTGGCCCTTTCGGCAACAACCCGCGCGCAGGTTGCAGTCTCACCCGAAACAGCAATGGGGTGCCGCAGAATCAGGTTTCTGCATGCAGAGAGGGGTATTACTGTACCTTGGCCTTTCTAAATAATTACTAATCGACTTCTGATTAATTTATCATTCATTCATATATATTTCACAACACAATACACAAACCAACTTGCATAACCCACTACAGGGAATTCACAGCGAAGCTTAGTATTAGCAGAGATCTTATATTATCAGATATATTCAGTTTAATGCATGAAAACGACAGAAACAGAAACAACACAACAAAACCACAACACCACATATAACGTGGTTCACCCCCAGTGTAGGGGCTACGTCCACAAACTGCGTTTTATTCCTCTTTCCTCAAAACCACAGTTTATCTGCGCACACAGCTGCAGATTTCTTCTTCCTCCTGACAGTCGTGCACACAGCAGTAGGCTTCTGCGCACACAGCTGCAGATCTTTCTTTCCTCCTTACAAAATCCCTCTGCGCACACAGCTGCAGAGGTCGTCCACGCACACAGCTGGGACTTGTCCTTTCCTTACAAAATCCGATCTTACTTGCCTTATCTTTTCTTACATAAAAAAGCCTAACCTCTCCATTTTACATAAGCGCTTATTTATACTGCGCGGCTTTACAAAAACCCTGGTCTTAAACCATGGGCACCCACAAAACCCTAAACCCCGGATTTAAACCATGGGCTTATTACAAACAGAGAGGGTTTTTACTTACCCTGACACCCCTAAGACTATTTTGACCCATAGCTCCGCTTACAAATTTCCTAACTAACCGCGGAGTTACCCTATGTGGAGTATGCGCCCCAACAGGGTCTAAATCAATGACGTCTCTCAATAGTGCCACATAGCTAGAGTGTATCTGAGGCCTATTACTTTAGTTGGAAGTGCTATCATACTTTTCTTCATATTGAATTATCTCTTGTGCCCAATATCGTATTCATATCTCGAGGTGGATATACCGCTCTCTTTAGGCCATATCATGATTCTTATATTATTCTGAAGCTCTTTCTTCCACCATGGTGTCTCTGACCCTGGGAGCTTCAAGTTCATCTTCATGTATGTTTATTTGAGTGAAACTTCTAATTGAAATGTCATCACTTGTTATTCAGAACAAGTATCATCATTCTTTTTTTGTAGTTGATTGTACACGTTCTTTCCTACAAGTCAAATACATCAGTTGCATGGTTATAAACATTTCATAAGACATATTCATAATGACACATTATTATGCATAAAGATATAATCATGCAACTATTTTATCCAATACAACATTCATCCATATCCTATATACACACATAAACTTTCTATATACCTTCCATATCTACCATAACATTATTGACAGTGTGCACTAATCCCAATATGTCAACAAATAGGTTTCATTCTAGATAAGTAGCAATGGAATGTTGTATAACACCATAGGCCACATACCCATCACATGCATATTAGTAGTATAATGTTCATTAATGCAAACATTATATCATGCATAATACATTTCCTTGAACATAGATATGTACACAACTAAACAATGTAATTTAAGCAACTAGTTATATAAGATATGACCATTAAAATACTTATCTTTGTTTGTTTGGTAGACTCCTTCTTGATCCTTATGTCCTTGCAAGAATAATTGAAGCCTTCTACTTCATCATTTGATTTTGAGAACCTGTGTATTGGTTCTAAGTATCACTAATTGCATTCCTTCCTATCCAAATATTGAAATGGATAAGAGTATGATCTTTGTCTTCACCAGTAGAATTCATATTCCTCATCACTTGAGGAATCTTCCTTTTCTTCTATGAATCTTTTATTAGTTGATTCATCATCTTCAGCGATGCGAGCATGGTTTATTTTCTTGTTTGACTTCTTGTTAAAGGAGCCTCTATTTATGGGACAATATTTGGAGTAGTGTCCCTTTTCATCACAAGTACAACCTGGAATGTTTGGAAGGATCTCTTCTGAATTCCTTTTGTCTTTTGTTGTGATGACAGTCCTCCTTCTTTCAATGATTTCTTCTGGAGTAAATTGTGGGAGCTTGATCTTTAGTTTCTCCTCTCTTTCTATGAGTCGAGCTTCTTCTTGTGTGCATTCTTCCCATAGTCTATTGAAGGATATCATCCTCCTTCTTGCACATATTCCTTAAAGGAATGAATGAATCCCATGAAATTGGGATTCCATTCAAGTTTTTTGATCTCTGCTTTCATTTCTTCAACATTGTCTTCAATGGTTTCTAGTTGCTTCTTAATCTGAGATATCTTTGTGAATTAAGATTGAATGATTTTTGACATTTGCATATTTACATACTTGATTTTTGTTCTCGGGATCATATTCTTGTTGATGTTCTTTCCTTTGTAAAAGATGTTCATTGCATCGAACATATACATGGGAGTCTTCAAGGACGATACATGTGATATCCAATGGAGATAGAAATAATGCTCTTGGATTTGACTAAGTCCTTCTTGTGCTTTGTCTTCATCTCCCTATGGATCTGCAACTTCTTATTTGGCATAGTTCTCAAGGTCATGCTTCTTCAAGTATGAGAAGCACTCTCTACTTCTATGCTCAAAGTTTCTCAGTTCCTTGAATCTTGTTCTCAAGCTTGGTACTATTTTTCATCATGATAAAAATGAGAACCTCAAATGGAAATAGAGAGGATAGAACTTACCAATGAGATTGCTTCAACTTGATACTTGCTTGAAAGATTTTGGAAGATTGATTTTGGTGACCTAGGGTTTGGCATAGAAACCCTAATTTTTGAACTTAGGTATCTTTCAGATCTGATTGTATGGAGAGATGTGCCTCTTTAAGGCTAGCTGAGTAGCATATTCATTTTCCCAAAACTGTGGATTGAACTGCAAAATATATGATGCCCTAGTTTTCCCCGACAACAGTGTTAGGTAAAAAATTGAAGATCCAAAAAATCAGAAAATCATTCCATATACATATGCTCCCTCCTAAGTCGAGTTTTATAGTCCTCATTTTTCAACTGATCGATGGAGGGAAGTGCCCGGAATAGGAAGCCCTATTTTTCTCCAATTTCTTCTACATAATTGTTTGGTATTGATTATGTTGTACCTCCGAAATTATTACTCCTCCAGGTCTGAAACTTTATCCTGAAATAGCTTGATCTATATTATTTACAACCCCATATTTTAGAGCATAATTGGATTCACCAGGTGGGGCTTATGCGATTTTTCCCAAGGTGACTTGTTTCAAAACTGTTCAGAATAGAGAACTTGTACGGACTTCCACATGTCATTGTTTCACCTTCAGGGTCTAAAATGTGGACCATAGAAACTACATTTCATTCCCTATTTGAAACATATTGAGAAATTGGATTTAGACCTTCCTATCCCGAGATATATCAGTTCTCCCTAGGTCTCATGTTTGAGACTAGATTCTATAGGAGGTTGGAACACCTATTTGGAGGAATAATATATCCTAAAGTATAGAGATTCCATGGTTGAAATTATCACATAAGGTACAAAAATATTTCATCTTCATCATGTCAAAGTTTCATCTCATGATCCTTCTCCAATATTGATTTATTGCAAAATTCCCAAGATGACTAGATTTTGTGTTCTAGGGTTTTCAAGCATGAAACCCTAATCTTCAGTAGCTGCAGTTGTAGCAGTGTTTCGGTTGCGCAAAGACTTATTTCAGGGTGGATCTGATACCATGTCAATATTTCAACGGTTATATAATATCTAATAACATTTATCATCATAGCATCATAACCATATACAAAAGGATCACTGCAAGAAAGGTAAGCACATCCACACAAAAGAACATAGAGATTTACCTTGGGAAACCCTCTCAGGGGATAAAACCCAACAAAACTTCCTCGATATAGAATTCAACCAAGTATAGTGTAGGACCCAAATAATAATATTTATTAGACCCCAAGAATAATACTCGACTTATTCCTCTCTCTCAGATGGACTGCTCCTTCTCTCTCTAGCGCAACTGTTGAGTTCTGAGTGTGACCAAATGAGGGAGGCGGCTCCCCTATTTATATTGATAAGTGGAGAGGCCTAATAACCCAATATGGCCTACCTATCCTCCCAATTAGGTCCAAATTACCTTGGGATACTCAAAATTATGTTTTAATAATACTTGTGGGTACTACTGATCCGACTTACATCGAAGATTTTACCTCAAGACTTTACATGACCAATTACATCAATGAAATGGGTAATAACAATAATAATACAAAATTGAATATCTTCCACATATATATTACTTTAACAATTCATTATTCATAATTGGATATTTCACTTTTTTTATTAAAAAATATTAAAGTTAAAAGCCCCTCAAAAGTGGGTAAATTTTGGAGTTGAATTGATTCAAGGTTTAACCTACGTGGGTTTACCAATTTGATTTAGGCCCTTGGAATGTGTTTTTATCTTGGAGAATAGGGATTTTTCACCCTATCTTGCACTTCTCTGGTCTTATTAGGACTCCATACTATTATCTTGTACTTAGGACTTCACATCCTAGCATATTGAAGGCTCTATTCCCTAATCAAGATCCAATACTCTATGGCTTTAAATTTCAAAGAGTTAGGAATTCACACCCTAATATTTTCCATATACTTAATACTCCATGTCTTAGTCTCTCATGCATTCAGGATTCCACGCCTTTCCCTCCATGATTTTTCATCTATTCTATCCCAAAACAATGTTTTTCCCTTAAGTACTAGTTGTAAGCTCATACCCATCTGATGGTCTTGTTGGAAAGGTCTTGTTTCCCTAGCCATGCATGCATCATACCTTCATAGATTGAGAGAATCAATCAAAATTCATAATGGATTAACTTAACCACATTTTACCCAAGCGTTTACATGACCTTTCAGGTCATTTTTTCTCCAATAGAATGGCTTCCATAGTCATCTCTGATCTAAGCTTCATTACCAACAAGTAACTAAGTTTCATCTCAAATCCTACATTACAAGGTTAAGCATTCATAATCATATAAATCATGTATTATCAACAAAATCATAATTGAATGTATGTTACGTAGAACAATGATCATCCATATGTCACAGTCATATATCATGCTCCATGTCATTAACCAGATGCAAAAAAAGAAACATATATATAACATGTTCTTAATCAATATTGATATGGTACACATAATAAATATATAATCATACATTAGCAAGGATGCAACCATGTCTATAATATATGCATATATATTAGAGTTCACTAGTATAGCATACAAAATCCCGCAAAAATCATCCTCTTCGTGTGTAACAAACTATGCTAGCCATGATGGGACATTGCATGCTCCCCCTCTTGGGATAAACTTGGACCGAAGTTTTAAGTAAACAAAAAAGGAAAGTTGAAACACATAGTCGACATGTCCTCCCAAGTAGTATAACTAAGATTGTACATGTCCCAGTAGACCTTAACTCGTTCCATCAGGTGACATTTGAGAAGACAAGTGCAATGATCCAATTGAATTCCAAGTTAACACACTTTGATACCATTATAAAACCATAATCCATTTCAATAAACTAACCATCAAAATTTCCTCAATAGTCACAAGGTATAAACCAACAATGGATTGTGCAAACATTTAGCTTCACGACTTGTGCCAAGCTTACTTACTATGGGGACCAAGCATAATATGAAAAAATTAATATAATTATAAGGGTTACCAACAACCATTTCAATAGTTAATCAATTTTTTATGGTACAAATTGTAGTCACAGATATAAAAATAACTCATATAATTGATCTTTGTAATAATGCATTCATGGTAAGGCTATTAAATTCTATGCTCGCATAGATATGACACTAGGATATGGTTTCCCATTGACATACAATGTCTAATTACAAAATAATGAGATTGGAATTCAACATATCCATCCATGCCATTGACACTTAAATAGAAGCAGTTTCTAAGGTATGTAACTACATCTTGAACTATTTGGCATTGTCCTTCATAAAAAAATGTTTCTATTGAAAAATAGTTAACTAATCTAAAAAAACTTGTTAATAGGTTTTTTTACATCTACATTCCTCAATTGTAGTAAGAAGTGGAATATGAAATATATAAAATTTTATAAATACACATAACAATGACTTATCTAAGTGGTAAATTCACCATAAACCCAAAATAATAATAAAAATTGTTGGTAGAAAAACCAGAATTTTGACATTAAAAATAACATGCATAAATAATTGAAGTATACATCATTGTGATGGTTAACATGCTTTCATTGGTAGAGTTCCACTCTCAATTTTTTGGATAAGATTATTGACATTACCAGCCACACTTGTCGGGGTTTTAACAATGCAATGTTCATACACAAGGTGCACATTAACATTTACAACCACCCAATAGGAAGAATCATAATTATGCATTCCCACTACCACATTTATTAGACCAATAGACATTAGTAGTAATAATAGGGTCACAATTTCACCAACACATACAAAAGATTGGCATAGTTAGGCAGTAAAGTTGGAATACATATATCCATCATAGATATTGCATATAACACTTAAAAAGGGATGGTATCTAAAGTCCATACCTACAACAAGACATTCTTATAGGAATCCATATCATATAATTTTCACAATTCAATCTATGAGATAAACTCATGCAAACTATAAAAACTTTAACAAATTTGTAGAACTAAGCATAACTTAAAACCCTACTTAACATGGTGACTCTAGACATGTATACTAAAGAAATTATGGATTTCACTTGGTTTCTAAAATAAATAATAACAAAAAATTACTCAAATATGTGTATCATGTTTCCACTATATATTGTAAACAAAAATGTGTCATGGCAAAGATAAACCTGATTTAAACTTATCCCAAATCTTTAAACAATTTTACCTTCATAGAATCATTTAAGCATTAAAAAACTATGCCCAAAATTTTAAAAAAAATTTTGGGTGCTAAATCAATATAAGGATTTCAATAAACTACCCATGGTTCAAAAAAACAAAAGAACTCTATAAAAAAATCCCTCTAGATGAATCCTTAAGCCATTTGAAGTAAAACCCGCCCTAAGTTGTACCAAAGCACACTAGAAAAACAAGTAAATGAGGTCTGGACACATGAAAAAAAAAAGTATCACCACACCATTACAAGCATAAGCAAACTTGAAATCTAAAATTTGTTTAGAATTAATGGGTGTTGGAATTCACCAACCTGAGCCACATATAAAAAACAAAATAAAATCAAGTCCCTTTCATATTCACGATCTAAACCAACATTTATTTTATGTTTTAAAAACCTAGATTAAAACTTACCTTGACTTGAGCTAAAGAAATCACAACCAACCAAATGCATATAACTAATAGTAACCATAGCACTAAGAGCTCATCTAAGGCCACTTAATTATTTTTAAAAACATTTTTGTAACCATTCAACATATTATATAGGACTCATCTTAGTCACCTTAATTATGCAAAAGTACTAATTCATCAAGAATGAGATCTCCTTCCTCTTCAATTTGTCCTTCAAAGAATATCACAAGCACACATTCTTATTATCGAGAACTTGAAATCAATTTTCTATTAATATAATGTCAATTATCTAAGCTCAGATGGAACTAATCGTGACTTAAGGGGTTTTATCTCTAATGTACTATTATTTTAACCTTCACAAGCCAACAAAGTTTGAAGAAAGTCGTGGATCAAGTTCATATACAATATAAATTGTTAATCTCACCATGCACTTGACAATAATTTAAAGAAATACATGGATTCAATCCTCAAATTTATCTAAATAATTTAGTTAACTACAGTTCAACCAATGTTAAATGGTGGTCTACGTTGGAATTATGATAGGGATTGCAATCATATGGAAAAATATCAGATTGTGATATGGTTGCAATTGATGGAAAGACATAGAATATGATATAGATAAGCAGAGGACTCAGACAAATAAGCAAAAGACTCAGAAGAATCGACATTTTGTACAGAGATCCGACGGTCATGAGTAAACCCGCAAAGTTTGAAAGAAAATATGATGAACAAATCCAATGGTTAGGAGTGAACCTACAAAAAAATCAACTATTCAAAAGGAAATAAGAAGGCGGAAAGAGGAAGGCTGAATGCGGAAGATGAGAAATAAAAGTATAAACTAATATGGGTTTTCGCAAACCGGTGTTTGCCAGTGGAATGCAAAAGGAGGAAAATGGAAGGTAGAAAGCGGAAGGCAGAATGCAGAATATGAGACATCAAAGTCTAAAATAATATGGGTTTTCGCAACCCGGTGTTCACCAGAGGAATGTGGAAGGCGGAAAGCGGAAGAGCGGACTCCAATTCTGTGGTTGAATGGATTTCATAGTAATTTCACGTCCAGCCTCTATGTTTATACTCCAGCTATTTCAATGAGCGAAATTGTCCTCAAGCGTTGGATCTCTGCTAACTTCGATCAACGACAAACTCCAAATAGAACAAAACTAAATTGCATTAAAGTTTTGCTCCCGTCTCTGTTAGATTTTTATCAATTAAAGAGTATTATCTTAGGATCTTATCTGAGAGAATAACATGCACAACAATCAATCACAAGAGACAATAGACACAAATATTTTCCTCAGGGAAACCATAAAGGAGAAAACCCTGCAACTTCCTCAGAGATAGAATGAGCACCAATGGCAATAGTAAAACCCAAAGACAAAAATATGATCTCCAACAGTTGTTCTCTCTCTCACTTGAGTGAGCTTCTCTTCTCTCACCTATGCGATATAGCTGGGTGAGTGTGTGTTTGAAATAGAGAGTCTCGCTCTCTATTTACACTAATTTTTGACTTGACAATTACTTACTAGGGCCGACTTCTCTAGGAGAGTCTAATAACCCTAGTGCCCCGAAACTGTGGGGACTTTGCCCTCCGATCAACTAGGAGGGTTAACCTTTATGAATTTACATGACTTGATTACATTAATGATTCTCCTGATAGGAACATCAGGGACCGATGAAATACAATATATAAAATATACAAGTGAATACATTTCGAAGTTACAAACACATCAACACTCCCTCTTAACTAGAAAGGTATTCTCTTGACACAATTCATCAGCACAAGTCTTCATCACTGGATCAAATATGGATCATCATCAAAGTTGGATCATCACTGGATCATCATCACTAGATCATCATCATTGGATCATCATCAAATTTGGATCATCATCAAATCTAGATCATCACTGGATCATCGTCATCATCACTGCTTCTGCTATCTTGATCAAATGGTGCTATCTCTCAATTATTCTCGTCATAGGAAGTTTTATAGAGCCATCCATTTTTCATGTTGGTTTTAGGCCTAGACTCCATGTAGGCCTTCATCAACAACGCTTATATCATCGACATGGTAGGACACACTTACTACCATCCGAGAAAGGCTCTAGCACTTACATTCACCAGCATGGTAGGACACACCTACTACCATCTGTGAAAGGCTCCAGCACTTACATTCACCAGCATGGTAGGACACACCTATTACCATCTGTGAAAGGCTCCAACACTTACATCCACTGTCATGGTAGGACACACCTACTACCATCCATGGAAAGGATCCAGCACTTACATCCACTGGCATGGTAGGACACACCTACTACCGTCCAAGGAAAGGCCCCAGCACTTACATCCACTGGCATGGTAGGACACACCTATTACCATCCAGGGAAAGGCCCTAGCACTTACATCCACTAGCATGGTACGACACACCTACTACCATCCAAGGAAATTCCCCAACACTTACATCCACCAGCATGGTAGGAAACACCCACTACCATCTGTGGAAAGGCTCTGCACTTACATCTATCGACATGGTAGGACACACCTACTACCATCCGGGGAAGGGATCTACACTTACATCTGTCAACATGGTAGGACACACCTACTACCATTCGGGGAAGGGCTCTGCACTTACATCCACCAGCATGGTAGGACAAACCTACTACCATCCGGGGAAAGGCTCATCACTTACATCTGACCATGGGAGGAACCAATCCTGCCATCATGTCAGAAGGGCACATCACGTATATCTGACCATGGTAGGAACCAATCCTGCCACCATGTCAGAAATGCACAACACTTATATCTGACCATGGGAGGAACCAATCCTGCCATCATGTCATAAGGGAACAACACTTATATATGACCATGGGAGGAACCAATTCTGCCACCATGTCAGTAGGGCACAACACTTATATCTGACCATGGGAGGAACCAATCCTGCCACCATGTCAGAAGGGCACATCACTTATATCTGACCATGGGAGTAACCAATCCTGCCACCATTCCAGATGGGTTCACGGACTCATCACTTCCTCTTGGAAGGAACCTCGATCTGGAGAACACCAAGCTTCTCCCTGAAGTACTCAAAATTCACTCTGGCTAATGGTTTGGTCAACACATCAACTGTCTATTCGTCCATTGCAACATACTAGAGCTTCACTACTCCTCTCTGCACCATATCCTTGATATAGTGATATTTGATCTTGATATGCTTCGACTTGTCATGGAACACCAAGTTCTCTGACAACTTCACACAACTCTGGTTGTCACAATATATGCAAGTAGCATCCAACTGAAGATCAAACAAATCAGACAGTAGCTTCCTCAGCCATACTTCCTCACAACTAGCCGAACAAGCTGTGACATACTCTACTTCGGCTGTACTCAGTGCCATGCAGGATTGCTTCCTGCTGAACCAAGAGAGCACGCCTGATCCCATACTGAAGCAGCACCCCGAATTTCTCTTCATATCAATGGCACTGCCTTCCCAATTTGAATCAAAATAACCCTCAAGGTTAATATTCTGATTCACCTCATACTTGAGCCCATAATCAACTGTACCTTTCAGGTACCTCAGAATATGCTTTGCAGCAATAAGGTGAACATGTCTCAGATCCATCAGGAACTGGCTCAATATGTTCACAACAAAGCAAATATCTGGTCTCGTATTCATTAGGTACATCAAGGACCCAATTATCTGACAATACATCGTAGCATCAATTGACTCTGATGAAGTGTCACTTAATAGCTTCAGGTTCAATGCCATAGGTGTGGTCATGGCCTTGCAGTCCATCATCTCGAACCTCTTCAGGATCTCTACCGCATAATTCCCTTGTCCCAAGGAGATTCCATCTGCATTATGCCACACATCCATGCCTAGAAAGTAGTGCATCATACCCAAATCCTTCATCTTGAACTCAGTAGCAAGCTTCCTCTTTGTATCAGCAATCAACCCATCCTCACCTATTACAAACAGGTCATCTACATACAGTAGGAGTATCACCGGGTTCCCTTCTTCAACCTTGTAGTAAAGCTTGGAATCCGCTTTACTCTTGGTAAATCCTAGACTAGTCAGGAAGCTGTCAATCCTAACGTACCATGTCATGGGTTCCTATTTCAAACCGTATAAGGATTTCTTCAATTTACACACATGATTTTCCCTGTCATGTGTCTCAAAACCGAGTGGATGCTCCACATACACTTCCTCTTCCACTACACCATTCAAGAAAGCAGTCTTGACATCCATCTGGTGTATCTTCCATTTCATTACTGCAACCAGAGAAAGTACTGATATGATGGAAGTGTATTTGGCTACAAGTGCAAAAGTTTCTTCATAATCTATCCCTTCTTTCTGGGAGAAGCCACAAGCCACAAATATTTCTTTATATTTCTCCATGCTACCATCTGCAGCATGCTTGATCTTGTATATCCACTTGGAATTCACAACAGACTTCCCCTATGGTCTTGGGACAACATCCCAGACATCATTCTTCATCATCGATTGGTACTTCTCGATCATAGAATCCTTCCATTCTTTCTTCTCTGTCGCTTCTTCATAGTTGGAAGGTTCTTTATCAATGATGTCACATAATAGGACTACATATCTGGAGTAGGACCTAGTTCTTTTCCTTTCTCTGTGCATTTCTTCTGGAGCCCCATATCTTTTTGCACCTTCGATAGCCTCATACCCATCCAGGTTTCCTCTTGTGAGGATTCTTTTCCTAGGGTGGATCTACAGGTTCCTGGGGTTCTTCTATTTCTCGATCTTCTTCTTGAGTTGCATCGTTCATAGTTGTATCTTGAATCATGGGTACTTTTGTTTCTTCAGGGTATTCAACTGGTCTCTTTCTAGATCTGTTGTAAGCCAAGTCTTCGTCGAATGTTACATCTCTGTTGATGTCAATCTTCTTGAATCCTGGTAATTATATTCTGTAAGCCTTCGATATTTCACTATATCCCACAAATATACCCTTTTTTCCTGAAGGATATAACTTTGTCCTCTTTTCTTTTGGAATGTGTATATACATTGGACAACCAAATATTCTGAGATGGCTGACTTCTGGTTTCTTACCAGAAAAGACTTCTTCAGGTGTCTTGTTCTCGAGTACTCTGTGTGGAGTACGGTTCTGTACATACACAGTTGTCCTGACAGCTTATTCCCATAGATACATGGGAAGATCTTAATCATGAAGCATTTCCCTTGCAGCTTCCATGATCATTCTATTCTTCCTTTCTGCAACTCCATTCTGTTGTGGATTATATGGAGTGGTCAACTCCCTCTTAATCCATGAATCTCTACATAATTATTTGAATTAATTTGATGTGAATTCTCTGCCATTGTTTGATCGAAAAGTCTTGATTTTATTTTCTGTGTGGTTTTCGATCAAGGCTTTGAATTCCTTGAACTTACTGAATACTTCATCATTGTTCTTCAAGAAATATATCCATGTCTTCCTAGAAAAATCATCAATGAAAGAAACATAGTATACATACCCACTCAATGAATTGGATGACATTGGACCGCATACATCGGAGTGGATGATTTCCAAGATTCATTTTTGCCTTTCTCTTGCTACTTTGAAATGTCTTCTTTGTGTTCTTTCCTTTCGCACATCCTTTGCAAACACCTTCATGCTTTGCCTGTATTTCTGGAAGACCTTCAACATCTTTGATTGCAAGTGGTAGTGACCTATAGTGCACATGTGCTAGCCTTCTATGCCAAATTTCATTTGGATCTACTGAGTCATGGACCAAGGCTTGTTCTGGTTGGCCCTTTAGCTTGTATAAGTCTCCCTCTTGCTCTCCAATCGCTACTGCATCATCTATATTCTTTCCCTTTAGCCACATAAGGACTTGGCCATCTACAAATGCAACCCTTATTCCTTTTGCATCTAATGCATATATGGAGAGGATATTTTTCTTTAGTCCTAGTACAAACAATACATCCTTCATCTTCATAGACTTTCCAGAGTCTAACTTATAGGAGGATTCATCACTACCTTTTATTGGATACTGGTAGTCATCCCCAAGTTTTACTTTATGGGGTGATTCATGTTCAGATAGTTTCACAAAATATTCCTTGAATCCCGTCGTGTGCTTGGAAGCCCCACTGTCTATAATCCAATCATTTCTTCCATGTGTGACAGTTCCCATGAGGGAAGAAATCAGAACATATTCTTCATCACTTTCTTGTTTGACTCTCTTTATGAAAGGTTCATCATCCTCTGCAGTGTGAGCATGGTGTCTTCTCTTGTTTCCCTTCTTCTTGTGAGAGCCACCTTTGTTTCTAGGACATTCTCTAGAAAAGTGTCCTTTCTAGTCACATGTATAGCATCTTATTTTAGACAGATCTCTTCTATATCTTTTAGGGTTATATTTCTGGTGAGAATGCTTACCTTTGGGATGATGATAGTCCCTCCTGATTTTCTTGGAGTGTACTGTGAGAGATTGATCTTCACTTCCCATATTTTCTTCTCGGGATACTATTTGAGCTTCTTCTTGTGAGCAATCCTGCCACAGTCTACTGAAGGTGATTAGATTTCTTCTAGCACAAATCCCTTGAATGAAAGAGTCCCATGACATAGGGAGACCATTCAAGGTGGTCATCACAATTTCTGCATTCTACTGCTTCAAGTTGTTCTTTGATCTGGGAGACCCTTGTAAAGTATGATTGTATGGTCTCCACATTCCAGATCTTCACATTCTTCAACTGGTTCCTCAAAGTCATCTTCTGATTTATGTTCTTTCCTTCAAATAGCTTGGTCAAGGCTTCAAACATCTCTTTAGGTGTCTTTAGGGAGGACACATGTGGTATGAGGTGATCCTTGATTGAATAAGCAATAATCCTCTTGGCCTTGATCAAGTTCTTCTTGTGTAAGGCCTTAGCCTCATCTCCCTCTGGAACTGGAAGCTCTCCACTAATGTAGGAGTCCAATTCATTTTCTTCAAGAACTAGTGAGATCCTATACTTCCATGCTCGGAAGTTATTAGCGCCCTCAATATTTTCATCAAGCTTGGTGTGATGAGACATCTTAACTGAGAACCTCAAGTGGAAATACAAAAGACTTAGATATTACCAATTTGAGAAGCTAAAAATTGGATCTAGAGCTGATCTTCTGCAGTGTTGGTTTTCTTGTTCCAGGGAAAATTAGGGTTTGATTTTCCTAGAGTTCTACCCAACCAAAAACCTCGATTTTGAGCAGGAAAGTAAACCTATGCTGGGCTCACTCAAAAATTACAAGACTGTGAAAAGCCCTAATTTCTCGATGTAGTGGTAGGTTAAAAAATGAAAGTGCTCAGAATCAGATTCTGCTTCGACAGAAAGATGCGCCCTTCAATGGAGAGTCAGCCTAGCCTCCTTTTGGTGATGGATTGTGGAGAGAGACCCAAAAAGTAAGAAGACCTAGCTTTTGCAGTTGCATAGTGTCTTCTTCTCAGGTTTGTTGTGATACCATGTTAGATTTTTATCAATAAACAGTATTATCTCATGATCTTATCTGAGAGAATAACATGAACAACAATCAATCACAAGAGATAATAGACACAAATATTTTCCTCAGGGAAACCATAAAGGAGAAAACCCCACAAATTCCTCAGAGATAGAATGAGCACCAATGGTAGCAATAAAACCCAAAGATAAAAAGATGATCTCCAACAGTTGTTCTCTCTCTCACTTGAGCGAGCTTCTCTTCTCTCACCTATGCACTATAGCTGGGTGAGTGTGTGTTTTAAATAGAGAGTCTCACTCTCTATTTATACTAGTTTTCGACTTGACAATTACTTACCAGGGCCAACTTCTCTAGGAGAGTCTAATAACCCTAGTGCCCTGAAACTATGGGGACTTTTTCCTCCGATGAACTAGGAGGGTTAACCTCTATGACTTTACATGAATTGATTACATTAATGATTCTCCCTATAGGAACATGAGTGACCAATGAAATACAATATATAAAATATACAAGTGAATACATTTCGAAGTTACAAATACATCAACAATATCTGTCGTTATCTCACCTACTAGTTGAATCTGCGGAATAGATGATGACCGTCAGATCTAGGTCCACGGTGGACCTCAAATATCATAAGGAATATTTGATATAAATTTCGTGCACATCAGGATTTTATTAACTTGTGCTAGTTCTCCATGCGAAATAACTCATAGTCGTTGATCTGTTTTGGTGATTAATCTCCTTTGTCGATCTTGATCCTAATCCCAACGATTGGTTTCATATTTCACAACTCGACTTCCCTTTTATCCTCTGCGCTCTTTCAACGGTGAAATTCATTATGGTCATATATCTTCAGCACCTTCAGATCTCTACCACATGATCTACAATCGTGGGGACGATTTATTTTTGGCACTGTAGAGTTATATTAGGCATCGAACGATTTTGATCAGTTATGAAAATGAACAGTCAGGAATATGGATAGGTGAAGGGTTCAAAGATTGATAAGTGTAAGAGGATTTGGGTGAAGAGAGGTGTGTGTGCTCTTTGCAGGAAGAGATTTGGTGCATGGATCTTCGTTGAAGTGGGTATTGTGGAATGAAAGACGACTCTGAGTTGTTTCAATAATATATAGAACATAGATAATGAGGGGGACAAAGGTGCATAAGAAAATCCATAAGTAGATCAGAATAGAGTTGGTATGAATTGTTATATCTGTTTTTTTACATATTGTAATGAACGTGTTTAAATATAAGGAAAAGAGTGGTAGGGTGGTGCTAGTAAAAACATGTTGTCTTCTCTGTACAAGTTGGAGCTTGTACAAGTGGAAGTTGGTGCTTCCATCTAGTAGTAGCTGGAGAATGTTATTTTAATGGGTTCTAGAAAAACATGACGGTTGGTTCTCTTTACAAGAAGGAATTTGTAAACAGAGGTTGCAGCCTCATTTGAGTAGATGCTCAAATAAAGATGTATATTTTTTTTCTCTATCATGTGTGTGTGATTGATGATCATCATTCCTTCTATTATACTTGCTACATTATCATAACTGTAAATATGTAATCAATAATAATGGTTTGAATATTGAAAATGGTTTAAGCTTTAGAAATAACTGACTCACGCCCCCTCTCAGTTATTTGAATAATTTCAATAATTGATATCAAAGTGAGGTTCCTTTTATTTAAAGGTATACCTGTAAGCTTAAACATGACAATTTATGAAGGGACTTCATCCAATAAGGTTCATTTGTTTGATGGAACAAAATTTTCCTTTTGGAAGGTTAGAATGAGAACCTATATAATGTCCTTAGGTGCTCATGTTTGGGATGTAGTAGACATTGGCTATGTAAATCCAAATGTGCTAGCCTCCAGAGATGACAAGTTGGAATATAGTTTTAATGAAAAAGTAATGAACGCTATACTAAGTGGTCTTGTAGAGGATAAGTTTGTTAAGGCGATGCATCTTGAATCTGCAAAAGAGATGTAGGATAAACTTGTAAGAAGTTATGAAGGAAATGAGAAAGTAAAGGATTCCAAACTACAGACATCTAGACTAAAATTTGAACAGCTAAAGATGAATGAGGATGAGAATGTCAATAAATATTTATTAAGAATAAAAGAGACTATGAATTCTATGAAGGGTCTTGGTGAAAAGATTGATGAAGCATCCTTAGTTCAGAAAATTTTAAGATCTTTGCCTGAAATATTTAATCCCAAAGTTTCTGCAATAGAAGAATTGAGTGATCTTAAAACTCTACCCATTGACCAAATCCTAGGTACTATGGCGGCCTATGAAATGAGGATTGGTAAAGATAAATCCACCACTAGGGAAGCATCCTTTAAAGCAGATAAGAACATTGATTTTGAAATGGATGTGAGTGAGGCAAAATTTGTGAGGCTAAAGAAAGGATCAAGTAAATACAATGTCAAGATTCCCTTTAAATGTTTTAACTGTGGAAAAATAGGTCATTTTGCATCTATACACGAGCAAAAGAGGCAGAATTCTGATGATGAAGAAAACTATACAGTCAATAAATACAATAAAGAGGCTAAATATAAAAAGAAAATATTGTGTGTAAATGATGTTGATTCTTCAGAAGAGACAGACAGTGATTCATCTTGTGAAGATGAAGTGAATAACTTTATGCTTATGGCCATAGATGATTTTGGAAATAAATATACAGGAAGTGACCTGAATGATGAAGAATCTATGGTTAATATGGAAGGTGAACTAATCAATTATTTGGAGGATATTGATAGACTCGGGCTAAAAAATAGGAAACAAAAACAATTATTGATGCAGCATGAAAAGAATGGTAAAGAACCAAGTGAGGATATTTCCTTGTTAAAATTGGAATTAGAAAAGGAAAAGAAAATAAAAGATATTCTAAAACAACAATTAACAGGAGGGGAAAAGAGATGTGAAGTGTTGGAGGAGCTAGTCGACCAACCGACTAATTTGACCAGTCGACTAATTCGATCGGCTGACTAATTAGAGATTAGGTCAGCTACCTAAGGTCGTGTCGGTTCACTGAACCGATAGGTAGTTATTTGTAACTGTTTGTATATGATATATATTAGGCTGTTGAGCCAGTGAAGAAGTCAGTTCAGTTCTGTGTATTGTATGAACTCATCTGTTATAATATAATCTGTTACTCTTACTCTTGCGTTCTTATCTCTTGTCTCTGATATGTCTGTATGCTTATAAATGTGTATTATTGGTAACCCTTTGTGATCCATGAGATTACAACATTGGTTCCGTTGCTGATAGTACATATCTGAGATGAATAAAAGCAGATGATATCAGAGCAGGAAATTAAGGACTGGTGGGAGCGTAAGATAACAAATTAATTGCAGAATTATGCGTGAAGAAACAAATTAACGACTCCTTAGGCAAAAGAAAGATTCTTTACTGAAACCCATGAGAAGTTCGTAGAATCGATACCCTAGCTCTTGAAGAAACTTCTAGATGAAAAATCCAGAAGCGACTAAAGACCAGCAGCTGCTAGAAAAACTGATTCGGGGAGGAAGGACAAACCTGTCGAAGTGGTTTGAAAAGATCACCGACGATTTCTGCGAGGATCAAGCTATAGAGGAAAGAACTTCGGTAGAATCCATTCAGAATAAATTATCTACAGACCTTACTGAGCAGTTCCTATGCTCCTTACTGACCTTTCTGTTCAAGTTCCTGATAGAAAAAGGAGTGGGTCATATTGTCGAACCCCGTCCATTACTACGCGAACCGCCGCAAAATACTAACTCGGTGGAGAAACAAAAGAAGTGGGAAAAATTCATTGCCGAAAGGGAGTGGGAATATTTCCTAAGCAAGTAAACATAAATATCCGAGCTTTCTAAAGCGTCAGGTAGGAAATGGGGGGGTAGATGGTCATATGTCGGGGTAAAATGGAGAGGATTCTAGTTGACTAAAAAGAGATACCATCACCAGCGATGAAAAGTCGGCCTAAAAGGGAAATCAAACAGACAGTGATACATAAAGGTACGATGGATTTACAGAAGATAGAGAGGGAGAAGAGGTTGCAAAGGAGGGAAGAAAGAAGAGAAAGAGATATAGCACTGCAAAGAGGAATGAGTACTAGGGTGGCAGACCAAGAGAGAAATTCGCCAGAGTCGGGTCATGACCAACAGGAAGAAGGCGTCGATGAAGAAGTCTCACCTATGGAAGAAGATCTATGGATAGAGCAGCGAGAAGCTCTCCAAATAGAAGTCCCTCAAGAGATAAGACCTCTGTATCTGACGAATACGAGTACTAGAATACAAGCCATTGTCGAAGAGGACCTCATACTAAGAGCTGGTGAGTTAGGTATATGGAGTCGACTAGACGACGAAATAAACAATGACGGTCATCTACTTATCCATTGACCAGAGTAAGGAAATTGGGTCACGCTTCAAGCGTACCCCTCCAACCGAAGTATCCACTTACTTTACCTGACACAAGAAGGAGCACCCCCCTTTCCAAATACAGCTTTGGAGAATACAGAAAAATTGGACTTGCAGACAAACAATTGCAGTTGGACATCGATAGGAGAAGTTGACCTCGACCGATTGTTTGTTGGAGAAGAAACGACAAACAAAACAATCAACGAAAATGAGAGTTTTGTCGACAACAGCTCTGCACAAAAAGATAAAAAAAACATCCCACTATCCCCACCATCGTCACCTCCTGAAGAAGACAGCGACAGCGAATCTGAAATGGATCACGGAACAACGCATATCCCTCTATATGAGGGCGACGAAGATCCCAGATGACATTGGTTCATATGTAAGTCGACATGGGAGGCCAAGCAGGTTACAACAAAAGACAAACAGATGGCACAATTCGTTGGTGCATAGAGGAAAAGAGCTCTAACTTGGTATATGACCTTTTCTGAGAGAACCCCCAATGCATCCAAGGCGGAAATTAAAGTGCAATTTCTATCATTCTTTAAAACTCCAAATGCTAAACATCTGGCAGCTAAAAAGTTAAAAACAACTTTCAAAAAGCTAGCAGAGTCCGTTTGAGAGTACGACAAACACTGGAAGTATCTTCTCAGCCAACTGGACTACGTAATTGATGAACAATTGCTAATTCAGTGGTTTCTTGCATGTCTTTCATAGAAAATCTGGCGGCATATAATCCTGGAGACATTCAAGACATACAAAGATGTGCTTACTAAAGCCTTACAAGTAGAGATGGATGAAGACTTTCCATCATTCCCCACAGATAATAGACTAGAAGAACAGCTCGAGATCGTGCAAAAATATTTAAAAGAGCTAAACCTTAAGAGTCAGGACATCTGATGCACGAAATGCTCAATGGCCAGAAATTCAAAAGATAACTGTCGATAGGACGCTCGATTTGTGAAAACAAAATGTTTTTGCGACATCTGCCAAGAGCATGGAGAGAACAGCACAAAATATTGCCCATTCAACATGAAAAATCGTAAAGCATCTTGGTGTGCTATCTATGAAACGAAGAATCACGCCATGATCGACTGCCACCTAAACCTAAAAGACTGATAAAACTACCACGCAGTCTACCAGACTAACACAGTCATGCAGAACAATGAGAAACGAAACAATGCATAAAATGATTAGAATAATCAAAGGTACGATGGTCATCGATATGAGAGCCGATTCAATAATCGACATGGAGGATATGGAGGTCGAGGTTGATTCTCTGGGAATCATGACAACCGACCAAGTCGGCCCATCCAATGTTTCATGTGCTATAAAGAAGGTCACCGTTACGCAGACTGTCCATACAAGGACATAACTGACTTAAACTTTTGTACTAGTTGTGGAGTGGGGGATCACTCATTAGAGGATTTCCCTACTATGCTTGAAAAAATAAATAAAAAGAAAAATGTTAACGTCTTGTCATGCGTACAAAAACATGATATTATCAATACAAAGAATTTTCATATCGTAACCCGACAAGGGACAAAAATTGGGAATGATAACCCACGAATAAGCAAAATAAAATAAAAGAATGATTATCCTAATCCAGTTAAACAAAAACAATTGTATAAAGATGCAACAAATGTATTTAGAGAATTTGCTCGACAGGAAGAAGAGGACGATAATCGACAAGACACACTGAAAGAGTTAATACACTTAGTACAAAAAGATAAAACAGTATCTCAATTCATTGACTTATTGTGGAAAATAAAACACAACAATAACACCGAAAAACAAACAAAGAATATCTACAACCTAAACCAAAAAGATAAAAGTGATGCCGACCCACTTGTCGACCTAGAAATTGAAGGATACCATGTCCGACAAGTTGTGCTCGACTTCGGATCACAAGTAAACATTATGACTCATGACACTTGGGAACAGTTGGGTAGACCTCGACTATACAAGTCAGGAATATACTCGAAGCTAGCCGACCAAGGCCTAATTGAACCTATTGAAGTGTGGAGAAATGTCGACACAACAATAAAAGGAATATTGACCAAAGTCTACTTTGAAATTATTGAACCTAAGGAAGGATCCAGCGCCTTCCCAGCGTTAGTAGGTCGACCTTGGGGAAGAAAAATGAAAGCATCGATATCCTTAGACAAAGAAAAAATAAAACTAAAAGGAAATGGACAAAAGGTCATTGTACCTATTCATCCATCCCAAGGAGAACCTTGGACAGAACCTATCGATGAAGAAGTTGACATCCGACAACTATATAAGATACAAAATAATGAAGATTACATAGAACCTAATGTATGTGGTGAACTTTACTTAGGCAACCAAGATTTAGTAGGATACAATTCAGACGTAGAACTATATGATTGGGAAGTCGAGAACTACGAAACACAAGCAAGAGGCTGCTGGACTGTTCAAAAAGTGTAGAAAAAACCATTCCAACAGTGCTTCTTGGTGTCCATCATCCCAAAAATATTTGAAAAGAAAACTAGGGAATATCCTACCCTAAAACCAGCAAATATAAATAGTACACAAATACCAAGGTACAAAGAAAGAGAATCACCAGTCATGCATATAGAACAAGTATCCAGAAACATTGGTGAACATGGACGACTACAAAGCTTAGTGGAAACTTTCAAAGGACAAGCTGCTAGATGGTGGGATACCCATCAATCAAGACTACAGACATGGACAACAGCTTCAACTTTCTTCATAGAAAGATTTGGAGGAAATAATTTAACCAACCAGGCCCAAATACCTATATTTATCCAATGACATGATCCAGAAGAACACATAAGAACATGTGAAAAATAATGGAGAAGATTTGGATATAAAGATGAATGTACATGGCCACACCTATTTCCATCAATGTTATCTGACTTACGAAATAAATGGTACAAAATGGAAGAGGCCTAAGGTGAAACATTCCTTTGGCATGAACTAAGAGAGAATTTTATCAAAGATTTCAGCTTTATACCACAAGATGAAAACTTGATCGAAACTACAAAACAAATCAAGACATTTGTAGAATCGACAGAGAACAAAACCATAAAATACGACCGACCGACAATAAACTGCAATAATATACAAACTGGGACAATACCATAGTCAGCAAGACTACAAATGGAAAATGAAAATTCGGAAGGGAAAAGCTTTAGATGGAAGTCAAACCATGCCAAAATGACAAAACCAAATTGCACATTACTCAAAGTCGAGACAACCGACAAAGAAGACACCGACCGAATGACTATAGCAGACTTTCCTGCTCCATTTTCATAGTTTAAAGAAGGGATTCAACTAATCAATGAAACAAAAGCACCTAAATGGTTAGACACTAAAGTGAAAATTAAAGAAGTCGACATATCAAATGATGATCGACCAAAATAGAAAAAATCGGAGACTACTGGACTGAAGCACAAACAACAGAGATAGTAAACCTACTGAAATAATTTCAGGATGTATTTGCTAGAGACTATAAGAATCTCAAAGGTCTAGTACATGAAATGGGTGAAATGAAGATCGACATTAAACCTGATGTTCGACCTGTAAAGAAAAGACCATATAAGCTAGCTCATAAATACAAAGAGATAGTCAAGAAGGAGATTGATAAAATGCTTGCAGCAGGTATTATTTACCCTATTGACCAATCAGAATGGTCAAGTCCAATGGTTGTTCAACCAAAGAAACATGATCCAACCAAGCTAAGAATTTGTGTCGACTTCAGAGAGCTAAATAAAGTTACATTAACAGACCCATTTCCAACTCCTTATGTAGATGAAACCTTAAATGAGGTTGCAGGACATGAATGCTACTCATTTACAGATGGATTCTCAAGTTATAACCAAGTACCAATAGCCAAAGAAGACTAGAAAAAGACAACATTCATATGCGAATTTGGATCATTTGCTTATAGGGTTATGCCTTTTGGACTAAAAATGCACCTGCAGTATTTTCAAGGATTGTGGTCAAAACATTTCAGGAGTACATTTACAAAAAAATGGCAGTATATTTTGATGATTGGACAATATACTCTACACTGAAATACCACTGCAAATGGCTAAGGCTTATGTTGGAACAATGCAGACAAATCCAACTATCTTTGAACATCAAGAAGTGCATATTTCTAACCCCTATAGGGATACTATTAGGACACATTGTCTATAAAGAAGGCATTAAGGTCGAATTCACAAAAATAAAAATGATCCTCGACTTAAAACCACCAGTGAACCCAAAACAAGTCAGGGTATTACTTGGTCATACAAGACATTACAGAAAATTCATGAGATACTATTCAGACATGACTTACCCACTAGAAGAACTATTAAGAGAAGATAAGGAGTTTGATTGGATAGAGGAATGCAACATATCCTTTGAAAAACTAAAAAGAAAGCTAGTCAAAACACCCATCTTAAGGTTTCCAAACTGGTTGACTAAATTCCATGTACACATCGACGCATCAGGCCTAGTAATAGGAGCAATCCTAATTCAACCAGGAGACGATGGAATGGAATATCCTATAGTTTACAGAAGCAGAAAATTAAATAAAGCAGAAAGAAACTATTCGACAATAGAAAGAGAAGCATTAGGAATGGTATTCACGCTACAAAAATATCGACACTACATACTAGCTAATCTGTTTATCTTTTTTACCGACCACCAAGCACTAAAATACCTAGTCAATAAACCATTACAACATGGGAGAATTTGTCAATGGATACTTCTATTCCAAGAACTTGAATTCAAAGTCGTTGTCAAAGTAGGAAAATTAAATGTCGGTCTCGACCACTTATCCTGAATCGACACAGGAGAGGAACCGACAGGAGTCGAAGATGACTTACCGGATGCACATTTATTTCGAATAGAATCAGTACCGGTAGAGTTAGAGGAAATAGATCTGTTTTTAGAACATGGATGAGCACCAAAAGGCATGAGTACGAAGAAGAAACAAATCTTAGCCATGAAAGCTACACCATATAGTCTCATAAATCGTTTTTTATATAAAATGGGTTTGGACGACATCATCAGAAGATGTGTGCTAGAACATGAAAGAAATAATACTATGTATGAAGCACACTATGGACGGGCGGGAGGACATTTTCAATTAGACAAAACTGCCAAGAAAATCCAACAGTCAAGGTTATGGTGGCCGACACTTCATAAAGACTGCAAAAAGTTTGTAAGCCAATGTGACAGATTCCAACGACTAGGTCGACCTTTGCCTAGCACAGAAATGACATTAATATCAGTAAACCCAACCTTGACATTTGAAATTTGGGCCATCGACTTCATAGGAACATTTCCCATACCAGCAAAAATAACAGGTGCAAGGTACATAATAACTGCAGTCAAGTACGTAACCAAATGGGCAGAGGCAGAACCAGTCGACACATGTTCCAATGAGATAGCTACCAAATTTATCGATGAAAATATCATTACCCAATCTGGATGTCCACTGACCTTAATCAGTGACCAAGGAACACACTTTATTAATAAAACTATTAAAACACTAACAGATCAGTTCCAAATTGACCACCTTCGGAGTACAACTTACCACCCTCAGTCGAATGGAGCAATTGAAGCATTTAACAAAACATTAACAAAAGGATTAACAAAAATATATAATACCGATAAAGATGACTAGGACGAAAAGATACCTGCAGTACTATGGGCGTACAAAACAACATACAAGCGTTCAACCGACCAAACATTGTTTCGACTAATTTATGGACAAGAAGTAGTAGTTCCACTACACTTTCGACAACAAACACCTATTATCGTAGAGATTTCACATGTTGATGTCGAACAAGGAAGAAAGGACCGACTGATGCAATTAAGTAAGCTAGAAGAACACCGACTGATTGCTTACAACATAAAGAAATCCAGAAACAACAACAAAAAGCATGGCACGATCGTAACATCAAAAACAAGAACCTGTCGGTAGGGGACTTGGCCTTATTATACAACAATCAAATAAAAAGAAAACCCAAAAAGCTACATACAAAATGGATGGGACCCTATTTTGTCGAAGAGATTCATGCCAACAAATTAGTCCAACTAAGGACATTACAAGGCATAGTATTTCGGAAACTCGTTAATGGAGCCCGACTAAAGAGGTACAAAAACTAAAAACAGTTCTTAAAAAAAAAACCAACCATAACGGTTAAACAAAAACTATAAAAATCTGGAAAAAAAAAACCATTAAAATAGGATGCCAAGAAATCAACGCTTCAACAGCCGACATTACACCCACCGAAATACCACCATCGAATGCTCACATGATCGACATCGACCAATGATCATGTAAGTCACATCATGCCTTCATGACTACGAACGGCAAAATCAAATCACCATTAACGTAAACTTAAGTGATTGCGCTGGACCATCACGTCCGCCATTAATACACCAATTGACAAAGATGTCAAACGCATTGCCTATAAATACTGGACAGGAAGAGGATCATTTATAGTATTTTGAACGACGAGAGCAACTAAGCAAACAGAAAACCGAGAACCAAGAAACCCTAAGAAAAATCGAACACAGAACCGACATAATGGCACCAAAACAAACTAGAGCCACAGCCAAGACTAAGGAACTACAATCTACTGACTACATTAATGAGGAGGCTGAGGAACATAAAGAATGCCAAGGTTCAAGAGACCTCATGTGCAAAAGCATGGGCCGAGATCAAGGAATGGGCCTATGTCGACAAGAAAATAACACCAGCTGCAGAGAAGATAAACCACAGTACTATCATGAGCTACATGAACACACCGTTCATGGCAAGTTTTGGAGGTACGAAGGAAACAACAGTTAAATTCATCATCAGCCGATACCACAACGGTAGATTTTACTTCGATAAGCCAGTTGAGATATCTGGTGAAGTAATATATAAACTGACTGGTTTATCCAACCATGGTGACCCAATACCAGTCGACATAAAATAAGGGCTGGTAGAGCAACTTACTGGATCACCATCGGGAAAAAACTCAAAAGGGATAATGATTAGCCAAATACAAGACCGAATGCCACAAATTGTGGCTAAAATCATAGCAATGGGGCTTACACCCACAGGTCAAGGAAGTGACCTAAAATTGGACATGTTAGAGGTAGTGGATACCATTGCCGACACAGGGAAAATATACAATTGGGCTGAGTATGTCGCCGACATGCTCAAAGGGATCTGTGAGAAGTGTCAAGAGTTAGGAGGGATTATAAGGTTCCCATCCCTTATAATATGGATATTAATGTACTACTTGTTCCCTGTTGGGGACAAGCAGTTACAAGAACCCACAAGATTCCATATGTGGAGATTCAAGCCATTTGTCCAAACTAGAACACTAAAGGAATTGGCAAATGAAAAAGTGCTATTGGAAATCTAGTTCCAATAGCTTAAAATCAAAACAACCAGATGGAGGGTGCCCCAGAACATCCGACGAAGTCTGCCAAATACTACACATATACAGCTGGACCTGGACCATACTGCAGTATGGTATATGCAGGGTGCTAAAACAAAATAAAAGACTCATGAATACTACCCAACAGTCGAAGAGATATTCAGGGAGCTAGCTCGACAATCTAGTACGAACTTTTGTCGATACCAGCAAAAGGAAAAGAAATAATCCAGGAATAGAAGAACCACTCACCGACCAAGAAAAAGAAGAAGACTATCAACTTCGGCTATACATCAGCACATTCGTGTCGGAGGAAACACCCACAGAAGACACCAGTCGACTGCAGATTACTATTATACCGCCGACATCCCAAAGGGAAGGGACACAGACAAAACAACAAGTAATCAAATCAGCTGATAAAAATGTAGACTAAACTCAACAACACGAGAGAGAAGAAGGACCAGAGGTCGACACAAAAACTGAAAACCCCGAATATGCTATAACCAAAGAAAACATCCGCAAACTAACAAAGGAAATAGCAGCTTCAAGGAAGAGGCAAAAAATCCAGGAACAAGGACAGGGGAAGGGAAAGAGCTAGCTTATCATCGTAGAATCATAAGAATATGAAGACTAATTAGCAGCCACGGTCATTGACATCATAGAATATGCTGCAGCAAATAAAATCCCGGTGGAAGCACAGTTCCAAAAGTTTGTTGAAGCAGGAGCACAACAAGATTGGTCGAAAAAGGAAAAAAGCACAAACACCTCCACGGATGAAAATGTTGTCGACTTAGTGTCAACACCTCCACCTATGTCTTCGACTCAAATAACACAGGAAGAAAATGCAAAGCTTCCTTTAATAATCCTAGTTGACATATGCAAAAATTCTATGCCGGAAACCTTGAAGGAAATGTTCGACCGCGACAGAGACTTCTAGGTGTACATTGAAAAAATGCCTGAGTTACTGACTTCGGTACAAAAGATCACCACCAAAGCGCCTCTATTTTAAATTAGTGGATCTAGACTACCCATCCCTCAACCAGGCCAAATACCCCAGAGGCCTAGGACTGTGGCAACTTTAAAATCAACATTTACAAGAAACCTCGACGAGACAGCTGAAGTTGTCACAAGTCAAACTACATCCATCATCCCGACCGACATCGACAACCCTCAACCAGCTAATGAACTGACAGGAAATGAGGAAGAAGAGAACATGGATGAAATCAATCGAGAGATTAATGAACTATTCTCCGACATCCCAGAAGGTTCACCCCCACAGATCGACGACCCATCACCTGACCATATTCCCACTACTCTAATCACACCCAACCATTCACCATCACCACCACCACCCCCCAACCCAGAACCTACAACAAAACTAGCTACAATTGAACCACCTCCGCCACAACCATCAGTACCAACGACATCTGTATCTGGACCATATGTACAAAACCCACTAGATACAGACCCAGTAGCAACACTCATCCCGCAGACCCAACCAGAAGTTCCCCTCACCATTGCATGTCTACAACCAGACAACCCAGTTCCCGAAAGTGTCACTCTTACAGGTACACAAGTACAGCAACAAGTAGAGCAAAAGCATAAAAAGAAGAGAGATAGAAAGAAAAGGGACCATCATTCCCAGGCGACAACGGTCCACATCAGTCAACTTGGGTCGACCACTGCAGTCGACGCAACCAAGCTAAGGGATGGAAAGTTGGGACAACTTTCGGAAACCTTGGACATCGAAGCAAAGACAAGGAGCCAGAATAGACATAAGGAGCTCGATGACAAGGAAAAGGAACAAGTTGAGTTCTTAAACAAATGCAGAAACCTTATGCAGTCTGTGATACCAGGACCAACAAAGGCTGACACCGACAAACCGCTAGAGAAATCCTATCAGCTGTTTGAAAGCGTGGTGTCATCACTATAGACACAGATGCAGAACACCAAAGAAGAGCAAAAAGAAGAAACAACTCGACTACTGATGCAGCAACATACAACTTTCTCTGAAGCTTACAAAGTGCTTTGAGATCATATGGACAAGTCGGTCATCACAGAAGGAGTACTACGGGACTGGCCTGCTTATTATGGGCAAGTATTCCAGCAGACCCGACAGACATGACAGTACATCCAAGCACTAGAGAAGAGGAAGAGCATGGAAGAATCACTCAAGAGCACCATTGAAAATCAAATCGTACTTGATACAAACAAATTGTAGAAGCTTGAGCGACAAGCACACCAGTGGGTGCAACAGGCAATTCCGAGCTTAGAAAAACTAGATATCATCTACCTGCAAATGAAACAACTTCTGGAGATGGCAGAAGAAAAACACCAGTTTTTGGGTCCCGACATGGAAAGGATAGCAGAATTTTCCATTCAAGAAAAGATGTCGACATTATCAAGCCTTACAACATTAACAATCGACATCCAAAAAGTATTGCAAAGTTGGACAGAATTCCAACATCAGCTATCTGTGACAGTAGAAGCAATTGCCAAAGTCTGTGTACAGAAACGACCGACCATCCGACTTCACAGCCCATAAAATAATAAACAGATGAAATAACAACTTAGACAGCCAAAGATTTTTTTGGGTACCTCCCTTGTTCTTTGGGACGAAGAAAAATTTTGTTGGTAGGGGAGATGTTGGAGGAGCTAGTCGACCAACCGACTAAGTCGACTAGCCGACTAAGTCGATCAGCCGACTAATTAGAGATTAGGTCGGCTACTTAAGGTTGTGTCGGTTGCCTAAATCGACAAGTAGTTATTTGTAACCATTTGTAAATGATATATATTAGGCTATTGAGCCAGTGAAGAAGTCAGTTCAGTTCTGTGTATTGTATGTGTTACCACTCAGAATGTACCCAGGTTGTAAAAGGTATACTCCAAGGTAACAGCAAAACCACTTTAGGAAGAAACTGGTATTTTCTTCCAGAGAGGGATCTCTCAATAAAGATTTAACAAGACCAGATTTAAAATAACATTCACAGATTTATGTATTTGGCTGAAACAATCACATAACCATTGGGCATGGAGTCATATACAAATATAAAAATACCACAAAGACATATACATGATATTCATCAAAGGCAAGATAATCATATCATCACAGTCATTCAAATTGATTCAGGTGGAACAGAAGAGATGAAGGAACAACCCATTAATACAGAGCATCAACAAGGATGAGTTCTATACCAACTTTAGCAGAAAAAATCATATAATATCTGAAATGATGATCAGAGCATAAATACATGAATTCTAATCATCTAACGCTATATTCCAGATACGAGGAAGAAACAAAACGGAGTGTTACACAAGGGAAATACAATCACATAAAGAAAGAGGCATAGACTGTAATATCAACGACACATGAATCTCCGACAAAAATCTCATGCATTCACTTTGTCATTCCAAAAACAGATATGTTCTCCAAAATTATCCACTACTCGATGGGTTCCAACCCCCATTTCTTAAAAAAGATGCATATTTATACATAAAATGATCGGTGCTCCAACAAGAAGATCAATAACAGAATGATTGGCTTAATTTAGAGTTTGTAACTGAATTTCCTAACCCCTAGGAAGTTTGTTGCAACTCCAATCCTAACAGACCACAAAGTACGAATCAACTTGACAACAAACTTTCGCCCATCAGCTCCATATCTTTGC
>LPNX010740873.1:46189-73263 GCA_001517045.1 Pseudotsuga menziesii | reverse complement strand
GACTGCTACAGCAAGAAATTAATTGGATGGGAAATTTTCGGGACTCAGAACATCCAATAATATTTTCCAGGCATGTATTTGTGCTTCTCATTATAAATATGCGGTTTTATGCATTCCATAGTAGTTGGTGACATGCTTCTTTGTAAATAGAAGAATGCCAATCTGGAGAAAAAATGCACTCTTTGTAGCCATTTGTCGAACCCTCAACAAGGCCATACATCATTACAGGTCCTCTTTATTAATATTTCCATTAGGACTAAGTTGCAATTCAAAGCTCTATTCCTCATGATGCACCAGTTTCCCATCATATTTTTTTCAAATGTTTTGCCATGATGGGAAGGATCCACCCTTAGATTTTTCACAGATTGTTCAGCAGATATCTCTCACTATCAAAGGTTTTTGAGCGTCAATTTGAATTTATTGTTAAAAAAGGCCAATTGGCCCTATCCTCCTAATACCCCAATAGTCAAGTTCTACCGCAAGCCTTTTCAAATTTTTTAGTGTGCCCAATTAGAGCCTTCAAATCGCCTTTTCAAGCCTTCTTAAGTTTCCTCAATCACCTAAGTCTGTCAATATTCATATGAAAGGATGGGACCCACATGCCCCTTTAGAAGGTTTTTATATACCTCCTATCATAGCCTTTGGAAATTACAACTCAAATATATCAACAAAACCTGATGGCTTTATCCTCTGGATGCTCCAATACAAAGGCAGGCCCCTTTCCTTCTCTTAGGGAGGACTTTGAGTCTGCATTTGAAGCACATCTAAAATTTCCCAATCTCATTATCTTGTCAATATCCTAATATCTAGGGTCGTTGAGCTTGCTTTTTGAAAGTTTTGACATTCTTGATCGACCCTTTTCAAAAGTTTAACTTCCTTGATTGGCCCCTTTTGAAAGTTGTTTCAACGCTGTCATTGAACACCTAATGCCTTTATCTCCTGATGCTCTGATATAAAGGTGGGTCCCACATTCTATTTCAAAAGAGCACCGATGCCTTTTCCACCAAGCCCATTTGGAAAGTTTTTCAAATGTGGCACAATGTCCTCAAGTGGGCCAATATATAGATATAAGAAATGGGTCCTGCCATACACCATCAAATATTTTTCAAACAAGTGTTTATCTAAACCTTTGGGAAGCTCTCTTATTACCCGATAGGGTTATTCTTTCAAAAACCCAATATTGTTTTAAAATTGTTGACAGTGGGTCCCACCACTCTTCGAAATCTTCAATAGGTTTCATTGATGGAATTTTCAAATAAAGACTACTAGCTATTATAAAGGGTTCCAATTGCACATGAGGCATGGAGGCCTGAAGACAATCAATTGGGCCATCAGCAATGTTGAAACTTACAAGTTTTTTGCAGCGCCAAGGTTAGTATAGCCAACGGTTGAATTTGAATGTGAACCAAAGTCACACATTCAAATTTATGAGGGTAGGTGGCTAAGGAGCATTGCTTAAGCAGGTTGTTGTTCAAAGGATTTTGAAATAATTTTCAAAGTCATCTCCATTAACTCAGGTTGCATGATAGGTGCTCTAGCTTAGAGTTAGAATAGAGAACATTGGGCATTTCAGTTTATTCTTTCTGTGCCTATCAGTGCTTCAAATTCAAGCAATGAATAAGATAACCAGCAACAAGCCCTAGACAGATATGTTTCAATAACCAGGGTTTTATGACAATGGCCAATTACCAAGTATCATTCTTCTCACATTTACATTAGCAGGTTCAAATTTATGAAAACCCTACATAAATGAGATAGGTTTAGCCATCGATCTCTCAATACCTAGCTCTTGCAAGTGCAGCATCATATGGTTCATTTTAAAAGACACTTATTCAAATGACCAATGACTTGTTGCATCAGGGCACCACCACTTTCATTCCATGGGCAGGGAATTTGAAAAGCAATCAAGCGCAGCTTCAGAACATTAAAACCCTCTATTTCAAGCACTTTATTTAAAGTCGAATTTACTATTTTTCCCACTAACCCAATTGATAAAACTGGGAATTGTTTCATATAATGAAAAATTATTCCCACTGTCTCTCAATAAGGCAATCGAACAGATTAAGTTCAAGCTTTGAACCAAAGGTAAAACAAGGCACCACAATGACATGGACAAATACCTCCTGTAAAACTAGTCACCCTTATAATTTCGAGTATGGAGAGCTTTTCCAAATGTACAAAAAGCCTACAATGCAGCCACCATTTACCAACCCAACTGCAAAACGTGTTGAAGATGCTATCATGAATTATAAACTCGGAAAAATCCTAGCAATAATTCATCGAGGGAGCACAAAATTGATAACGTTGCATGCCTGGAAATGTTCACACTCGACAAGAAGAAGAAACAAGTCAGTCACACTCAGTCTGAACTAAGGAAACTCGCATGACTTGATTGCAGAGGGTAGAATCCTTATAGACTGGTGAAAGAGAAGGCTGAAGGATGTATTGATTTTCCTTCAATTAAGTTTTTGTGAGTCTTCATGTTAATGTCCTAGACTCTAGAAATTTGCTCTTGTGCTTTCTACAAAATCTATACTAGAAAGCACTGAATGGATTTGTCATCTTTTTCCCTGAACTTTTTCAGATTCTTATCCTCTGAATTTGCATTGGCATGTAGTCAACCTATCAAATTGCAATTCTACGGATACACTTTCAGTCATACTAAGAACAGCACTAACACTTGTTTCAAAGAAAGCTGTAGTAAGATGACCACTCACAGTGTTTGAGGTCTCTACAGTCTGCCTTTCGCCTTGTGGTCTATATTTTATGTGCATGTAATGATTGCATCTTCTTGATAATGGTTTCTTCCTTTATCCAACACAAACGAAATGAATTTATGTTAATATCTGACCCAAATATGTCAGCAGGACTCGAAAGAATAGCAATCAATTAGAACAATGCATGGGGTGCCAAATGCATTTCCTATTTAACTAATCAAACTAAAAGTTTACAACAGATAGCATAACAAGGAAACCCAAAAAGGTAGCCCTAGATACAATGAGGTTGAGAAGAATCAAGTAGCATAAAAGAGAACCTGAAGAAGGAAATCCTGAACAGTTTTCTTTAAATAAATCCTACAGAAATACACAAAGAGAACAAGCTGCAGAAAATGATAAATTCTACAAGACAATGATTTTTGTCCCTTCCAATTTTCTGTGCTGATATTTTGCTTTCAAGTACACACTGAAGAAATGAGAGGCTGTACAATGAAACACAGACTTATGACAAGACCCAAAATAACAATGCTTTATGATTGACCTTACTACCACTCTGAAGATTGCAACTTCTAACCATTAGAAAAATTCTGTGAGTTTTTCTTATGTGTATGGTAAATACTAGAAACAGGTATGTGCTGACAAGCTCCCTCCTTTGTGTTTGAAGCTTTCCAACTTGCCTTATTTAAGGTTTGTTCAATTTATGTTGTCCTTATAGATAACAGATACAATCCAGATCATAAGGCTACTTCAGATTTATACTCCCCCTTGTCATAGAAATCTTCTATATCCATGAGATACCTTCATTCTAATTGAAGACTAGAGTATAATTTAACTGAAAATTCTGTCCCACCATCACAGCTTGATATGATGGTTCATTATTTGTATCCTTTTTTCTTTCCTTTTTGTGAATGATCACCTTTATGTTATATCTTACTGCCAAGCTGCATTGTGAAGAACTTGACAAGCCCCTTATACTTATTCGGAGAACTCAACATATATCCAAATATCATCTCAGGGCTGTTAACTTTAGTTTTCCAGAGATATAACCAGAAAAACCATCTCCCCCGCCTCACTTTTTGAAAATTTAAAGTCGAATACATATGTTAAAAGAAAGCATCCATCCGTTCTGTACTAAGTCCATCCTTCGGAATCGAATTAGGTACTGGCACAATATTTTCAAAATATTTTTTTTAAAAATTTTTTTAGCAGGCGTCACTTAAGCGACGCTTTCAGCTGTCGCAAATCCGACGTCTTTTGTAAATATCTGTCACAAATCCAACGTCTTTTGTAAATATCCGTCGCAAATACGATGCTTTAAACTGTCGCTTTTTCGACGTTTTGGTAGCTATCCGTCGCAAATCCGACGCTCTAAACTGTCGCTTTTCCGACGTTGTTTGTAGATATCCGTCGCAAATCCGACGGTTCTTGCTGTCGTTTTTCCTATAAAATTTCACCATTGTCGAGGATATTCCGTCGCTTAACCGACGGTTAGTTCGCTGTCGCTTAACCGATGGTTAGTTAGGTGTCGGAAACTCGATGACAAGTTTCCGACGCTTAACAAAAAATCAAAGTGTCGTACATGCGACAGAGAAGTGTCGAAAATCCGACATGATGGCCGTTGGATTTTTGGTCAAAATGTAGTAGTGTTTAAAGCTTAGGGAAAAGCCTCTGCTGACAAATGGAATATGTCAGCAGGGTATTAAATATAGAGAACAAAGTAAAAAAATAATACTAAGATCAAAACCTAGTTAATACATGAACATTTATGAAAGATACAAACCCTGAACATAAACAACATATAATAGAAATTCTCCAGCCTATGATTAGTAAACTACAAATACAAACCCTAGCAGATTGTTAACCATAAAACTTAACCATTAGGGTTAGAAATTACATTGCAGCCATTACTTAACATAAACAGTGATGAATATTTAGGAAAGAAATAGAATAATCCTTCAAGGGTTTCATACCTGAAATTTAAGCCTTGTCAATGGCTGCACCTACACACTTAAATAACCAGCATTAACAATTCAATGCAGATCTGACCTTTGTTTGATGACAAAATCACTTAGAAACTACCATGTTCCACCCAACCATGACTCGAAATCGTTCTTGGTTTAAATTTTGATCCCCCCGAGATGGATTCCAACATGCAGGTAGCTTAAAGCTACTAAGGTAATGTTTCCTAATTGGTAATCAGTTCTGAATCAATCCTCTTTTCCTTGCAGGAAAAGTTCTCCAAGAAAACACTTGAGAGCAAAAAACATACAGAATAATAATTCTCCTAGATAAAAATCAGAACCCTAAGCCTTTGCTTGGCTTGAGTCTTTATCAACATAATTTTCACTCAAAGGGGCAGTTAAATAAAGAAATCCTTGATTTATTGATTTAACCCTTTTTTAATTACTGGGGTAATTTTTCCAATACTTAACTTAGGAACTTTTACTAGTTCCTAGATAATATTTCATAGCTATTTCACTATTTATTAAACCTTTAATAATAAATAATAATTGGTGGAGCTTCTCTTCTTTCTTTATTTAATAATTAATCATAATTAATTCTTTATACATACTATGTATAAAATACATAGTATTATAATACTTGTTAGCATTTGTCTTTGGGCATCATGTATTATGATCCATAGAATTAATGACACTTCTTCATGAAGGTCAAGTAGATATATGGCTTATGTCTACTAGGCTAGGCAACTCTAAACATCCTTGCATGTTGGATTTACCTCGTATAATGTGGTAGTTCTTTAGTACTAGATGAGAATACAAAAATTCAAAATTTTATTTAATCACTTAAAAATAAGTATGATGAGATCAATATTATTCTTGAGTCATTTTCACTCAGAGGTGATTTTAATATTTTTGGTAAATTCTAGCAATTACCAGAGCCCATACTCAACGCTTATAACAGGGAGTTACAAACATAGTGTAATTCTAGAGCTCTCTCTCTCAGCACTAAATGCTAGGATGTACTTGTATGATACACCTAGGGATACAATGGCCAAGTATCTGATGCTTGAGAGCTTATGCTCAACATCAACATGGAATGCTCCAGAGCTTATGCCCAACATTTTCAATTATATTTTCATGTGTTCCAGAGCTTTATTCTCAACATAGAACATCTCATCGATCATGTACTTCAGGGTGCATGCCCAGCACAAAAAATTTCATCAATCATGTGCTTCAGGGTCCACGCCCAACACAACCAACATATATATACATATATATCATCAAAAATTGGCTTACGGCCAATATACAAAGCAAATCATCATGTTCATATGCAGTGGTGTCTTTGACCCAATATAAAAATAAAACATCAATATAATCATCATGATCAATAGGCTCATGCCTATAAATAGTAGGTCCAAAGTTCAAGATATTACATCCCTCCCCTCTTAGTACAACACCATCCCTGGTGTTCTAGGGACTCTAAATGATATCATGAAACAAGGAGGGGTAAGCCTTTGTCATGGTGGCCTCATTCTCCCAGGTAGCCTCATCTACCTCAAAGTGCTTCCACTGCACTTTAAATTGGAATACAGTGAGCTTCCAAGGCTACAATTCTCTCTTGTCCAATTTATGCAAAGTATTAGGGATGAATTCCCCCTCAGGTTCCACCTATAATAATGACCAATCAATGACATGCTTAGTGTCATAAACATATATCTTTAATAAAGATGCATGGAAAACATTACGAACTCTTACGTGTGCGGGTAATGCTAGTTCATAAGCCACTGGTCCTTTCTTGGCCAGATTTTCAAAAGGTCCACAAAATCTACGTGCTAACTTACCACACCTACCCAAGCTCAATGAGCTTTGTTTTTCTTTCACTTTCAAGTAGACATGCTCACCTACTTGATAGTCTTTATATTTTCTTTTCTTATCCACATAAATTTTCAGATGGTCTTGTGCCTCTTTAATGTTTCCCTGGACCTTGGTAACTAACTGTTCCAAGTTCAATAATAGGTCAGTCCCTAACATGAGCTGATCCACCAAACTGTCCCAAGTAACTGGGGTCCTACACTTCGGTCCATAGAGTACCTTGAAAGGACTCATCTTGGCAGAAACTTGATACCCGTTGTTATATGCAAACTCTACAAGGTGTAGATAATCCTCCCACTTGGTGGGGTTGTTCATGACATACATTTGAATCATGTCTTCAACAATTTCATTTACTCTTTCACTGTGCTTGTCTGTCTACGTGTGGTAAGCAGTGCTAAAGTTCAGCTACATCTCTAATCTAGAGAATAAATATCTCCAAAATTTTCCCATAAACTTAACATTTTGATATGAGATAATTGTTTTAGGTATCACATGCAATCTAAATATCTCTTTTAGGAAGATATCGACAATATTCATGGCCTTGTAGGTCGATTTTATGGGGATGAAGTGTGCTACCTTTGACAGCTTGTCAATGACTACAAATATGGAATCATTTTGCTTCTTGCTTTTTGGTAAACCAGTAATAAAATCCATACTGATAACCTCCCACTTCCATTCTGGAATGGGCAATGGTTGTATCAATCCTGAAGGATGCTGGCACTTAGATTTAACTAGCTAGCATTCCTGACATTTCACAATAAACATTGCAATGTTAGCCTTTAACTTAGGCCATAAAAGGTGTCTCTTGACGGCAAATATTATCTTTTGATATCCCGGGTGCATGAGTAGGGTTCCCTATGAAATTCTATGAGGATGCTGGACTGAATGTCCCCTCCATATGGAACATACAATCTATCCTTGGACCATAGTAGTTTGGAGTCATCCACCTTGTATTGCTTTTGTTGTTGAAACAAGTGGTCCTCTTGGACCTTCTTGAGTATTTCCACATAGAATGATTCAAACTTGTTGGCCGTTCTAATCTTCTCATGCAAATCTGCATCGGTTTGACTCAGGGTCACCTCATATATCATATGAGTTCGTCGAATCAAAGCATCGAAAACTTTGTTCTCTTTTCCATTAATATGCTTTAGTTCAAAGTGATACTCACTCAGGAAAGCCAACAATTTGGCTTTCCTCACATTTAGATCGGGTTGATCGAATAAATACTTTAGACTTATATTTTCAATATTTAGAAGGAACTTCCTTCCCATGAGGTAGTTCCTCGACATCTTCAGAGCATGGATAATGGCTGCTAGCTTAAGATCGTGCATGGGATAATTTTGCTCAAGCTATTTTAACTTTTGTGATTCATAATAGATCGCATGATCATTTTGCAATAGGAATCCTCCAAGTACTTCCTTGCTTGCATCCGTGCATACAATGAAATCCCCATCCGGATCCGCAATCCATAACACTCGTGTGGTCATCAAAAGCTACGTAAGATTTTGAAAAATTTCTTCACACTTTTCATTCCATAAGAACTTGTTCACTTTCTTATGCAAAGCCATCATGGGGCAAGAAATTATCGATAATTTCTCAATGAACTTTCGATAATACCCGACTAAACCCAAAAAGGACCTAATGTCAGTGACACTAGTCAGGGTAGGCCAATCCTGTATATATCGAATCTTTTCTTGGTCCACAGCTATTCCTGCCTCGGATATTATGTTTCCTAGGTACTGTATTTGTGGTTTGTAAAAATCACATTTACTAAACTTAGCGTAGAGCTGATGTTCTCTCAACACTCGAAGTACTATGCGAAGGTGTTCTTCGTGTTCCTCTTTATTCTTGGAATAAACCAAAATGTCATCAATAAAGACTTGTACAAACTTATCCAGATATTTACCAAATATGTTGTTCATCATACACATAAAGTTTGCGAGTGCATTGATCAACCCAAATGGCACCACTACAAACTCATAGTGCCCGTACCTCATACAAAAGGTAGTCTTGGGAATATCTTCATCTCGGATCCATACCTGATGGTACCCAAATCGCAAGTTAATATTCGAAAATGTTTTTGGCTCCTCCCACCTAGTCAAACAAATCATCGATCCTAGGGAGCAGGTAACAGTTCTTTATAGTCATTTTTTCAACTAGCGGTAATTAATGCACATCCGAATCGTACCATCCTTATTATTTACGAACAAAATTTGTGCTCCCCAAAGGGACACATTGGGTCGGATATACCCTTTCTCTATTAACTCCTACAAGTGCAGTTTGAGTTCCACCGAGTTTGGTGCACTCATGCGGTAAGGGATTTTGGAGGCCATAACTGATCCTTGGGTCTGTTCGATGGAAAAATATACGTCTCGTTTCGAAGGTAATCTAGGGATTTCCTCGGGGAACACATCCTTGAATTCTTTAAGAATAGGGAAGCCTTCTATGCGTTGTTCTCTATCAGACTCTATGTCTCAGATGTTCACCGCAAACAACTTGTATCCCTTCCTAACACACTTCTTCTCTTGTAAGGCACAGATTTTTCTTACAGAAACTTTCTTTTGGATGCCTTGAACCTTTACTTGGTTCCCTTGGCTATCAGTACACAAGATAGACATGTGTATACAATCGAGAATGACATGGTGCTATTCCAACCAGTCCATGCCGATAAGAATATCATATGATCCTAAAGGTAGGATGTTCAGGTTTACCTTAGTAAGGAAACCATTTAGGTTTACTTCACATTCTTTAACAATTTCCAAAACCTTCTATTTTGTATCAGTGGCTAACTATACCATCCAAGGTTTAACATGCTTTACTTTGCCTAACTTGCATAAATAAACAATCTTAGGTGCAACATAGCTCTTATAAGAACTAGGATCAATAAGTATTGAAATAGAGGTGTTCAAGATATTACCTTTGATCTTGACCATTGTAGCTTGATGGTCCTCCTTTCGGCCATATAATGCTGCACATATTTGTGAGGTTCCCGCTATATCCTCAACGATAGGTTATTATTGCAGGTTATGCAAGACTCCATTGTTCTTGTTCTTACATTCTCGGGCATAATGCAGCTCGTTGCACTTCCAGCACTTGATCACTAAAGGGGTAGCATTGGCTCCCCTTGCCACTTGCTTATTACCATTAGGATATGGTACATAAGGCTTCGTACCAATTTTGTTGAAGTTCTTATTCGCTTGAAAGCTGTTATTTTTCTTTCTATAAAGTTGTGGGTTTGACCCAGGCTTGTGGTTATCAGAAACGCTTCTAGACTTTTCTCTATTTCGGTTCTGGTTTTTCTGGCGTAACTTCCCATGCTCATAGTAGAGTCGGGCCTTGTGGAGTGCAGTATCTAGAGTCTTTATCATGTTCAATTCAATGATGTCCCAAAAACTTGGAGGAAGACATCTTAGGAATTGCTGGATATTCACCTTCTCTTCTTTGATATACAGTACATAATGCAGCAGATCTAGAAATCTATTTACAAATGAATCCATAGTCATGGACCCCATGCGCAGTTCATGGAAATATTTTACCTTGCATTCAAAGAACCTTTTTGACATGTATATCTCTTGGAAAATATTTCAAAAGTTTTCCCAGCTTATTTCTTGTAGCTCATCTTTCTTGGTGTGCTTTAAATCTCGCCACCAACTTGCTGCCTTACCATTCAGGTTGTAGATGGTAATCCTGCATCACACTTGAATAGTTATGAACCTAGAAATACTTACTCATTCCCAGTAACCATTCTTCAGCCTTTTCTCCTGTATTTACTTCACCTTCATAGGTCGAGGCTCTTATTTTTTGAAACTCCCACTGAGGACTGTCATCATTTCTTTGCCTCTTTCTCCGTGGAGAAAGTGAGTCATCACTAGCAGGATTGTGATGATCTCCTTTAGTTGCTTCAGTTGTACCTTATTTTTCTACCTCTCTTGGGCTGCTAGCCCGCTCATGGTACGGTTCTCTTTTGGATATGTTGGTGGAATTGGTAGGTTTAACTTGCGGTCTCCCTTTCATCATGTTACACAATAATGCTTCATCTATAGCTTGTTGTTCCTTTCTTTCATTTAGACTGTCTTCTGTAAAAAAAATTCAGTTCAGCTTGAAGACTATGTAAATTTTTCATCACATCAGAGTTTATCTTGACCACCAAGTTCACTTCCAGAACAGGGGGGGTCATTTCTTCCCATCGGTTGTTTTCTTCCTCAATATTCATAAACTGAACAGCGCTATAAAAATTTTCGTGAAACACAACAATTTTTAATAGCAGCAAAAAATTTATGTTAGTAACAAAAATTAATTATCATAGTTTATTTTCTCTACGTGAATGCCTGGTGCACCCATAAGTCTCTCAGTATTGAAACTGGGCTCTGATACCATTTGCAATGTCCCCAAAATTTGAAAAAAAATAATTAGAGGCTAGTGAAAACTACCCCAAATGGGATAATTATAACTTGTGCTGAATTACATGCGCTACTTATACTTTCAATCTCTTCAAAAACTGCCCATACTGTCTTGTTAATCTCTTATCCATTCAGTGATTATTATTTCGTTTACTTCTTATGTCTTAATTCTATTATTTAAACTATTTATAAATCTTAGTTATTACTGTTGGTGAATTAATGAATTGTATAAATCATTGTTTTACTCCTGCACATGTGTAGTTTGTTTATTTAATAAAAACTAACTTAACTTTGTTGATGAGAACAAAGTGGTGGAGTGGTGGGACTTGTTCTCCCATGACGATCTGAGAGGTAAGGTCACTCTTCATTATGCAGGCTTACTTAGTTCATTCAAACTAAGCCACCTTATTTATTGACTTACATGTTACTTGAAGCAATTCAGTTCCTAGTTATACTTCCAGTTCCACCTTGCATTTTTATTACTGTGCCATTTTATGACTCAGGTAAGCCCTTTGTTCATTAATTATCTTTCTTAGTTGATTAACTAGATGCTGTGAATTATGTTACTGTCCTTACCATTCTTAATTATCTACTTCTTGATTAATAATTACACTTCTCTTGTTTCTACCTTGCAGGTGTACTTGGGTTTCGAGCTTGAATACATAAGCTTGTTCTCTCTAGCTAGAGCATCATGGCATACTACATTTGCCATGATTCCTAAATTCTACAAAACCTACACTTAAATACTTATGTACAAATGCTACCTATATGAACTAGCAAAGGGCATGTAATAACATAATACATTGATGCTAAGGGGATGACATTGTAAACATTATACAATAGTGTTAAGGTCTGCGCATACTTTAAAGTTGGGAGACTATGGTATAAGTACCATGTCATTAGTATTATGTCTGCGCTCACATTACAAGGTGGTAAAACTATAGGGTATAGTGTGCACCATAAAATATCAGGGTTTAAACTTATGTCTTGGTTGATATGTATTATAATGATGATTCATAAACTATGGTGAGGGTTTATGAATGCGTTAATGGCCACTAACCGGTGCCATTAATTCCATCGGGGTTTGTGAAAACACTTGGTAAAGGATTTGGGCATTCGCTGTTTATGCATTATGTGGTTTTGGAATTGGGGTTTCATGTGGCTTCTACGCAGTTGGAGAAGGGAGGTGACATCCATCGATTTGCAAGTAAGCTAACCACCAGAATCTATGCAAACACATTATTTCGTTGTTTTATCCATGGCATGGTCATGCTTCTCATGCCATCATTGATTTGTTTGTAGGTGAAAATGAAGGCGCTACAAGGTTTGTATAGAGCTATGCTTTCGATTTGGGGTTACTAATTCATGGCCATGGTAAATCTGCTAGCAATATCCTACTTTCCTCCTCTCATTCTGGGCATTTCTCAGTTGGGATTCTTTACAGGGTTAGGGTTTTAGATGGCACTTGTTGACTCTGCCTTCAGGGTTTGTAATGTAGCTTTCTCTGGGTTTTGACTCTTGTTGAGAGGTTTGGAATTTTGAGCCGTGGCTACACCATTACTTGTAATGGTTCCATAGCTCACAGCTTTCCATTTAACATTATTAATACATCGACTATTGTAAAAGAGGATCCGTGCCTTATTGTGTAAATAAACTGCACGTTGGTTTTTATGTGAAGACTATAATTTGTTTTGGTATAAGATGCATACGATTTTTGTTCAGCATTTTTAATAGATTATACTATGTAAATTTGGGACTATGTAGCTATTTTAATATTGCATTTAAAATGTTGAATTGCTGGGTTCGATCGTGGCTTTAAGCCTGTAGAATTTACTATGTGTATAATTGTAACAGTTTGGGTTTTGGAAGTATGCACAACACTCCATTTACATTGTTTTTAATTTATGTTCGGGAAAGATTCTAGAGCTTGGGGCGTTATGCCATGGGCTGCACCATTATTGCAATGGTGTTGTAGCCCATTGGCTTGCCACCGTAATCTTTGTGTTAGCGTTAATGGAAAATGTGTATTATACACAGTGTTGTAATTCGGTTTTAATGGATCAACATGGGTGCAGGCCATGCCATGAATGGCATGTGCCTCTCCCAATGACTATGATAGCTTAGTTGGAATTTTAATATGTAATTTGTTCTTTAAAAATATATGGTTGTAACATCCAGGGTTATGGAAAACCCACGATATCCTTTTGGTTACTGTAGCGTGACTGTGTGATTGGATTTGGAAACTTGGTCATGGCTTGTGTAACTGGGTATATGACCTTTAGGATTTGGGCCTAGGCGATACCAAATTGTAAAACATTTTATATGTAATAATAGAAAGGATACTATGTATTAAGCTATGGATTTTGTTATGCATTTTGATTACAGTAATGATTTATGTTAAGGTTATTATTATGTTGGCCTTGGGTCATGGACATCCATGGGATTCAAAGTCACGACCTGTGTTGGAATAAGATAGGGTTTTCTTCTTAAGAGGAACAATTTGTTGTTTAAATAAGATCTATACAGTTGTTTTTAATGTGGAGTTTAATTTTGCTTATGAATTATATTTGTAACCCATAAGGGTCGATACCTCAACCTTTGTTTATTAATACAGAGCTATATGAATTGTTTACTTGGTAAAACTATAGGTGGATGTTTATGATGAATATTATATGGGACCTTTAAAGATATAATGCATGTGATTTATGGTATTTTATTATAGATGTTAATACTATAGGTTTTATCGAAGAGTCTTGATAAGGATCGGATGGTCACCATATCCCTCTCATTAATTATAATGTTTGTTTCCAATTATGTAAAGTATTTTGTTTTAATGATTATGTGAAACAGACCTTGGAAGGCCTTTAATAATTTGATTAGCTTGTTTATTATATGAAATCTATTCTTAGTAGATGTAGTTTATAATATATACTTGTTATTAGTTAGCATAATTAATTGCTACTGAACTAGTTTCTTTAAAGCTTAGGGCAAGCCTCTGCTACAAATGGAATATGTCAGCGGTGTATTAAATACATAGAACAAAGTATAAACATAATACTAACATCAAAACCTAGTTAATACAAGAACACTTATGAAAGATACACACCCTGAACATAAACAACATATAATAAAAATTCTTCAGCCTATGAGTAGTAAATTACAAATACGAACCCTAGCATATTGTTAACCATAAAACTTAACCATTAGGGTTAGAAATTACATTGCAGCCATTACTTAACATAAACAATCATGAATCTTTAGGAAAGAAATAGAATAGGCCTTCAAGGGTTTCATACCTAAATTTTAATCTTTGCCAATGGCTGCACCTGCACACTTAAATAATCAGCATTAACAATTCAATGCAGATCTGACCTTTGTTTGATGACCAAATCACTTGGGAACTACCACGTTCCACCCAACCATGACCCGAAACCATTCCTGGTTTAAATACGGACCCCCCCACGCTGGATTCCAACATGCAAGTAGCTTAGAGCTCATAAGGTAGGGTTTCCTAACTGGTAATCAGTTCTGAATCAATCCTCTTTTCCTTGCAGGAAAAGTTCTCCAAGAAAACACTTGAGAGAAAAAAACAGGCAAAATAATAATTCTCCTAGATAAAAATCAGAACCCAAAGCCTTTGCTTGGATTGAGTCTTTATAGGCAGACTTTTCAGTCAAAGGGGAAGTTAAATCAAGAAATCCTTTATTTCTTGATTTAACCCTTTCTTAATTACTAGGGTAATTTTTCCAATACTTAACTTATAAACTTTTAACTAGTTCCTAGTTAATATTTCATAGCTATTTCACTATTTATTAAACCTTTAATAATTAATATTAATTGGTGGAGCTTCTCTTCTTTCTTGATTCAATTATTTAATTAATCATAATTAATTCTTTATACATACTATGTATAAAATACATAGTAATATAATACTTGTAAGCATTTGTCTTTTGCGATCATGTATTATGATCCCTAGACTTAACGACACTTCCTCATGAAGGTCAAGTAGATAGATGGCTTAGGTATACTAGGCTAGGAAACTCTAAACATCCTTGCATGTTGGATTTCCCTCTTATAATGTGGTAGTTCTTTAGTACTTGATGAGAATACATAAGCCAAAATTTCATTTAATCACTTAAAAATAAGTATGATGAGATCAATATTACTCTCGAGTCGTTTTCACTCAGAGGTGATTTTAATATTTTCAGTAACCCTTAGTGCTTACCAAAGCCCATACTCAACGCTTATAATAGGGAGTTACAAACATAGTGAAATTCTAGATCTCTCTCTCAACACTAAATGCTAGGATGTACTTGTACGATACACCTAGGGATACAATGGCCAAGGATCCGATGCTCCAAAGCTTATGCTCAACCTCAACATGGAATTCTGCAGAGCTTATGCCCAACACTTACAATTATATTTTCATTTGTTCTAGATCTTTATGCTCAACACAAATGTAAGTACTCATGTGCTCCAGAGCCTCTCGCTCAATACAGAACATCTTATCAATCATGTGCTTCATGGTCGACGCCCAACACAAAACACTTCATCAATCATGTGCTTCGGGGTCCACGCCCAACACAACCAACATATATATCATCAAAAATTGGCTTATGCCCAATATACAAAGCAAATCATCATGTTCATATGCAATGGGGTCTTTGACCCAATATAAAAATAAAACATCAATATAATCATCATGATCAATAGGCTCATGCCTATAAATGGTAGGTCCAAAATTTGGGATATTACAATATTGAAAATAAATCCCCAATTTGTAGTGCTACAAGTTCTCTATTATCTCCAACAGTTGTATTCTAAGGCGGTCTATTATCTCCTACATTACATAGGTTTCATGAATTACTGATCTCACAGGTCTTCTTTGTATTATGTTTCAATATCTCTTCTTGATATCTGTTAGCGAAATCCGAGCTGACTAAACTTGAGTTTACCACTTAGTTATTAAAAATTTCATGTCGACCTCATTTTTTTTACTTATTGGGTGAAATCGACTAGACAAGTATACAAAATTTGGTCAGCCCTTTTAGAACCGACTATTTTTTGTTTATAAGCTTTTTACTTGTTGGTTCTACCAACAACTTTTACTTCGACCACTTGTTGGCATCAACAACTTGTTGGTTCTACCACTTAGACAGAACTTAACCGATCACTTGTCGATTTGACCACTTCGACAACTTGTTGATTTCACTTAACCAATTTGCTTGGACTCACTTGCCCTGGTCTGGTTTCAGTCGAAATTTACAAAGTATGTTTCTTAGTCTAAAATACTTAAGAATTTACAAATGTTTTTCACTTGTTAGTAAAATGAATTAAAAATCGACACAATAACAATTCAACAGAACTATAAAAACATATCACCAAAAATTTAGGAAGACTTATGTGGACCACTGTACCGTAAAACCTGGAACTTGGAACTATCACTGGGTGAGAAATTTATGGATTCTTCTTCTTTCACTCAACTGTAATTGTAAAAAAACATTTACACAAGTAACTCTGGAAACAATGTGCGGCCAAATAAATATCCATTCAACCATAAAATATTTCATATATATAACTTGTCTGGAAATAACAAAAGGTAGTACAAACTTGTCAATCCAAACTTGTCAGCTCACCTACTGATCCTTTTATAGAGCTTCAACACTTCGATAGAATCACAAACACAGAAGCTTGAGCTTCATCTTCACTCTCTGCTAAGAGTTCTCTCTTTCTCTCTTTTTCTCACCTAGATTTCTATTGTCTCTTCTATCTAACTTGATCTACAATCTTCTTCAACTATTTATAGGAAACCTGAAAAATTGCTTCTACGTGAATCTATAGACTTTCCATTAATGGTTGTAATAACTATATAACTACAAACTTAGCTTCAAAAATTAATTCGACTGGTTTAGATTTCCGAATCGTGGACTCTTCCCTCTTGTCAGACTGACCAACAAGATATGGACTAATACAGACTCTGACAGAGTTGGCTGGGGTCAGGTATGGCTTCTGCGATTAATTAATATTTCCAACACTCCCCCTCAATTATGAGCAGATGGGGATTTTTTTTAAACAAAATTTACAAAATGTTTTAGAGCTTATACTTTTTGTGTGGATGACTGAGTTCACTGTGCATAACTTTTCATTCCAAGATAACTACATAGATACTAAAATATATCCTTTTCCAATGGTTTTGTAAAGATGTCTGCAAGTTGATCTTCAGACCTACAAAATTCCAAACAAATTTCCTTGTTGTTCACCAACTCTCTTATGAAATGAAACCTTATGTCAGTGTGATTGGTTCTCTTGTGAAACACATGATTCTTTGATAATTCTATCGCTGAATTGTTGTCATAGACGATGGTTGTCAGTTCTTGATGGTTTTGTGACAAGTATTTTAACACTCTCCGCATTGAGATAGCTTGACATGCAGCACTTGTAGCTGCAACATACTCTGCTTCTGCTGAAGACAGAGTTACTATGGGTTGTTTCTTTAAAGCGCATGAAAAAACACCTATATCAAAATGAAATGTGTACCCAAATGTGCTCTTCCTATCATCTATGTTTTCTCCATTTTCACTGTCAATGTAGCCAATGAGTTTAAGATGTTCTGAGGTTGGATACATAATTCCAAGGTCTTTTGTGCCACTTACATACCTCATAATTATTTTACCTGCTTGCCAATGTGAGTCTTTGGGTGAATCCATGAATCTTGAGATCAGACTTAATCCATACATGATGTCTGGTCTTGTCACTGTCAAATACATAAGGCTTCCAACAAGCCTTTTGAACAATGTAGGATCTACAGTTGATCCTTCATCATCCTTGCTCAATTTTAAACATGTTATTACAGGTGTTGGGGCTGTCCTGCAATTAGACATGTTAGATATTTTTAAAAATTCACTCGCATACTTTGAATGTGATATAAAAATACCACTTTCAGACTGTTGAACTTCAATGCCCAGGAAAAAATTCATAAGCCCCAAATCAATCATTTCAAATTCACTTTTAATGACCGCTTTAAATTCTACTATGCCAAAGTCACCAGTAAATATTAAATTATCTACATACATGCAGAAAATTAACATCTTACCTTTCTCATCAACTTTGGTGTACAAATTTGGTTCACTTTCACTTCTGTGAAATCCATTTTTAGTGAGATAGGTATCAATCTGACTGTACCAAGATCGAGGAGCTTGCTTCAAACCATAGAGTTCCTTTTTCAGCTTGTACACTTTATGCTCTTGACCTGGAACTTCATAGTCTTGTGGTTGTTCCACATATACTTCCTCTTCTAGATAGCCATTCAAAATTGTCGACTTAACATCCATTTGATAAACATGACATTTGTTTTGTGCAGCAATGGCCAAGACTTTTTTGACTGTATCCATGCGTACAAAAGGTGCAAACGTTTCATTGAATTCAACAATGGGTTGTTGTGTGAACCCTCTTGCTACCAGTCTTGCTTTGTGCTTCTGCACATTCCTATCAGTATCTTGCTTGGTCTTGTAAATCCATTTGACGCTGATTACATCTTTTTATTTTGGTACATCAACCAACTCCCATGTCTGGTTCTTCTCAATGCATTCTATTTCTTCATCCATGGCTTGTGCCCACACTTATTCTTCAGAAGCTTTTTCAAATGTTAGTGGATCATATATAGGAGAAAATAATACAAATAGAGAGAATGAATTTGGTGTTTTAGCTTCATATATCTCACGCAGACTTCTTGTCTTCATCGGTTCTCTTGATGTCAACCTTGACTAAATGTTTGATGGATTCTGTTGTCCTCTTGGTGTGCTTGTCGGTGTAGCTTGAGCTGCCACTTATGTCGACGGTCCTTGTGTTGGACCATGTTGTGGTGTCATGGGAGTCGACAGTGTTGTGACTAGTTGAATTATATGTGGTGTTTGAATCACTTCCTCCGCTATGTCATCATTGTCGACATTTGACACAATCTTGACATTTGTGTCAACAATTCCATCCCATGATTCATTCTTGACAAATTGAACATATTGATTGATTATCACTTTCCTTGTGACAAGATCATACAACTTGTAAGCTTTTATGTCTTCAAAATAGCGGACAAAAATACATTTATGTCTCTTCTTGTCTAATTTATTTCTCAGCTCATGTGGAACATGAGCATATGGAACACAACAAAAAATGTTTAAATGAGAAACACTATGATTCATGCTTGTCCATGCTTCATGAGGAACGTTTTTCTTCACACTCTTCGTCGGACATCAGTTCATAATGTAAACAACAATTGCGACTGCTTCACCCCAATATTCATTTGGCAAATGCTTGGCTGTCAACAAGCTCAACACCATCTCCATGATGGTTATGTTCTTTCTTTTGGAAATATCATTTTGCTGAGGTGTATACCGTGCAGTGAATTACTTTTGTATGCCATGGGTCTTGAAAAAATTTAGAAATTCATTTGAAACACATTCACCTCCTCTGTTGGTCCTTAAGATCTTGATTCGGTGTCCACTCTACTTCTTCACAAGTGCCTTGAACTGTTGAAAATAACTAAATGCATCAGGGTCAGTGCAAGAAGATGAGGGACCTTTAAGATGCAATCCTAGTTTTAAAAAACAAGATCATGTTACCAAAAAATACATCAACCCGAGCCTAACATAGCACTTGGTATGGTTCAACCCGAGCCTGATATGTCATGGAACATGTAGGATAGGAAGCCATATTGCATATGTGTTATATAACTACAAAACACGCTCGTGATATGTAGTTATAAAACATGTACGTGATTTGCAAATCATAAAAAAAAAATTAAATACACAGTCCCGAACCCGCGGCCCATTTTAAAAATCAAGAACGCGAATTCGAAGGGCCATTGGAGCGTTTTGGAGCGAGGCCATTGCTTGGGATTGTTGCAGGAGCTAATTCAGGTTGAGGGGAGGAGATTTCACTCGTGCATTGTCATCCAACAAGGTAATTCAATCACCCAATGCATTTTTTTGGTCAATTTTTACCCTATAATTGTGTGACTTTAGATGTGTGATATTCAAATGCACTTCCCTCCTATATTTTTTATTTCTCAAGAGCATTACCTTATACACCTAGTAGAAGAGATTGAAGAATGTGGTTCTATCCATATCCATACAATGTTGCTTATGGAGAGATATATGAAGTTTCTAAAACATTTTGTGAGACAAAGAGTTCATCTAGAAGGATCTATGGCTGAGAGGTACATGCTCTTTTAGATAATGGTTCATTTGAGTGAGTACTTACCTCAATTGCATTTTGAAGGTCCATGATTATGGGGCAATAACCAAGATCAATTTTTTTAAGGAGAAATATTAGAGGGTGGAGGGTCTTCAAAGAGGATAAGAGGTATACTCAAATTTTTTGTAACAATTGTTCTAATCCTAAATATTGTAAATTTGGATTTAAATAATGATTAATTGTACATGTAGATGCTAAGGAGTGGGATTCATTACATTTGTATGGTGCATACAATTCTTAATTTATGTTAGAGATGATTGAGGAGTATAATCAACAAAAGAAAGTAGAGGTTGAATATCACTTTAAAACGGTTTTTAGAACATACTGGAATGTAATTCAATCTTTAGAGAATGATAATTGTGTATGTTTTGTTTATGCATCAAACATAATGAAAATTAGGTTTTTAACAGTTTTTGAGGTGGTCATGTTTTAATGGATTTATGATGTCAAGGTAAATACATTCCATAACTTCTCAATTGAATAAGTTTTCTTGTTTCATATTATTTTGTGCTTCTCTAACAATTTTCTCAAAGAGATTTGATTTGGTGGGGCCAGGGAATCCACCACACGCCAATTATTTAATTGATATGTTGAATATATTTTCCCAGTAACACCTATGTAAGAAAAAATCAATACCATAAAGATACGAAATAAAAGTAAAAGTGTTAAACTTTAATTATTGTTTATAGTTTTTATGTTTGAAAAATTAGTCAAACTTAAGTTTGTGTATGTTTTCCTTAATTTACATTTTCAATTTTGAAGAGATGTCATTATATACCATGTATACGTTTCTAATTATTTTCTTATTGATTTTTTTATTGCAGTTGCGGCTATGGACCCCAATGCGGAAATATTGATTGAGCTTGCCCAGTTGAGAGGTTTGAGTACTGGTTTTAGTGGTGGTGATAGAATTCGACGTTCACTTGCATCCACTTTGGATGCAATTGTTGAGACTATCACATTGTCAAACAACATACTATATGATATTACTTCATATAGAGAAAGAAAAAGATGTGAGTACGCTGATGGGCTTAGCTACAATGCAATAAAAAATTTGAAAATCACCAAAGAGCATATATTTTCATTGTTTAGGGACCCTTGCACGGGAAAAATCCCAAATTCAAATAGGCCACATATCTCTATCGAGTGGTGCACATATCAACCATTTGTTGATAACTGGATGGACAGATGGTATATGGTTTTTGATATGCCACCACACAAAAACAGGGAAATTCCGTTGTACTTCCTTCGGAAGATGTATGCAGAGTCCGTGTTGGGAAAACACATAAACTATTTTGATACATTGCAGTTTCAGGGGATCAGTGGGGGGATGCCCCAAAACCGACCCAATGCCAGGCTTCGACACGTTGATCTCCCTATCCCTGCACCTCACAGGCAGTTTCCTGGGCCAAATGTCCCACCTATACATCATGTTATTCCATAGACACGTGAGACATTTTTGAGTTTGGCACGGGCCATTGTTCTCCATAGCACTATGGTTCAGCATATGGGTGAGAAAGGGACATCTGTCCTTGGTGTGGTACATACACTAGGTCCTCATGGTGTAGGACCATCTTCTAGTGCAGTACCACCCACTGGTGCAGGACCATCTACTAGTGCAGCACCATCAGCACATTCCCAGCCTACTTTTGAGCCTCACAAGTGCACATCGTGTGGTCATCCATGCTATGGTCTTTCATCAGATGTTGTCTTCAGTGGGTTTTTGAGTGATGTATGTATATGGTTAGTTGTAATAAATTCTTCATTTATTTTCCTCTTTGTACACATATGTATAGTTTGAGCTAATATATTAATTTTGTGAACTTGGAGTTGATGCTTTATGTCGGCAGCGACGCCCCAGAGTATCATGTTCCACACTCTACACAGGGGCAGGACATTCCATCCATTGATCCCGTATCTCACACCGAGGTTAAAATTTTAAAATTTCAGTTTTTTAATACTTGTTAAATTGTTAATTTCCACATACTTTACATGTTAGTTCACTAACATTATCTACGGTCTAATATTTACAATTATTAAACTTGCAGATGCCGGATCCTTCACAGGGGAAAGTAGTGATGGAGGTAGGATCCATGGCCGTATCGACCGAGGAAATATCTGGGCAGATGCCAGATCCTACACGAGGGGAAGCAATGATGGAGGTAAACATTTTAAATATTTAAAAAATGTCATTTTTTAAATACATGTATGTTCGTTGAATCATCCATGTCTAGCTACATGAACTCTTGTTGACTATAGGCTGGTACCGAAACACCTAGACCATCTCTTGGAGTTGTATCTCCCCAAAGGCCATATGTGAACAAGGGTCAAGTGTATATGAGATGACCTACTCCTAGAAAGAGTGAAGTTGTCCGCAACCATGGAGAAACTGATACCATGGTAATTTGTATATCCTTCGATGATATTTCTTGGTTAACTTGAAATCCAGTGCATAAAATATTTTGTTAATGTTTGATTTGCATGTTTACTGCATCAGGAGCCAGAGTTTACTATTGAAAACCTTCCAGGGATGGTTGATGATGTACTTTTGGAGACATGTACATAATTGACATTTCATTTATAAATGAATTATACATTTCCCTTTGAATTTGTTCTTTGGTTTCCACATGTTCTTGTGTCAATCTATTGTATTGATTTGTGAGGATTATCTATTACTTATGAATGCACTATGTCAAAAGAAAACACTATTATATTTAAAGGTTTCAATTATCTCAATACATGCACACTAAAGTCAAAGTTCTTGCTCATGTAATTTAATAAATATAAGTGCAATACAATGTATTTCAAGGTTTCAATGAACTCACTACTTGCACACCAATTGGATATATATAATTAAAAATTGTGAGTTTGGATTCATTAAATTACAAGTTAAGTCAATGCTCAAGTGTAATTTAATAAAACTAAGTGCAATACATGCTTTACATTTCATCAACAACCAACAACACTATTCAACAAAACTCATGCACCCAATGACTAATCACTCAGCATTAAAGGAACTACAATAGAATCCAAAGACTGAGAACCAACTTTGTGAATCAACATGATTTGAAGCATAAGTCCATCGGATTTGAAAAAGTTCAGTTCGACATTAGATTGATTCTGAATTGAGTTGTGACAGTAAGATAAGACTAGGGTTAGGATTAGGGTTTCCTTGGTAGGGTTATGGTAATGTGACATGCATGTTAAATAATAAACCCTAGTTAGGGATAGGGTTTTCCAAGTTTGGCCTTCGTTGGCATGAAATGCATTGTCCAGCTTTGGCTCTCATTGGCGTGACTACATTGTCCCTACTGAGCGAAACCCTAGCTTCAGAAACCATCATAGATGGAGGCCACCAAGCAATGGACAGGACGAAGAGACCCCCCCCTAGCTAAAATCCCACGTCACGAATCCAATGGAATCGATGGTTCGTCGATCGGAGGCCCTAGCATCGATCTATGGTGAGTTGCAGGTCACCTCCAGATACCGTTCAGGGACACTTGGTGGACTTGGGCCCGGTGCGCAAAAAACCTCATGGAGCAGAAATTTTGAATTCTATCAACTCCTGCTAGTGTGTTTGGGCATGGGAAATATGGCAATGCCAACCGCATCCCCACCATCCATGGCTTTCCAGCTTTGGCCCTCGTTGGCGTGACTGCGTTGTCCCCTACTGAGTGAAACCCTAGCTTCAGAAACCACCAAAGACGGAGATCATCGGGAAATGGAGAGGAGGGAGAGGCCCCACCCTAGCTAAAATCCCTCGTCACGAATCCAACGGAATCGACGGTTTGTCGATCGGAGGCCCAAGCATCGATCTATGGTGGGTTGCAGGTCACCTCCAAATACCGTTCAAGGACACCTGGTGGACTTGGGCCCGATGCGCAAAAAACCTCACGGAGCGGCAATTTTGAATTCTGTCAACTCCTGCTAGTGTGTTTGGACATGGGAAATATGGCAATGCCAACGGCATCCCCACCATCCGTGGCTTTCCAGCTTTGGCCCTCGTTGGTGTGACTGCATTGTCCCTTATTGAGTGAAACCCTAGCTTCAGAAACCATCGTAGATGGAGGTCATCGGGAAATGGATAGGAGGGAGAGGCCCCCCCCCTAGCTAAAATCCCTCATCATGAATCCAACGGAATCGATGGTTCGTTGATCGGAGGCCCAAGCATCGATCTATGGCGAGTTGCAGGTCACCTCCAGATACCGTTCAGGGACACCTAGTGGACTTGGGCCCGGTGCGCAAAAAACCTCACGGAGCGGCAATTTTGAATTTTGTCAACTCCTGCTAGTGTCTTTGGGCATGGGAAATAAGGAAATGCCAACCGCATCCCCACCATCCATGGCTTTCCAGCTTTAGCCCTCGTTAGCGTGAATGCAATGTCCCCTATTGAGCGAAACCATATCTTCAGAAACCACAATAGATGGAGGTCACCAGGAAATGGACAGGAGGGAGAGGCTCCCCCTAGCTAAAATCCCACATCACGAATCCAACAGAATCGACGGTTCGTCGATCGGATACCCGAGCATCGATCTATGGCGAGTTGCAGGTCACCTCTAGATCCCGTTCAGGGACACCTGGTGGACTTGGGCCCGATGCGCAAAAAACCTCACGGAGCGGCAATTTTGAATTCTTTCAACTCTTGCTAGTGTGTTTGGGCATGGGAAATATGGCAATTCCAACCGCATCCCCACCATCCGTGGCTTTCCATCTTTGGCTCCCATTGGTGTGACTGCATTGTCCCTACTAAGCGAAACCCTAGCTTCAGAAACCACTGTAGACGAAGGTCACCGGGCAATGGACAGGAGGGAGAGGCCCCCCCCTAGCTAAAATCCCACGTCACGAATCCAACAGAATCAACGGTTCGTCGATCAGAGGCCCGAGAATCGATCTATGGCGATTTGCAGGTCACCTCCAGATACCGTTCAGGGACACCTGGTGGACTTGGGCCTAGTGCGCAAAAAACCTCACGGAGCGGCAATTTTGAATTCTGTCAACTCCTGCTAGTGTATTTGGGCATGGGAAATATCGAAATGCCAACCGCATCCCCACCATCCGTGGCTTTCCATCTTTGGCCCTCATTGGCATGACTGATTGTCCCCTACTAAGTGAAACCCTAGCTCCAGAAACGACCGTAGACGGAGGTCATCGGGCAATGGAGAGGAGGGAGAGGGCCCCCCCCCAGCTAAAATCCCACGTCACGAATCCAACGGAATCAACGGTTCGTCGATCGTAGGCCTGAGCATCGATCTATGGCGAGTTGCAGGTCACCTCCATATACTGTTCAGGGACACCTAGTGGAGTTGGACCCTATGCACAAAAAACCTCATGGAGCGGCAATTTTGAATTCTGTCAGCTCCTGCTAGTGTGTTTGGGCATGAGAAATATGGCAATGCCAACCGCATCCCCACCATCCGTGGCTTTCCACCTTTGGCCCTCGTTGGCGTGACTGCATTGTCCCCTACTGAGCGAAACCCTAGCAAGTCTAGCTGATAAACATGCCTAAGTAAAAGTATGGTGCGTTACAATCCATGCATGCCAAGTGGCATCATAGAAAAAATATACACATGTACTAGTGTTAACATGTTGCATCAACAGTATAATTTAAATTTTGAGTTAAAAACATTGGTTTTGCTTTAATATAGCTTTTGTTTATAGATATAAACCTAGACCATGCATATTATAGAACTTATTAGGTTAAGGGTTACACTCTCGAGATTTTTCTTTAGGGTACTGGGAAAAGGAAAAATATTGCTTCCACCCACATATACTTTGTGTTTACTTACAAATGTTGCATGCTTTTCCCTACAAAATGCCATTGTATAAAGGGAATTATCACATAATAGATATTATATTGTTGAAGGAATGAAAGAACCCTATTACTCATAATGATGAATGATGATGATGGTCATGATGTTGACAGTGATGATGATGAGGATGTTGATGATGATGATGATGATGATGATGATGTTCATGATGTTGATGGTGATGATGTTGATGGTGATGATGATGTTCATGACGTTGTTCGAGATGATGATGATGAGGATGAGGATGATGATGATGATGAAGGTGATGAAGATGATGTTGATGGTGATGGTGATGATGTTGATGCTGATGATGATGATGAAGGTGAGGATGATGATGAGGATGACGATGATGATGATGATGATGTTCGTGATGTTGATGGTGATGATGATGATGAGGATGATGATGAGAATGATGATGATGTTCATGATGTTGATGGTGAGGATGATGATGAGAATGATGATGATGATGTTCATGATGTTGATGGTGAGGATGATGATGAGAATGATGATGATGATGTTCATGATGTTGATGGTGATGATGTTGATGGTGATGGTCAGGATGATGATGATGATGTTCATGATGTTGATGGTGATGATGATGATGTTCATGATGTTGATGGTGAGGATGATGATGATGATGATGATGATGATGTTGATGATGATGATCATGATGAAGGTGAGGATGATGATGAAGATGATGATGATGAGGATGATGTTGATGATGTTGATGGTGATGATGATGATGAAGGTGAGGATGATGACGATGATGACGGTGATGATGAGGATGATGATGAGCATGATGATGATGATGTTCGTGATGTTGATGGTGACGATGATGATGAGGATGATGATGTTGAATGATGATGATGTTCATGATGTTGATGGTGAGGATGATGATGATGATGTTCATGATGTTGAAGGTGATGATGAGGATGATGATGATGATGATGATTTTGATGGTGATGATGATGATGAGGATGAAGATGATGACTGATGATGATGAGAATGATGATTATGTTCATGATGTTGATGGTGAGGATGATGATGAGGATGATGATGAGAATGATG
>LPNX010740873.1:23192-43438 GCA_001517045.1 Pseudotsuga menziesii | reverse complement strand
ATTTTTGGTACATAAACACATGAAATTACCATTCATAGATTGACAATTCCAATAGGTATTTGATACTCAAAAATGATCCCTAGTTGTTCTTTGGGTCTCGTCATCTTTTGTTACTCTCTAGGAAGTGATAGACCTCCATTTTGACCATAACACCTAGTTGAAGGGTTTGGGTGAATGAAAGTTAATGATGGTCTCTCAGGACATGTCAATGGAAATACAAACATGGAAAACCAACAATCTATTGCCTTGGAGGGACAATTCAAGGTATTTACACAATAAATTTGAATATGTTGAAAGAAGATGAAATGTAGAAAATTGAATAAGCTTTCAAAATAAATAATTCCTATCTATGGATATTTTGTATGACCACATGAAATTCAAGTTTTTTAAGCAATATGTTGTTTTTTTGGGAAATTATATTGCATTTTTTTCTCATCGGTGCAAGTGACTTAAATGATGGGATTTCTTAACAAAATTTTGAACAATTACAAAGAAGGGCTTGTCTTTGTACACATCGATTGTTTCAAATTTTTTAATATATATATCCCTCAAAACATAAGGTCATGTATTAGTGTAGGTAGGGTTTGATGGTATTAACATAATTATTTCTTTTTTAAATAATAGATTATAATAATACTGAAACGGGATTAAATAATCATGCATGGACTGTAACGCACCATATCTTTACTTAGGCATGCGAAATTTGGCATGTTCATTAACTTGACATACAAGAGAACTTTTGGCATATTTATAGACAACATTATGGAAAATTTTGCATATCAAGAACACAAAATTGACATATTCATAAGAAACATACATGGAGAAATTTAAATTATGATACATACCTCATCATGCTAGATCCCACCTATTATCATACAACCAAGCCCTTCGGATCATCTCTTATAACAATGGTCTCCATTAATCTCTCGTGCTCTGTATCCGGTAAGAAGTAGCGTACCTTCAATGAATTTCGGCTAGGCATTGTTCGTACCTGGAGGTTTGTACCAATGATTAAGTTGGTAAAGTGATACACACTTGCACCTGGTTTGTAATCCCTGTAAACATATCCACTCTTCTTTCTTGCATTGTTGTCATGTGTAAGGTATTCACCTTTAACAACCATAGACCCAGTGGGGAAGTGGTTGTTTTCATCATCAGTCATGGACATAATGAGGGTTTTCTTTCCCTCTATACAGCGTGCCAACCAGTAATCACCATCCCATTCACTATCTTTTGAGGCAACCACTGCGTATATCTGTCCTGCATAGTATGATTGTAGGTATATGATCAAATATTTTTCGTGTGATACAAGGCCATTAATGTGAGTTTCAAGACTATGTAAATTTAACAAAAAAATGTTAAGGAAATGCATCATACCAAGTTGTACAAGGTCTGATACATGATCAAAATCTATAGAAATAGACGATTGGTCTTCTTCCAACGGAGTTAACTCAACAATTGCACGTTGATCAAGTGGAAGTGATATACGATCCCATCCATCAACCCAATCCAATGATTCACACACATCCCAATCACCATCACAGCAAGGTGGGAAAAAACAAGCGAGTTTTCTGGTCCAAATTTCAAATACCGGGTTATCAGAACTTCGAACCGAATGAAAGCCACGAGTGCCAGGAACAGTCTTGCATTCCCATGCATGTGAACGATCTATGTCTACCACCTCCCAAAAAAATCTCTCCATATGTCTCTTTCTTGTGGATTCTGCTCACATAACTGATTCCTCTCCCATTACTGACGTGCACCACCTGACTATAGATTGAGCATTTCAAATAGTAGATATTGTAGATAATTTCAATTCCTCTCTTCGTAGGGCTGTTTTGACACATGCTCCGGCTCCATCATGCTCTCCTTTACCATGCCCAGTCTCAAAATAGTTCCACATATGTGGAACTTTGTAGTTTTTATGCAATGAACACAACCATTGAAATATGCGTGCATTTTTGAACTGACCAGCACATCCATCAGACCAAATCTAGTGTTGATCCATCTGTATGTTCCTACCCTTCAAATGATCATAGAACATGATGAAGAAATGATGTACATAGTGGAAGTCATGGCACCTATCATCACTTATGTAGAAGTGATATTCCTTTAGAATTTCTCTTTGCTCTTCACTACTGTTCGAGCCATGCCTATATGTGATATGCACCATTAAGGAAACCTGCTCAGAGTGATAATACTGACTTTGGATCTCATTTTGAGGTTGCAGAGTGTAGTTCTCGGCAAAATCAACAACTGAAAGTATAGTACCACGAGGAAATGTATCTTTGCATATTCTAAACTTCTCATCTTGCCATCGTGCCAAGTGGACATGCTGAACATATTGACGTGTCTTTTCAATAAATTCCTTGACGAAGACACTAACTTGTACCTATTGACACAAAATGATCTCAATATCAGGTTCTTTTGTAAGTAAGGAATGAAATACAACTGTTCTGAACATAATTTTATAGATACATGCATGTACCTGAGATGTCACCAATTGTATTTTTTTGCTTTCTTTCCCTGGGACTATTTCATAGCTGATATATTTGAAACTTTTCATGTCTGTAACCATATTCCCAAATTCATTGTCTCCAGTCTCGTGCATACATTGGCTCAATAATGCCATTCCAGCACAGTTGGAGCAAGTTCCATCCAAACAGGATTTTGCATAGTAAGTTTGCCCCTCAGGCCTATTTCACATGATACTATGAATGACTTCTCTTGATGAGGTCGGTGGTATTGTCAAGGAGCAATCCTGCACATGGTTAGTATGCAACACACGACGAATGTACAAAAATGTTTCATAGTAATATTCATATTCTACATGGTATCTGCAACAACAAGTGTTATGAAGAGTATTTATTCTAACATACCAGGGCTTACATTTCTCAAAATATCTTTGCCCCAAATTCAATTGTCTATGTTCATTCCTAAATTTCTCATATAGTTCTATCTGTGTTATATCAAGAAGATGCTTAATATGTGGTTCACGGTCCTTTGAACCCCTTCTCAGTTTTAGTACATCCTTTCGGTTTGAAGAAGGCCTTGTGTGATCATGCCAAAAACTCTACACTAGTCCCTTTACTGCATTAACTAGCTTCATGTCATGACGTGGCAATCGACTAGTAAAGGCCCAAAAATCTGTCTGGGCGGTTGTGTCAAGATGTTCTCTTCTAATAGAATACATACGGAGGGTTTTTACATTCAAATTAGCTAGTTTAGATGTAGGCTTGAGAAAACCAAGGACCCTCGTGTTCTTATTCACAATTGCTTGTGACAACACACGACGAGCTGCATTGCGGTCCTTTGACCGTGTGTTCTTACCAATTTTACCAAAGGCATCTACTAAGCCTTTAACTATATGAGAACTTGGTCCAGAAGCCTTTATCATCTTTATCCCTAACGATTTCCTAACAATATTCATGCCCCTATATTTTAACAATGATAAAAATAATCTACATTTATCTCCATCACATTTAGAATCAAAATATTTATTCAGTATTTGTTGAGTTTGATAAGCAATACTACGTTTAGATAGCGTACCTTCAATGGAATTGAGGAGTCCTTCATCAACTTGTATACGCTTCGGAGTTCTTCAACGTGTGCTTTCTAATGGAGGTAAGGGGGTTGGATTTCTATCATCTGGTGCATCAACAATACGTTCAGGCATTTCAGTAGCAACTTGTTGTCCTTCACTCTCTTCCTGGTAGTTGGATGCTGGAAGTCCAACATCCTCATCGATGGTCCAATTAATATTTTCATCTTCAACAGTAGGCTCCATGTACACTGCCTCTTCATGAGCTTCGTCTTGAGATGGTCCCTCTAGTGAATGCAGAATTTATTCTTGTGTTGGATTAATAGGATGAACCACTATATCCTCTATAATTGGGTTTGGATTAGTTTCCAAAGAAAGCCTCCGATTCATCGTGTCTATTCTTTTCTTTTCTTTCTCTTCTTCGGTGACTTCTTGAGGTCTCTTCTTCCTTGCTGATTTTCTTCCTCGGTTACGTACATTCCCCATCACCACAATGATCAATGTCAATATACTTTGTTTTTGTTGCTCCTCAATTACAAGCTTCCAAACTTTTAACTTGCTTTAATATAACTATTAATCCTTCAATATACTTCAATCTTCCTTCTCAATTGTTCATATTTCCCATCAAAACAACAATGAATGGGAAAATTTACCTTTGGTTCTCTTGAATAATAAGCAAATGAAAGTTATATCCACCATCACCATGAAATGACATTGAAGCTTGATATCTTATCCTGTGTGCTCCTCAACCATGGAAGATGTCTTCAATGTTGCACCTGCATAACAAAAAGAATGATGGAGATGGTGTAGATTGTGAGTATTTTCAAAGAAAGGATCGTGCTCTTGAAAGATATTGCACGGTAATTGAAATTTACAAAAACACGCAGTGAATTTGCTCTCGGACAATGACAATTCACTGTTTTAACAGTCCAAAAATCCGCACGCGATTTGACCAGTAAAAACGCCTACGCGATTTGTATAACCAAAACACGCACGCGATATCTTCAACCACAATTAATGGAGTGGGTGCACGGCTAAATGTAACAAACTTGTATAATCTAATCGAAATTTAATACAAGTGGGTGCACGGCTTATTTCATTTTTATAATACATAAAAAATTAATTTCAAATCCCAATCTATTAAAAAGAAATGGACTTAAAGTTACATTTCATATTTTTTCAATTTTTAATATTATCCTTGTCCACACTAGTATTATCCTTGTCCTTCAACAATATTATCCTTGTCCACACTAGTATTATCCTTGTCCTTCAACAATATTATCCTTGTCCACACTAATATGAGTTGAAATTCCTTGGACTTTTCCACCAATGATTATTCCAAACCTTGTGAATGCCAAACTTTGGCATTTTCTTCAATAATTCAACCACATCAATCTTTTAGCTCGTTTGATGAATACATTAAGGTTCACCATCTCCATAATGCATTTTCCTATACCAATTTATCATTGTTGAATTATTTCCAACTTGGACCTTAGGATTAGCAAATACTTAGCCCAAATCACCCCCTAGGTGAATAAACATGAACAACTCTAAGTGACTTAGGCAATTGTGTTCCATGCCCAAATTTTGGGACATTACAATAAATGGATCAACTAGGGAAGGGTAAATGCTACTAAATCCTTAAATGATGACATATATCATCATGGTATCTTAGATACCGAAAGGAAAACAAATTACTATTGGTCTCTATTTAACCAATAAAGTATAAGTGCACTATTATTCCTTAAGTATTGCTAGACAAGAAATTACCCACTTAAGGAAATGATTGAGTATTATCTTAAGAAAAAATCTAATATTTTATTGAAAATTCCTTAGCAGGGAAGGCATAGAAAATTTAACTAAATTGCATATTTATTCTTTTAGGATTTCCATAGAGTTTTAGGGAAAAGATAGAATATTTATCTAAATTGAAATTAACACTTATATTATGAATTGGATCATTCCAGTATGTAAATATTATATAGGTTAGAAAAATAAATAAAAAAAGAATACATATTAATGGGAAAGGGTAAAAGAACAAGAAATTACCCACTTAAGGAAATGATTGAGCATTTTCTTAAGAAAAAATCTAATATTTTATTGAAAATTCCTTAGCAAGGAAGGCATAGAAAATTTAACTAAATTACATATTTATTCTTCTAGGATTTCCATAGAGTTTTAGGGAAAAGATAGAATATTTATCTAAATTGAAATTAACACTTATATTATGAATTGGATCATTCCAATCCGTAAATATTATATAGGTTAGAAAAATAAATAAATAAGGAATACATATTAATAGAAAAGGGTAAAAGAACATGTTATAATAAATGGATCAACCATTACATCATAAAACCCCACTCAACATTAAGCTAATCCAAATAAAGTTGTTTTAGTTTAAAATTTTTTATGAATGGATAATTGATAATGATTAAATAATAATAAAAAGGAGATGGACCTATAAGTTACATTTCAAAGGAAATTTTTTCAAATATATATTTACAATAAAGTGGAAATTTTTTAATTATTCTAAATGTTTTTTATGTTGATGGTGATGATGAATGATGATGATGATGATGACGATGATGAAGGTGATGATGATGATGATGATGATGTTCGTGATGTTGATGATGAAGGTGATGATGAGGATGATGTTCATGATGTTGATGATGATGATGATGAGGATGATGAAGGTGATGATGATGATGAGGATGATGACGATGAATGATGATGATGATGATGAGGATGATGAAGGTGATGATGATGATGAGGATGATGTTGATGGTGATGAGGATGATGAGGATGTTCATGATGTTCATGATGTTCATGATGAGGATGATGATGATGATGGTGGTGGTGATGATGATGAGGATGATGATGATGATGTTCACGATGTTGATGGGCATGATGACTGATGATGATGAGGATGATGAGGACGATGATGATGATGAGGATGATGTTGATGGTGATGAGGATGATGAGGATGTTCATGAAGAGGATGATGATGATGATGTTGACGGTGATGATGAAGAGGATGATGATGATGATGTTGACGGTGATGATGATGACGTTCACGATGTTGATGGTGATGATGAATGATGATGGATGATGATGATGATGTTCACGATGTTGATGGCCATGATGACTGATGATGATGAGGATGATGATGATGTTCATGATGTTGATGATGTTGATGATGATGAGGATGATGATGATGATGATGATGTTGATGGTGATGATGATGAGGTTGACGATGATGATGTTCACGATGTTGATGGTGATGATGAATGATGATGATGATGATGATGACGATGATGAAGGTGATGATGATGATGATGATGATGATGAAGGTGAGGATGATGACGATGATGAGGATAATGTTGACGGTGATGAGGATGATGAGGATGTTCATGATGTTCATGATGGTGATGATGATGTTGATGAGGATGATGATGAGGATGAGCATGATGATGATGATGTTCGTGATATTGATGGTGATGATGAGGATGAGGATGATGATGATGTTCATGATGTTCATGATGTTCATGATGAGGATGATGATGAGGATGATGATGATGATGATGATGTTGATGGTGATGATGATGAGGGTGACGATGATGATGTTCACGATGTTGATGGTGATGATGAATGATGATGATAATGATGACGATGATGAAGGTGATGATGATGATGATGATGATGATGAAGGTGATGATGATGATGAGGATGATGATGATGATGTTCATGATGTTGACGGTGATGATGATGATGATGATGATGACAATGATGAAGGTGATGATGATGATGAGGATGATGATGATGATGTTCATGATGATGATGGTGAAGATGATGATGAGGATGAGGATGATGATGATGATGTTGATGGTGATGATCATGAGGATGACGATGATGATGTTCACAATGTTGATGGTGATGATGAATGATGAATGATGATGATGATGATGATGATGATGATGAAGGTGATGATGATGATGATGATGATGATGAAGGTGATGATGATGATGAGGACGAGGATGAGGATGAGGATGAGGATGATGATGTTCATGATGTTGACGGTGATGACGATGATGACGATGATGACGATGATGAAGGTGATGATGATGATGAGGATGATGATGATGATGTTCATGATGATGATGGTGATGATGATGATGAGGATGATGATGATGATGTTCATGATGATGATGGTGATGATGATGATGAGGATGATGATGATGTCCATGATGTTCATGATGTTGATCATGATGAGGATGATGATGATGATGATGATGTTGATGGTGATGATGATGAGGATGACGATGATGATGTTCACGATGTTGATGGTGATGATGATGAGGATGACGATGATGATGTTCACGATGTTGATGGTGATGATGAATGATGATGAATGATGATGATGATAATGACGATGATGAAGGTGATGATGATGATGATGATGATGATGAAGGTGATGATGATGATGAGGATGAGGATGAGGATGAGGATGATGATGATGATGTTCATGATGTTGACGGTGATGATGATGATGATGATGATGACGATGATGAAGGTGATGATGATGATGATGAGGATGATGATGATGATGTTCATGATGATGATGGTAGTGATGATGATGAGGATGATATGATGTCCATGATGTTCATGATGAGGATGATGATGAGGATGATGATGAGGATGATGATGTTGATGGTGATGATGATGAGGATGATGATGTTCATGATGTTGATGGTGATGATGAATGATGATGAATGATGATGATGACGATGATGAAGGTGATGACGATGATGATGATGAATGAGGATGAGGATGATGATGTTCATGATGTTGACGACGATGATGATGATGATGATGATGATGATGACGATGATGAAAATGATGATGATGATGAGGATGATGATGATGATGTTCATGATGATGATGGTGATGATGATGATGAGAATGTTCACGATGATAAAGGTGATGATGATGATGTTCATGAAATTGATGGTGCGGATGATGATGATGATGAGGATGATGATGATGATGAATGATGATGAGGAGGAGGAGGAGGAGGAGGATGATGATGAAGGTGATGTTCATGGTGAGGATGATGATGATGTTCATGATGTTGATGGTGATGATGATGATGATGATGTTCATGATGTTGATGGTGATGATGATGAGGATGATGATGATGATGATGTTCATGATGTTGATTTTGATGGTGATGGTGAGGATGATGATGATGATGTTCTTGATGTTGATGGTGATGATGATGATGATGATGTTCATGATGTTGATGGTGATGATGATGATGTTCACGATGTTGATGGTGATGATGATGATCATGTTGATGATGATGATCATGATGTTCAAGGTGATGATGATGATGAGGGTGAGGAAGGTGATGATGATGTTCATGATGTTGATGGTGATGAGGATGAGGATGAGGATGACGATGATGATGAAGGTTTTGATGATGATGAGGATGATGATGATGATGTTCATGATGTTGATGGTGATGAGGATGATGATGATGTTCATGATGTTCATGATGAGGATGATGAAGATGAGTATGACGATGATGATGTTCACGATGTTGATGGTGATGATGAATGATGATGATGATGATGACGATGATGAAGGTGATGATGATGATGAGGATGATGATGATGATGTTGATGGTGATGATGAATGATGATGACGATGATGAAGGTGATGATGATGATGAGGATGATGATGATGATGTTCATGATGATGATGGTGATAATGATGATGAGGATGATGATGATGTTCATGATGTTCGTGATGTTGATGATGAGGATGATGATGATGATGATGATGATGTTGATGTTGATGATGATGATGATGAGGATGATGATGATGATGTTCACGATGTTGATGGTGATGATGAATGATGATGAATGATGATGATGATGATGAAGGTGATGATGATGATGATGACGATGAATGATGATGATGTTCATGATGTTGATGGTGATGAAGAAGAAGATGATGGTGATGATGATGATGATGATGATGATGTTGATGGTGATGATTATGATAAGGATGATTGACGTGGTGATGATTATGATAAGGATGATGATGATGATGATGATGATGTTCATGATGTTGATGATGATGAACATGGCGATGTTGATGATGATGATCGATGATCAATGATCATGGTGATGATGATGATGATGATGAAGATGAATATGAAGATAATGATGATGATGATCATGGTGATGATGATGATGATGATGATGATGATGACAATGGTGATGATGATGAAGATGATGAGGAAGGTGATGATGATGATGATGTTGATGACGACGATGGTGATGATGATGTTCATGATGTTGATGGTGATGATGATGATCATGTTGATGATGATGATGATGGTGAAGTTGAAGATGATGGCGATGATGATGGTGGTGATGATGATCATGTTGATGATGATGATGATAATGATGATAATGAAGGTGATGATGATGATGAGGATGATGATGATGATGTTCATGATGTTGATGGTGATGATGAGGATGAGGATGAGGATGAGGATGAGGATGAGGATGAGGATGATGATGAGGATGATGATGATGATGTTCATGATGTTGTTGGAGATGATGATGATGATGATGTTGATGATGTTGATGGTGATGATGAGGATGAGGATGAGGATGATGATGAGGATGATGATGATGATGTTCATGATGTTGTTGGAGATGATGATGATGATGATGATGAAGGTGATGATGATGAGGATGATGTTCATTATGTTGATGGTGATGATGATTATGAGGATGATGATGATGAATGATGATGATGTTGATGATGATGATGATGATGATGTTCATGATGTTGATGGTGATGATGATGAATGATGATGATGTTGATGATGATGATGATGATGATGTTCATGATGTTGATGGTGATGATGATGAGGATGATGATGACGATGTTCGTGATGTTGATGTTGATGGTGATGATGATGATGATGATGATGATGGAAATGATGGAAATGGTGATGATGATGATGATGACGATGGTGATGATGATGGTGATGATGATGATGATGATGAAGATGACGGTGATGATGATGATGAGGAGGAGGAGGAGGAGGATGATGATGATGTTCATGATGTTGATGGTGATGATTATGATAAGGATGATGAAGGTAATGATGATGGCGATGATGATGACAATGACGACGATGGTGATAATGTTATTGATGATGATGGCAATGATGGCAATGGTGATGATGATAATGATGACGATGGTGATAATGAAGGTGATGATGGTGAAGATGATGATAATGAAGATTGACATGATGAAGATGATAATGATGATCATGGCGATGTTGATGATGATGATGATGGTGATGGTGATGTTGATGATGAGGAAGGTGATGATGATGACGAGGAGGAGGATGATGATGATGACAACGATGGTGATGACGATGATGTTCATGATGATGATGGCGACGATGGTGATGATGATGTTCATGATGTTGATGGTGATGATGATGATCATGTTGATGATGATGATGATGATGATGATGGTGATGATGAAGCTGATGATGACGATGAGGATGAGGATGATGATAATGATGATGCGGATGAGGATGAGGATAATGATGATGGCGATGGTGATGATGAGGAAGGTGATGATGATGATGATGATGAAGATGAATATGAAGGTAATGAAGATGATGATCATGTTGATGATGATGATGAAGATGATGAGGAAGGTGATGATGATGATGATGTTGATGACGACGATTGTGATATCATGTTCATGATGTTGATGGTGATGATGATGTTCATGATGTTGATGATCATGAAGTTGAAGATGATGATCATGTTAATGATGATGATGATGATGAAGTTGAAGATGATGAAGAAGATGAAAATGATGATGAACGCTATTTTTGGTTTTACAAAATGCGCACGCAATTTGTATGCAAATAACGTGCTCGCATTTTGTTTCTATATAACGCACATGCGTTTTGTTTAGTGAAATCGCGCTCGCGTATTGTTTAAATTCAAAAATTTATTCCCTCCAAATGATAAGGCCTAGCCTCTGCCCATGCTTTTATGGAATTCCTATGCCTGTGTGTCTGCTTTGTACTTTGCTTTGGATTCAACATGCCTGTGTTTTGGAGTATGATAAACCATGGCAAATTCAACATTATATCCAAATTTTCAATATGCTCGTGTTTAGCAGTTCATCTGATTATGCTGCACACCTCCATTTTTTATGAGATTTTAGAAACAGATATGGTTTTTTTTGCAGATTCTAAATATGTAAATTTTAACAAGAATACATATTTTTTTCTATTTTTTTCTTATTTATCTTTTGTCATCACTCCTCAACTCAAAAAACACACTGGTAGTGTTTCTTCCATATCTCTTTCGTTTCTCAACCATTTTAAAAATAAATTGTATGGTGCACTAAAGAACACCAATCTCTACATGCTATAAAAAACCCATTTCCAAATAATTGCATTAAGAAATTCAAATGCTGCACCCACAATTGACATACCGTTTTCGAGGTTTGATCTCTTAGATAATTAAAAAAAAAAATTTAAAAAATTATTTTTATTATTGGAAAAATAGTCGTGCACTAGTCCTATATGTTCTCTATATGTATACCGGTTTTCGTAAGTTTATTCCATCATTTAGACACTCAGATGCTGCACCCACAAAAACATATACCTTATAATTTGTCCAAAAAATAAAAAGTGCCCGTTAAAATTTATCTAACTTTAGATAGTTAACAGCATTTTCAATAGAAAAAAAATATATATTTGGAAAGGTCATTCAATTTCCTACATTTCTTGTTTTTTACTGATCACAAGATTCATTATGTAAGTGTCTCAAAATATCCATGCAAGTTGATAGATGCCTGTTTTTTTAGTTTTGTTTTGCATCTAACGTGCCAAAAGATACCCTCAACTTCTTGCACACACCCATCATATTTATGTTTCAGAAAATATACCCATGTTTTTCTTGACTAATTATCAATAAAAGTTAGAAAATAATTGCAGCTACCAATGGATGATGTTTGCATTGGACCACAAATATCAAAGTGCACAATTTCAATTGGTGTGCGAGTTCTATAAGACTTTCCGAATGGAAAAGTCTCTCTATGCTGCTTGCCAAATATGCAGCCTTCACAAACCATTTCATGTCCGTCGATCAATGGAAATCCTTTCACCATATTCTTTATGCACAGTAGCTTCATCCCACCAAAATTCAGATGTCCAAATGTGAAATGCCACAAGCGGGATTCATCCTGAACTTTTGTTTCAAATGCAGCTTGCAAATCAACTCTTCACTTTTCTTTCTTGTCAAGGGGCTTGACTGTTTCTTTACTTTTTGCCTCAAACACAGCTCCTATATTTGTATTCCCTTTCATGTCGGGAACTATCCTCAATGGAAGCAAGCGATTTCTTGTCATTGGCACTTTTGCTATCAGATGGTCGCTTGAACGCGTGCCTTTAATAACGCAGTGATCATATTCTATGTAGACTATGTATCCTTTTTGGATCAACTATCCAATGCTCAACAAATTATGTTTTAGACCTTCTACATGATAGACATCAGGGATATACTTACTCTCCCCCTATTTGGTTATAATACCGATAGTACCTTTTCCCAAAATAGTAACTTGGACATTATTTCCAAGTGTAACATCAGTTTGAACTCAATTATATAGACTAGAAAACAAATTTAAATTACTATTCATGTGATTGCTGCAGCCTGAATCTAAGTACCATATGACATGTGGAATTCCTTGAACAACATTGCATTCAATTGGATATGTAGATGCCATTAACATTGCACTTGTTGGAGTGTTGGTGCTGGTCGACTGATTTGGGCTTTGCTTTCCTTGTTCATATTGTTTCTTCATACATTCATATGCATATGGACCAAATTTCTTACAATAATGAAATTGAATTTTTTATTTATCAAACCTCTCGCCACTTGCCTATCTTGGATTCTGATTCTTTCCTCTTCCAGCAACATTTGCAGGACTTTTGCCTCGTCCTCCTCTAGAAGAAATTCTTCCTTTGCCTCTGAAGTTGTTTCTCCCCTTGTCTCTACCACGGCTTATGGATGACTGTGCTTCCAATGATGTTTGTGTTCTGCTAATCCTGTGTGCATGATTGATGAGTGAAGCTTGCATCTCATCAATGGTAAACACTAACATGTCTATGTTTTCTTCCAAGGTCACATCCAAGTTTTCAAATCTTGGGGGAAGACTTCTGAGAATTTTTTCAACCACCGTTTGGTCTGTGATGGTTTCTCCATGAGATTTAAGTTGGTTTATCAAACCAACAACTATGGTGTAGAATGTATCTATAGTCTCTTAATCTTTCATTGACAGATATTCAAAATATTTTCTCAAAATCTGCAATTTGGATTTCCTTACCTTATCCAAAGCTTGATAAGCGGTCTCCAATGTATCCTATGCTTTCTTGGCATTAATTCTTGCTGGTACTCTTGGGAGTATGCTTTCATGCATGGCTTGATGTATGTAAAACAAAGCTTTTCCATCTTTCTTCCTCTGTTCCCTCAAGACATCTTTCTTAGCTTGTGTGAGATTGTTATATGCTGTCATATCTACTAGTTCTGCATAACCATGCTACACCATCTCCTAGATATCTTGACCTCTGAACAAATCCTTCATTGTTAGAGACCAATATTGATAATTCTTTCCTATAAAAATTGGAGTTTGCAATGAACCAGAAGTGGAAGCCATTTTTTTTTTGAACTTTCCTTAGAAAATTACTTTTCCATTTTTTAAGAGAATATTTCTTTCCTAAACCTTGCTCTGATACCAGTTAGCCACTGAACTTGAGTTTACCGCTCAGTTATTAAAAATTTCATGCCTACCCCTTTTTTTTTATCTGTGAGGTGAAACCAACTATAACGTTTTACTTCAACCACTTGTTGGCTTCGACAACTTCTCCGTAACCAAAAACTTGTCTGTTCTACCACCTAGATAGAACTTAACCGACTACTTGTCAGTTTGACCACTTCGACAACTTGTCGATTTCACTTGATGATTTACTTGGACTCACTTGCCCTGGTTTGGTTTTAGTCGAAATTTACAAAGTATGTTTCTTAGTCTAAAAGACTTAAGAATTTACAAATGTTTTTCACATGTGAGTAAGATGAAGTAAATACTGACACAATAACGATTCAACAGAACTATAAAAACATAAAAGTGAATATTTATGAAGACTTATGTCAACCACTGTGCGGTAAAACCTGGAACTTGGAACTTTCACTGGGTGAGAAATTTATGGATTCTTGTTCTTTCACTCAATTGTAATTGTGTAACTCTGGATCTGCTTCCAAATAAACATGCATTCAACCATAAACGATTTCATATATATAACTTGTTAGGAAATAACAAAAGGTAAATCCAACTCATAATTTTATAAAGCTTTGGCTCTTCGACAGAATCACAAACACAGAAGCTTGGGCTAGAGCTTCACTTTCTGCTTAAAGTTCTCCCTTTCTCTCTTTTTCTCAGCTAGAGCTCTTGTCTCTTGTGTCTAACTTGATTTACAATCACGTGAAAATTTCTTTCTAAGTGAATCTACATACTTGCCATTAATGGCTGTAATAACTATCTACCTACAAAGTTAGCTTCAGAAATTAATTGGTCTTGCTCTCTGCTTAGAGTTCTCCCTTTCTCTCTTTTTCTCAGCTAGAGTTCTTGTCTCTTATGTCTAACTTGATTTACAATCACCTGAAAATTTCTTTGTACATGAATACAGACTTGCCATTAATGGTTGTAATAACTATCTACCTACAAAGTTGGCTTCAGAAATTAATTGAACTTGTTTATATTACCGAATAGTGGACTCGTGAGACCGACCAGTAAGATCTGGACTGATACGGACTCTCACAGAGTCCTCTAGGTAAGGTACTGCTTAGGACAGAGTCAGCTGGGTAAGGTACGACTTCTACTGCTTCTGCCAGTAATTAATATTTCCAACAATATCCTAGTTATTATTTGCATTAAGATCGTTTTCCCGGTTATTACTTGATCGTTTCCCCAATTATTATTTGATGTCTAGCTCAGTTGTTATTTGCACGAGGATCGTTGTTATTATTTGCATTATTTGATGTCTAGCTAAGTTGTTATTTGCACGAGGATCGTTGTTATTATTTGCATTAGCATCGTTGCTTGTATTATTTGATGTCCCATTTATTATTTGCATTAAGATAGTTGTTGTTATTTGCACTGAGATTGATGTTTCAAGATCACTGTTGGTATTATTTGATAGCTTATTATTTCAAGATAGTTGTTTGTATTATTTGATAACCCATTTATTATTTGCATTAAGATCACTATTGTTATTTCCATTGATATTGTTGTTTGAACATAGCTGCTGGTATTATTTGATAGCTTATTATTTGAAGATCGTTGTTGTTATTTGGTATTATTTGATAGCTTATTATTTGAAGATCGTTGTTGTTATTTGCAATGAGATCGCTATTTGAAGATGGCTACTGATATTATTTGCATTAATAACAACGAGCAATCAATTATTAATTGTATTTGAAAAGAAAAACGATAAGTGTAACTTGTTTTTTATTTTGGAGATTAACTAAAAAAAATTAAAATCCAAACTTCTAACACGTTTTTAGGGTTTAAAAATTTATCGCAAATCATTCAGTTCAGGCTAGCAAGTATTTATTGTAATGCATGAATAAATAGATTTAGCATTTGATTGAACCAATTGCAAGCTTTTCATTTACTACTCCGTGGATCACATTATCTCCACCTTTTGCAAGAGAAGACATAGAACGTATCCATATACATAAAAAAATACAAATAATCCAATTTCTAGAATATGAATATGGTGGAACACAATCAAATCGCAAACGCATATTAGAATATGCGAAACATAATCAAATCAAAAACCTTTTGTATATCTTTTTGACCCGTTGTGACATTAATTGTGGATGTAACTGTATCTTTTTATCCGTTTTATATTTTTTTTATCATTTTTTTTGGGTTTGTTGTGCTTTTTTTAACTCTGAAATTAAATGTAGTTATTAGGGTTTTTGTAATTTTTGTAATGAGTTTAAATTACACGGAAACGATAGAATTTTTTTTTACCTGTGAGCAGTATGATTTGTAGCACCATAGCATTATGCTGTAAGTGAATTTTACAACAAAAGTGTTGTAAAATCTGTTTCTTTGTGATGAAAGATACAATTAAGTTTAAATTAAAAAAATTTACTTGTAAAACATGTTTTATTTAGATTAATGAACGATACAATTAAGTTTAAATTAAAAAAATTTCATTGTAAAATATGTTTTATTTGGATTGTTGGTTTTTAGTATAGGAAAAGTGTTGTAAAATATGTTTCCTTGTAACTAGAAGATAAAGCTTGAATTAAAAATGTTTAAGGTTGTTTTATATTGATTTTTTTAAGCACTTACTAAATTTTTTTATATTTATAAAAACATTTAGAAAATTAAATTTTTGAGTTTATTTATGTACTAAATTTTCCAAGACAATTTTATAAAGTTTAAATATAAACATAAATTATTTATATAAATTTCAAATTTCAAATTATAATTTTTTCATCTTTATAAAGTTTTCATAATTTGGAATATATATTCTTAAAATATATTTACATATTTAAAATTATTAAACAATAAGTAAAATTTGCAACATTAACAAAAATAAATTGAAAATAAAAGTAAAATACACCTTAATTGATGTTTAAAAATCTAGGTAATTTTCTATGATATTTGACCTTGTAAAATGAATAAAAATACAAGTTCCTTATGAATAGAAATTTGATTGAATTTTTTATTTTAATTCCATATAAAAATAACTAAGTGTAATGTCCCCAAAATTTGAAAACGAAAAAAAATTATTATGCTAGTCAAACGAACGAGGGGACATTATCTTAACTTAGGCGGAATGTGTCATACTTTGTTTCACTATATGATATTGTGGTAAGATGTTAGTACTTCTCTATGTTTTCTCGATGTGGTTATTAGTGTAATGCTATGTTGTCCTTTTGTTGCTTAATATCTGAGTTCTATGGTTATGTATTTATATGTATGTATGTTCTTTTGGTTGCTTACTCATTGATTATATAGTCGATTACTGTTTTATGAATAAGTCTAGCATAACTTGTATTGTCAAGGGTTGGAGTGGCAGGACTTGTTTCCCTTGTAAACACATCTAGAAGGTAACTGTTTTTTCTTGTTGCTACATGGCTTACTTAGTTCTTATTGAACTAACGCATTTCTTTCCTTGTTGCATGCAAGTGCACTTTGTCGGCGGAAAACTGACCATGATGGTGACATAAGACATACTATCTATACTTCACTATCAGACCGCTTGGATGACAAACAAACTCATAGTCCTATCCTAGTGATTATTATTACGGTTGTTATTTGTTGTTTACAAAAGGCTAGGTGTTATTAAGCCTATGTTGTATTGGTTAGCATTATTGTTTATGGTCTTATGACCTTGATTCAATTATACATGCACTTAACATTTACATGGTGTATCTTATAATGTATAAGGTTTAACATATTAAAACGTAGCCCTATATTTATTAAATCTTTGGTGCATAATATTGAAGTCACATGGTAAGCCATTCATGGCATATGATATATGCCATGAGTTATGGCTAATTAGTCCTAAGTTTATGCTACCAGCGTTGGGGTTTATGTGTTTCATGGTGGGTAATGGATGTAATGCGATTTGGGGTGAAAAAGACTATATGCTGTGGGTTTTGATTTCATGTAATGGAGGTGAGGGTTGTGAATTTAATGTTCTTTGGAAAGCGTGGGTCTCAAGATTAGGGCTTGGACTAGCGTGAAGGTTGGTTCATTGTGATTTTGTTATGGAAGCTCTTTCTCTAGTCTGCACAATGGCATGGAGCTTGGAAATTGGCTGCACCATAAAGGTATGTCTTCCAGTCTGGTTTGGTAGTGTTTATTTAGTTGTTCAATTTGGTTTTCGTCATACTCCTCATATTGTCTTTAGTTTGTTGCAGGTTGCATGGTTTGGACAACATGGTTCATGGGTCTACACTGTGGTCAACACATTACCTATTACGGAATCCATGTTGTAAAAAGTTAAACCTCTCTCCTTCTCTTGTGTGGGTGTTGTGACAAAGCCTGAAGCTCGTCGTTGGTTGAATGCTTTGTTTAGGTTTTCATGGTTGTGACTAGAAGAAAAAGGACTGTCTGTAAATTTTATGTAAAGCATCCAAAGATGCGATTATGATTTGGGGTTTTTGTTTGGGTTGGAACCTTCACATCGAGACTCATTGGGGTTCATATCTGTAATGAATATTGTCATTATCATTGAGTATGGGGAAAATATACACACTCTTTTTTTTGATACTAAGTTTAGGGTTTTTGTGTAAATTAATGGGTATGGTAAATGGTGACAACACCATTGCTTGCAATCGTGCAATTGCTTGACTGTGTAATTTTGTATATATTTGGTAATGGTTAAAGTGGAAGTGCATTCGTTGTTGTGAATGCATCGTGGTTATCATTCTTAGCTTGGTGCTAGCTTGACTCTATATAGAACGGGAATTCTTGTTTAAAACACTAGCATAGGTATGTTAGCAGCGTTATTTGGAATTTGGAGCCATGCCATTGATGGCAATGGCATTTCCTCCATTTAGGGTAGTGACTCTGTAAGAGATGAATGAATGTTGATTTATGGTTTGATTCGTGGGTTATATTTCTTACTCGTGTGTTTATTTTTAAGAGGCCATGACTATGGGTTTTACCCTATGAATGAATGCCATTTCTATTTGTTTAGCGTTGACAGGGATTTAATGGGTTTATGCTAGGTTTTTATAGTTTGTATACAAATGGTCGTGAGACACGAAATGGTTAAAACATGTAATTTTTAAGTTGGGTTTTATTTATAATTTTTTACAGCTTGTATTTTGACTTGGTAATTTATATGGAAATCGTTAATAGTGCAACTGATTTTGTCTTGTGTTTAACATTTGTGTCATTCGGTTTTAGTAGCATGGTCTGTGTAGAAAGGTTTAAGTGTTATTACAACGTGGATCTTTGCTAATGAATCCTACATGATTCATTGTTTATCCATGTTTTCAAATGTATATTCAAACATGGAAGTCATGAGCTCATCAGGATTCGCTCCTCGCTACGAGAGTTGTAAACGATGAGTATCGTGAAATACTGGTTTGGGCATTCATGCCCATAGGATTCGATCATGAGAACTATGTTTATTTATGATATTTTTAAGGAGTTTAGTGATTAGTTTTATGGTTGATTTATAATGTGGAAATCTCTTTTATGATATAAGATTTAAATACGATACTTTATGGTTTAAATGTATAGCTTGGTTATTATGAACAAGGAAATGATGCTCATAGACCTTAGAGGTCTTTGATAGCTTAACGGTATATTTGATTTAATGTTTACTTATAAGTATGAGAATGATTTGTTTATAGTATTGTTTATTTATAATGTGACTTCAGACCATTAGAGATCTCGATGGCTTTGGCTTAGCATTTTATTTGGTTATTTTAATTACTGTTATGTTTACAGTAAATAATGGAATGATTTGTTTTTAGGTTATGTTTTAATATATTCTAATTTAATGTGTTTTATAATTACATTCTAATGTTTTGTTTAGAGCCTATACTAATAGTAT
>LPNX010740873.1:0-23145 GCA_001517045.1 Pseudotsuga menziesii | reverse complement strand
AAAGTTTCCATTCATTAATTGTGAACCTATGATGTGCAAAAGAGTATGTGTTACAGGGAGAAATTCTTACAAACTGGCAGCATATTATCATTCTACTGGTTAATGAAAGAAGGGTATTCGCGGGTTTGCTTGTTCACTGTCTATCTCCATTGGTGATGAGCAGCATTATGTAGGGTTCAGTGGGTATGTTGCATATGGCAGCAAGACTCTGGAAATCATAACGTTGGAATCTGCCAAATGACTGGTGTACAGTTGATGTGAAGAAGTTCTGTCTCTTGTCCCAGCTAATCGAAAAAATTGGTAATTTATTCTTTTCGTGGGAGCAGTTCTGTTGCATGAAGTTTTCACCTGGCAATGCTCAAGCTGTTCTTCAGGTCACGGCTGCTGCTATATAATCTGTGTAACATGGTTTCGGGACATGGTCCTGAATTTACATCCTTGGCAGCTGTGTATTTCCATGGAGCCTAGTGCAGAAGAGAGCCACACATAGATGAAATTGTCAGTTAGAAAGGATACTGGGGTTGAGCGATTTACTTTATGACTTGAGAATACTTTGGAACACACAAGCTGAGGATTAAGGTTACTACGTTGCTGTTTACTGAGCCTGAAGGGAGTAAAACATTTGTCACCAAATTGCTCCATTCCATAGAAGGTCGCACTGGGACCATTAAAGAGGTGGCTTCCTTATCTGTGGCATTTTTAGGGGTTTTGGGTCTAACCACTCGGTATGTTTTAATACTTGATGTGGCCCCTCTCAAGTCAGAGGTTGAATCTTTGGGAACTAGGTAATTCAAAAATACCTGCATTAATGAATCTTGTTCAGTAGGTTCATAGAATCATCAATCACTAAAAAGATCGATGCCATGGAAATCGAAGCTACGGAGAAGGGCTTGATCGATTCTTTGATAAATCCAGTCTCCAAATGAGATATACTGATTGAAGTCACCATTGATCTCCATCGACACTATAAAGAAGAGAATGTTGCACCTTGCATCTGCAGTTGTAATGATGCTGGAGAATTGCAAGAGGAGAAATTATTGAATACTTCTACTTGCTGGTAATCACTGTTTGCAATTGTTGAAGAATTGGAGAGATTGCTACTATCATATGGAGGAGAAACCACTCTGGTAGCTAATCTCTGAGTTGTGCTCACAAGAAAGGAACAATTCTCAAAGAGCTCACAATGAGAAGCCATATTTGCTCTCGAATTAGAACTTAAAGCACGTGTCGCTAAAGTTTAGCTCTTTCACATTTATGCAGGCTAATATTACCATCCATGAAATTGTTAAGGAGAATGAAAATGCATTCAAGGTTTTGTATTCTCAACACAATGATATCGTGCCAAGTTGAGTGATGAGATTGGGGAAATCCAGAAGAGGGATGAAGAGGAGAAGGTCACCAGGTTAGAGATGAAATTCTGATACAGATACCGAAAATGGATGGAGCATTATTCATATGAACACTACTAAAATCACAAAAGCTAGTCGCGGTCAAACTCTTGCTAGGTGTCCTTTTCAGATTTCCAGATGGCAAGGTACTTGGTGGCAAAAAGATCGACATACAAATTATTGTGGCAATATTTAGTCTCAATAAAAACATCGGCAACTGAATTGGCTTCCAGATCGGATGCAAATGTTTTGGTGGCAGATTATTCGAGGTGGATAGTCATCACATATGCAAAATAAAATATTAAGGATGTCAGTGCCATGTCTAAAACCCAAGCTCAAGTATCAAAAGCGATCAGGGGAGAATAGTCATGACGACCACCAGATGCCAATAGTTGGGAATCAAATCTCAACGTAAATATCAAAATGTGAGGAGAATTGAGCGTATAATCTTTTAATTAAGTTTTTAATAGCAAGCATGCTTTAAATTCAGTGCTAAGTACCTTGACGGATGACCTCAAAGCATTGTATTCTTTCAATGAGGAACTTTAGAAAGATGTCACACTACCTTGCACTAGTGATAATTATGGGCAATAATTTTGATGGAGCATTCAATTTTGAATAAGAAGCATCGGTGATGAGCTTTTATTCTCAAGCCATGAATACGCTTCAGTGAAATCATACATGTTTTGACTGGTGCATTGGGAAAGGGATTTTTTTTTGTTAAAGCTGGAACAGAGCTAGGTTAAGGTAACGCATATAGGGGTCTAAGAATACAAGAGCTCAAGCTTGAAGGCGTCCACAGAGCTTGGCAAATTAGCATCCAAGTGATTGATGCCAAGAGTCCACACCAAGAGTAAGAGAGATTGTCCAAGTGCCATCAGTCCTCTACATCAAGTCATTCAAGTCCAATACCTAAGACCAATAGCTAAGCATCAACGCAGTGTTAAAGTATTCATATAAATGCCAAGTGGTCTAGTTCAAGAAACATATGAGGAATCATTTCCATATTTCCAGGCATACTGTTAGTAGTGGTCAATGGGTCAGTTCTACATTACAAGTCTTGAAGACAACGAATGCACTAGTGGCAGAGTGTTCAACAGATTTGAAGGAAGACAGTTTAAATTTATTTTATTTTTAGACTGATGATCGAATTTGTTTCCTAAAAAATATGTTATTGTTTATGTTCTGTAAAATTCTATATATTTCATCATTTGTTAGTGTAAAGGGAGAGGTCCCAGCTAAAGGCTCGAAAGCAAGAAGGAGAGAATTCTTCCTTTCATGAGAACGCAGGGACTGTAGGTTGGCAGTTTTGGGAGCTATGCTGGATCTTTTGTAAGCACTTCTGTATATCATGAGTTTTTTGCAGCTTCAATGACAGGTTCTAGTTTTGAATAAACTTGATGATGATTTGTCTTTGTGCCACATAAATTGTCTCTTTGATAATTATTTTATGTATTTGGTCATTCATATTCCATTACATAATTCTTAATTTGAGATGACAGTTATCTTTCATTTTTATAAACATTGACAGTTTCACTTCATGATTTAGGATCATAGACCTGGGTGTTGAACTTTGTGATTGCTTGCATGTTATACAGCATCTGTTTGATTTTCCTGTAGCTCTGACTCATACCAGCCTTTACTTTAATGCTTTGAATTTCTGATAAATACTTGTATTTACCCATCTATGATATATACCAGCTATGTTCATTGTAAAGTGTGTGATGTTTTGATTTCATTTCTAAATTGTATAAGATATACAAACAAGTAAGATTGTCCTAGTTCCTTCAAGTGCTGGGAGGTTCTTTTAGCCCTAAGTTTTATACCAGCCTGTGTTTCCAATTTGATTTTATCTTATTTATGCATTTTTTAAACAAAGATTTCGTTAAGCTTGAATCCCGTAGTCTAGGTTCAACTTTAGGGATAACATCTTCTGGTGCCGTTTCCAGGGACGGACAAAGGAAAGGATATCTTCCCCGGGAAAGAACGACAAAGATCGGATCCAGCTCTTGACGGTGGATAGGAGAAGGGTATTAGTTGGACTACAGATTTATCGGGCGACTCCATTGGTTTCAAAATGCAAGATTCAGTTACTGAGCGAGTTACTTCCTGTACCAAGACTACCGGGGATGAGGTAGATAATGTTTTTCTTCAAGATTTTTGAGAATGGATGAGTATGTCTTCTGTTGATGAATTAAACAAAGAGTTGTCTTCTTTTGTAGATTCTGATAACATTTCAAGTGAAGAAGATAAAATTGATTTTTTGAAGAAGATTTTAAAAGCATTTGAGTTAGAGTATGAAAGTTGGTTGTTAGGAAATACTTCTCAAGATGACAGTATCACTGCTGTTGTTCCAAGCATTTTTAGGTGCGTGATTTGGAATGAAGAATTAAATCTGCATATCTTAGAAAGTAGAAAGTGGTTTTCAAATGATTGTGAAGAAGATGATTTTATGGAGATAGTGAGGTCAGAGTTTATCCAGAGGAAGCTTGTTTATCTTCAAGAAGAAATAGGGATATCTGATCAAAATACGGTTTTAAATTATTTTTATGATCCCGTAGCTGACTACATCAAGGAATTTATCAATTCAAGGTTTCAGTATACATTATATGAAAAATCTAAAAATCAAAATTGCAGACATATGATGATTGTTGTTCCTCTCTTCATTTTCCTAATCCACAGATCAAGATTTTCATTATGTATTCAGATACTTGTATGGCTTCACTGGAAGCATGATTTTACCTGATCAAAAGAAAATAGTTTTGATTAGTGTAGGAGCTATGAATAAATAAGCTTGATGCTTCAAGCTCTTCGTTAAAGTTTGTACAGTATGTTCAGATTGTTGTGAGAAGATTATTTCAGTTTGCAGAATAGTTTGAAGATCAGTCAGTTGTTGGTTAAGTAGCAAAAAGTTGTGATGAAAGAATCCAACCCAATGAAAATAAGGCACAGGTCTACTTTTTCTTGGCAGCTCACAGGGAGCATGCCATCCCGAGGCGGAGCCAGATGTTATCTCTAGGATTTTTCACCTGTTTATTTTTAAAATAAAATTATTATGCTTTGTTTTTATTGTTTTTAGTTTTGCTTTGTTTTATATTTTATGATTGATTGATTGCCATTAGGGTTCCTTGGTTACCTAAAATCATCAAAGTTTCCATTCATTAATTGTGAGCCTATGATGTGCAAAAGAGTATGTGTTACAGGGAGAAATTCTTACAAACTGGCTGCATATTATCATTCTACTGGTTAATGGAAGAAGGGTATTTGTGGGCTTGCTTGTTCACTGTCTATCTCCATTGGTGATGAGCAGCATTATGTAGGGTTCAGTGGGTATGTTGCATATGGAAGCAAGACTCTGGAAATCATAACGTTGGAATCTTCCAAATGACTGGTGTACAGTTGATGTGAAGAAGTTCTATCTCCCATCCCAGCTAATGGAAAAAATTGGTAATTTATTCTTTTCGTGGGAGCAGTTCTGTTGCATGAAGTTTTCACCTGGCAATGCTCAAGCTGTTCTTCGGGTCACGTCTGCTGCCATATAATCTGTGTAACATGGTTTCGGGACATGGTCCTGAATTTACATCCTTGGCAGCTATGTATTTCCATGGAACATGGTGCAGAAGAGAGCCACACATAGATGAAATTGTTAGTTAGAAAGGATACTGGGGTTGAGCCATTTACTTTATGACTTGAGAATACTTTGGAACACACAAGATGAGGATTAAGGTTACTACGTTGCTGTTTACTGAGCCTGAAGGGAGTAAAACATTTGTCACCAAATTGCTCCATTCCATAGAAGGTCGCACTGGGACCATTAAAGAGGTGGCTTCCTTATCTATGGCATTTTTAGGGGTTTTGGGTCTCACCACTCGGTATGTTTTAATACTTGATGTGGCCCCTCTCAAGTCAGAGGCTGAGTCTTTGGGAAATAGGTAATTAAAAAATACCTACATTAATGAATCTTTTTCAGTAGGTTCATAGAATCATCGATCACTAAAAAGATCGATGCCATGGAAACCGAAGCTACGGAGAAGGGCTTGATCGATTCTTTGATAAATACAGTCTCCAAATGAGATATACTGATTGCAGTCACCATTGATCTCCATCGACGCTATAAAGAAGAGAATGTTGCACCTTGCATCTGCAGTTGTAATGATGCTGGAGAATTGCAAGAGGAGAAATCATTGAATACTTCTACTTGCTGGTAATCACTGTTTGCAATTGTTGGAGAATTGGAGAGATCGTTACTATCATATGGAGGAGAAACCACTCTGGTAGCTAATCTCTGAGTTGTGCTCACAAGAAAGGAACAATTCTCAAAGAGCTCACAATGAGAAGCCATATTTGCTCTCAAATTAGAACTTAAAGCATGTGTCGCTAAAGTTTAGCTCTTTCACATTTAAGCAGGCTAATATTACCTTCCATGAAATTGTTAAGGAGAATGAGAATGCATTCAAGGTTGTGTATTCTCAACACAAGGATATCGTGCCAAGTTGAGTGATGAGATTGGGGAAATCCAGAAGAGGGATGAAGAGGAGAAGGTCATCAGGTTAGAGATGAAATTCTGATACAGATACCGAAAATGGATGGAGCATTCTTCATATGAACACTACTAAAATCACAAAATCTAGTCGCAGTCAAACTCTTGCTAGGTGTCCTTTTCATATTTCTAGATGGCAAGGTACTTGGTGGAAAAAAGATCAACATCCAGATTCTTGTGGCAATATTCAATCTTAATAAAAACATCGGCAACTAAATTGGCTTCCAGATCGGATGCAAATGTTTTGGTGGTAGAGTATCCGAGGTGGATAGTCATCACATATGCAAAATAAAATATTAAGGATGTCGGTGCCATGTCTAAAACCCAAGCTCAAGTATCAAAAGCGATCAGGGGAGAATAGTCATGATGACCACCAGATGCCAATAGTTGGGAATCAAATCTCAACGTAAATATCAAAATGTGAGGAGAATTGAATGTATAATCTTTTAATTAAGTTTTTAATAGCAAGCATGATTTAAATTCAGTGCTAATTACCTTGACGGATGACCTCAAAGCATTGTATTCTTTCAATGAGGAACTTTAGAAAGATGTCACACTACCTTGCACTAGTGATAATTATGGGCAATAGTTTTGATGGAGCATTCAATTTTGAATAAGAAGCATCAATGATGAGATTTTATTCTCAAGCCACGAATACGCTTCAATGAAATCATACATGTTTTGACTGGTGCATTGGGAAAGGGATTTGTTTTTGTTAAAGCTAGAACAGAGCTAGGTTAAGGTAACGCATACAGGGGTCTAAGAATACAAGAGTTCAAGCTTGAAGGTGTCCACAGAGCTTGGTGAATTAGCATCCAAGTGATTGATGCCAAGAGTCCACACCAAGAGTAAGAGAGATTGTCCAGGTGCCATCAGTCCTCTACATCAAATCATTCAAGTCCAATACCTGAGACCAACAGCTAAGCATCAACGCAGTGTTAAAGTATTCATACTAATGCCAAGTGGTCGAGTTCAAGCAACATATGAGCAATCATTTCCAGATTTCCAGGCATACTGTTAGTAGTGGTCAATGGGTCAGTTCTACATTACAAGTCTTGAAGACAGCCAATGCACAAGTCGCAGAGTGTTCAACAGATTTGAAGGAAGACAGTTTAAATTTATTTTATTTTTAGATTGATGATCGAATTTGTTTCCTAAAAAATCTGTTATTGTTTATGTTATGTAAAATTCTATATATTTCATCATTTGTTAGTGTAAAGGGAGAGGTCCCAGCTAAAGGCTCGAAAGCAAGAAGGAGAGAATTCTTCCTTTCATGAGAACGCGGGGACTGTAGGTTGGCAGTTTTGGGAGCTATGCTGGATCTTTTGTAAGCACTTCTGTATATCATGAGTTTTTTGTAGCTTCAATGACAGGTTCTAGTTTTGAATAAACTTGATGATGATTTGTCTTTGTGCCACATAAATTGTCTCTTTGATAATTCTTTTATGTATTTGGTCATTCATATTCCATTACATAATTCTTATTTTGAGATGACAGTTATCTTTCATTTTTATAAACATTGACAATTTCACTTCATGATTTAGGATCATAGACTTGGGTGTTGAACTTTGTGATTGCTTGCATGTTATACAGCATCTGTTTGATTTTCCTATATCTTTGACTCATACCAGCCTTTACTTTAATGCTTTGAATTTCTGATAAATACTTGTATTTACCCATCTGTGATATATACCAGCTATGTTCATTGTAAAGTGTGTGATGTTTTGATTTCATTTCTAAATTGTATAAACTGTACAAACAAGTAAGATTGTCCTAGTTCCTTCAAGTGCTGGGAGGTTCTTTTAGCCCTAAGTTTTATACCAGCCTGTGTTTCCAATTTGATTTTATCTTATTTATGCATTTTTTAAACAAAGATTTCCTTAAGCTTGAATCCTGTAGTCTAGGTTCAACTTTAGGGATAATAGGACGTAACACTTATAGGCATGAGCCTATTGATTATGATGTTATCTTGATGTTTGTTTTGATATATTGGGTGGAAGATCCCACTGCATATGAACATGATGATTTGTTTTATAGATTATGCGTAAGCCAATTTTTGATGATATATATATATATATATATATATATATGCTTGTTTATGTTGGGCGTGGACCCTAAAGCACATGATGGATTAGATGTTTTGTGTTGATAAAGGACCTGTGGAGAACATGATAGTTGATATTGTGTTGAGCAAGAAGCTCTGGAGTACATGAGTATTGTATTTGTGTTGAGCATGTAACTCTGGAACACATGAAAATATAAGTTGGAAGTGTTGGACATAACCCGTGGAGCCTTCCATGTTGATGTTGAGCATAAGCTCTGGAACATCCGATCCTTGGCCATTGTATCCCTAGGTGTATCACACAAGTACATCACAGCATTAGTGTTGAAAGAAGAGCTATTGAATTGAACTAAGTTTGTAACTCCTTGTTTTTAGCATTGAGTATGGGATCTGGTAAGCGCTAGGAGTTACTGAAAAGAATTAATGATTTTCGAGTGAAAACGAGGAGAGGAAAATATTGATCTCATCTGACTTATTTATAAATGATTAAATGAAATTTTGAATTTACGTATTCTCATCAAGTACTGAAGAACTACCATGTTATACGAGGGAATCCAACATGCAAGGATGTTTAGAGTTTCCTAGCATAGTAGACCTAACCATCTACCTATTTTTACCTTAATGAAGAAGTGTCATAAGTCTAGGGATCATGGTATGTGATGCCCAAAGACAAATGTTAATAAATGTTATATTATTATGTATTTTATACATGGTATGTATAAAGAATAAATATAGTAATAATATTAATGATGAAAGAAAGAAAGAAAATCTCCATCCATTATTATTTATTACTAAAATATAATAAATAGTATAATGTCTACAAAAGTCTAAATTAGGAACTAGTTAAAGTATTAAAAATTACCCAAATTAATTAAAACTTGGTTAAATAAAGAAATCAAGGATTCTTGATTTAAATTCCCCTTTAAATGAAAAGTCCATCTATAAAGTCTCAAGCCAAGGAAAGTCTTGGGGTTCTAATCTATCTTTTGGAGTCATTATTCTTCCTTTTTATTTTCTCAAGTGAATTCTTGGAGAACATTTTCCTGAAGGAAAAAGGAGAATTGATCAAGACGTAATATACCAGCTAGGAAACCTTACCTTTGGAGCTCTAAGACACTTTCATGTTGGAACCAGCTCAGGGGGATCCAGATTGAAACCAGGAACGGTTTTGGGTCATGGTTGGGTGGAATGTGGTAGTTCCCAAGTGATTCGGTCATCTAATACAGAGGGTAGAGTCTTCTTATGAATTGTTAATGTTGGTTATTTGAGTGTATAGTTTTCAGCCATTAAAGGAGATTCAATTTACAGGTATGAAGCCCTAGAGTTCCTATTCCATTTTCTAAAGTAAATGTTGGCTAAGTTAGGCAAGGGTTTACATTATTTTTTCTAACCCTATGTGCTGTTTTTTATTTAAATCTTCTAGGGTTTATATTTTAAATTATGACCCTAGGGTGTAATTTATTTCCTATGCTAGATTCATCGAGGGTTTATTCATTTAGTTTACGTCTTCAATTTTATTTCATGTATAATTATTCATCAAGGGTTTTGCACCTTGGTTTTACATTTGTATTATTTTTATTGTTAAAACCGTGTCACCCTACAAACTAGGTTTTATTTCACATCTTTTATCTAGCTATTCTTTGGCCTATATACTCTATTGACAGATTTCATTTGTCACTAGAGCTAGGTTCAAGTAATTACTAGTTGAGATCTATGTTTCAATTAAAACCTAGATTTAATTTAGTATCATCTAATTTTAAAAACCAAGAAACTAACTATTATATTATTAGCATATAACCATTATATTATTGGTATATATATATATATATATATATATATATACACACACACACACACACACACACACACTAACAATTATGAAATAGAATTATAAATCTAATCTACTAGTACAATAATTACATCTAAGCACAAATTATAAATATCACATACTAACTTTAAGATAAAAACCAGCGAAAACCTTTCAAAGTCTGCAATAAATAAACTTAAGCTAAATACCAAATCATTTTCATTAAAATAAACATTATCATAATCAAATAAATAGAGAAAGTATCAAGACCATTCATTGATCTATGATCTAGTCCCATCTAATAATTACTCACAACCATCATATATCAAATAACCGAAGTACCATTGCAATAATTAAATTAAGAACCATGTAAGTGCAATTAGGTCACAGGATCGACTCATGTGGACACTCAGAATGCCCAAATAAGAACCACATTATTATCTATACACAGAAATCATATAATAACCAAGCCCTTGCACCAAGGATGTAGGAAAAATCCTGTAGACAACCAATTGCCATTTTGCATACATAACGAAAATACACCGTGCTCAACCATAATAAATTTTATACATAGTAATCCTTTTTTATAAACCCTCAATATAGTAAATGACCTATGATCGAATCCTGTAGGGTCTTAGTCATTGTTACACAGCCACATTGTATCATTTACATGCTAGCTATATTTCAAAATCAAATACATCCTCTACAAAGAGGTCGTAAGACCCTTATTAAAACTAAAGTAAACTGTGGCCTCGGCCTCCTTATTCTAAATATTTAAAAACTCTCGAATAATATGAAACCCTACTATCAGTTAACCAACAGTCTCCTTTACCACACGCAGGCTTTGCATCTGCAGACCGTAAATACTTATTTGTTTATACATTATAAACAGTAACTGTAAGTCTAAAACCTTTCGCTGTCGCAACCATGATGGAGAGTACCGATGCCATGTAAGACATGGACCCAAAGCCATCTCTCTGACAGGGTGTTCATAATTGTAACCATTACAATCAACCAAGGAAAATGCCACATAAACAATAGCCCAAGATTGAAACACGGCATTATAATGAACCCAATGCTTATAACAAATGAAAAATACACACAGTCTAGTTTTTAATAACCATTGAAATCAAATACAATTTACATTCAGAAACAGTCGTCTAAAAACCATAATCAAGTTACACAGTTGAGTTCCATTGGATATGGCACCATTAGAAGAAATGGTGTTTCCCTAGCTGTTTAAATAAATAAAAACACGATTTAAAATTTACAAAGAGAGCCAGTCAAAATGTACCAAGGCTCCCATTTTGTTGCCAACATCATATTAAACATTACATGCCAAATCATTATCTACATAGGCCCGAATATGAATCGAAAATCCCACTTTAAACCCCAACCAATGATGAGATGAAACTCATTCTCACCCATAAAGCTGAGAGGTGGCAAGTGCAGGTTTGACTAATAGGCTTACTGTGAACAAGATGGAATCACCCATGATTTGTTCCCAAATATTTAAACTATGCCGCTCCTCGCCAGCCCTGTCACCTGTAACCACCAAGCAATGAGATGGATGAGAAGCATGGCAATTGTGACTATGCTGCAATCATCAAACAATTCTATGAAAACCAAACAAAACCTTACCTCCGTTAACCTGGAAGACGCATTCACCATGCTGCATAGAGGTGAGAAGGGGAAACAATGAACTAAGAAATAATCAAACCCCATCGTGAGCCAAGCCCTAATCTTGGGCTTCCAGACACTCTAATGTGCATTAATGGCACAAGACTATTGTCCACTATAAAAATCCAAAACCCACTTCTCTATAGTTTCCATATGTTATAGCATCGAACACCTCCAAGTTCATGCAAAGTCTTAAACCCCTTGGTCATAGGCCCTAAACTATGATATATATTCACCACCCAAGTTTAATGCAAGGCCTAGGATATCATATGCATAGGTATAAACTATGATATATATATATATATTCGCCACCCCAAATGGATACAAGGTCAAAATTTAACATATGTATTGCATAACCTTAGGCTCTAATCCTTAGAACCAATGCTCATCGACTTCCTTAGGCTCCAAGCTTAAGACCATGGCATAATATGAGATATGCCATGGTAAAATTGTTAATTATAAAACCAAGAATTGGCCTTCACCCAAGTTATAAACATGTTAAGAGTAAAAGCATATGTTAGTACTTTAAATATAATAAACATGTAATACAAATAGGTTAAGATATGAATAGTTGATAAGTATTATATAATGAATAAATGCCATTTAGAAATAAATCCATGTCATACATATAGGTAAGATAGTGACCTTACTTCTCATGCAAATACTGTAAGAACGATAATATAAACCAGTACTTGTCACTAGCTGGAATTACGACTACTAATACTCAAACGTCGAAGTGCTCCGTAACAAGTTTCAATCATTAAGTATAATCTGCACATAAATTGGGAGAAGTGTCTTAGTTCAATAGAACTAAGTAATCCCGCTAGACAAGTAGAGACTTTTACCTCTCATGCAGTTACACGGTAGAACTAGTCCTACCACTCCACCCACTTTGGTTTTAGAAACAAAGTTAAGTTAGAATCAGATATACAACGTAAGAACAAGTAAAATAATAATGAAGTACAATGATAAAAGCATATAACATACACAACAAAGAGAAACCATAAGATTCACATAGTAATCAACACTACGACATCATAACCACAAATAGTAAAAAAAAGTAATAATCAAAACTGAAGTAAGAGAGCAAGATGTAAGAACAACTTACGACAATCCAATAGTATGATAGAGTACGACACATTCTGCAAGTTTAAGAAATGTCTGGAATAGGATGTGTCTAACTAGCCTAATAAAAAAAATAACTCAACTTTTAGCAAGTGGTATGATAGCCCAGTTTCAACACTAAGAGACAAATGGGCATACCAAACATTTGCTGTAAATAAAATAAAGTATGTTTCTATATGGTTAACTAATAGAAATTTTCCTGTGATTTAAAATTTGCAATTACAGGAAATTTGTACATAACAGTTCAGATCATGAACACTGAAGAAGATGACAGCTGGCAAGGAAAGATGAAAACCCCCACCCAAGAAGTAGAACTAGTGGTGGAAATGATATTTTGAATACCATACACAGTCTTCAAGCAGAATTACAAAGTTTTAGATAAGATAGTATGAATGAGAGAAAGGAACAACAAGCCATAAATGAAGCATTACTAAGAAATATGACGGGAGGAAGCACACAGGAGAAACCCACTCATTCCACAAACAAGTCCAGAAGGGAACCTTACCATAAATGGCCCAATAGCCAAGGAGAAGAAGAAAAAGAGGAACGTACCCCTGAAGCTCCAGAAGGAGATCATCAAATTTCTTCCAGTGATGACTCTCTTTCTCCATGCAGGAAGAGACAAATAAATGATGATAACCTCCAGGGGGAGTTCAGAAAAATAAGAGTGCTAACCTATGAAGGTGAAGTAAACACGGGAGAGAAAGCTGAAGAATGGTTGTTCGGTATGAGAAAATATTTTTAAGTTCATAACTATTCAAGTGAAATGAAGGCTCGGCTTGCCATCTATAACTTAAATGGAAAAGATGCAAGATGGTGGAGAGATTTGAAACACACCAAGAAAGATGAGCTAAGGGAGATACGCTGGAGTAACTTCCACAAAATATTTCAAGAAAAATATATGTCGAAAAGATTCTTCGACATAAAATTAAAAGAGTTTCATGAACTACGTATGGGATTCATGACAATGGATGCTTTTATTAACATATTTATAGATCTGTTACATTATGTACCATACATCAAGGAAAAAAAGGTAAAAATCCAACAGTTTTTAGGATGTCTTCCTCCCAACTTTCGAGAAAGGATTGAGTTCGACATGCCTAAAAACTTGGACACCACATTGCACAAATCTAGACTCTGCTATGAGCATGGACAGCTAAGGCAAGAGAACATGAACAGAAACAGAGATAAGTCTAAGAACTTCTCTGATAACCACAAACTAGGATTAATCCATCCCCATATAGGAAACAAAACAATAGTTTTCTAGTGAACAAGAACTTCAACAAATCAGGTACGAAACCATATGTACCAGCTCCAAATGCTAACAAGATAGTAGGAGTAGGGGGAGCTAATTCTGCCCCAATACAGATCAAATGATGGAAGTGCATCGGGCCTCATTATGGCCGATATTGTAAGAACAAGACCAATGGGGTCTTACACAACTTACAAGAAGAACCAAACATAGAGGACATAACTCGAACCCCGCATATTTATGTAGCATTGGATGGCTGACAGATAGACCATCAAGCTACCATGGTTGAGATAAAAGGTAATATCTTGAACACTTCTATTTCAATACTTGTTGACCCTAATGGTTGCCAGAGCTATGTTTCACCTAAAATTCTTGATGAATGAAAACTAGGAAAAGTGAAACATGATAAACCATGGCTTGTTCAGTTAGCCACTAGTACTAAACCGAAAGTTTTGAAAATATTTAAAGATTGTGAAGTAAACCTGAATGTTTTTCCTATGAAGGTAAACCTGAACATCCTAACGTTAGAATCATACGATATACTTATCAACATGGACTGGTTGGAACACCACCATGTCATGCTCGATTTATTACACAAGTCAATATTGTGTATAGATAGCCAAGGGATCGAAGGGAAGGTTCAGGGAATTCCTAAGAAATTTTTCGTAAGGAAAATATCTACCTTACAAGCAAAAAAAGGTGTTAGGAAAGGCTGCAAGTCGTTAGCAGTAAACATCCAAGACATAGAGTATAGGAAAGAACAACGCATAAAATACTTTCTCGTTCTTGTAGAATTCAAGGACGTGTTTCCAGAGGAAATCCTCTGATTACCTCTGAAATGAGACCTAGAATTTTCCATCAAACTTACACCGAGATCAGTTCCAGCTTCCAAATCCCCTTACCGCATGTGTGCACCTAAGTTGGTGGAACTCAAACTGTAATTGTAGTAGTTGATAGAAAAAGGGTATATCCAACCAAGTGTGTCCCCTTGCGGAGCACAAATATCGTTCATCAAGAAAAAGGATGGTATGATGCAAATGTACATCGATTACTGTCATTTGAATAAAATGACTATTAAGAACCAATACCCACTCTCTAGGATCTATGACTTGTTCAATCAGGTAGGAGGAGCCAGAATATTTTCAAAGATTGACCTACGATCCAGATACCATCATGTGCGGATTCGCGAGGAGGATATTCACAAAACCTCCTTTCGTACAAGGTACGAGAACTACGATTTTGTAGTGGTGTCGTTCGGGATGACCAATGCACCCACAAACTTCATGTGCATGATAAAAAGTATATTTAGTAAGTATCTGGATAAGTTTTTTTTGGTCTTTATGGATGGAATCCTAGTTTATTATAAGAATAAAGAGGAACACAAAGAACACGTTCACATAGTACTACAAGTTTTACAAGAACACTAGCTTTACACTAAGTTTAGTAAATGTTATTTTTACAAACCACAGATACAATACTTAGGTCACGTTATCTCCAAGATGGGGATAGTTGTGGACCCAGAAAATATTAGAGACATAGAGGATTGGCCTACCCCTACTAATGTCACCAACATTACGTCATTTTTGGGATTAGTTGAATATTATTGAAAGTTCATTGAGAAATTCTTGAGAATCGCTTGCCCCATTACCACTTTGCAAAAGAAAGAAAATAATTTCTTATGGACGACCAAGTGCAAGGAAAGATTTCAAAATCTTAATAAGCTTTTGATGATTGCATCGATACTACAAATTGCGGATCCCGATGAGGATTTTGTTATTTGCACGGATGCAAGCAAGGAAGGAATTAGAGGATTCCTCTTGCAGAACGATCACGTGATCTGTTATGAATCGTGAAAGTTAAAAGAGCATGAGTAGAACTAACCCACGCACGATCTTGAGTTAGTGGACATCATCCACACTTTGAAAATGTGGAGGCAGTACCTCATGGGAAGGAAGCTCCTTCTTAAAATAGACAATATGAGTCTAAAGTACTTATTCGATCAACCAAATCTGAATGTGAGGCAAGCTAGATGGTCAAATTTCCTTAGCAAATACCATTTCGAGCTAAAGCATATTAAGGGAAAAGGGAACAAGGTTGTTGATGCTTCGAGTCGACAAACATATATGATATATGAGGTGACTTTAAGTCAAATCGATGCATATTTGCATCAGAGGATTAGAACGATCGACATATTTGACCCTTTCTATGTAGAAATCCTCGAGAAAGTCCAAGAGGATAGGTTGTTTCAAAAACAAAAAGACTACAAAGTAGATGAATTAGGACTGTTATGGTCCAAGGAGAGATTGTACGTTCCAGATGGAGGGGATATTCGGTATAGTATCCTCACAGAATTTCATCAGGCACCCTAGATATCAAAAGATGATATCCACCATCAAGAGACATGTTTTATAGCCTAAGTTAAAGGCCGACATCGCGATGTTTATCACAAAATGTTAGGAATGTCAGCTGGTCAAAGCTGAGCATCAACACCCTTCAGGATTGTTGCAGCTGTTACCCATTCTGGAATGGAAGTGGGAGGTCATCAGTATGGATTTTATCATCGTTCTACCAAAAATTAAGAAAAAAAATGATTCTATCTTTGTAGTTATTGACAATTTGTCAAAAGTAGAACACATCATTCCTATCAAGTTGACCTACAAAGTAGTACACATTGCCGATATCTTCTTGAAGGAGATATTTAGATTGCATGGGATTCCCAAGGAAATCATCTCGGACAGAGATACAAAGTTTACCAAAAAAATTTCAAGATCTTTATTCTCCGAATTGGAGACATAGTTAAACTTTATCACTTGTTATCATTCATAGATAGACAGGCAAACATAAGGAGTAAACTAGATTGTTGAGGACATGCTTAGGATGTATGTCATGAAAAAACCCCACTAAGTGGGAAGACTACCTGCATCTTGCAAATTTTGCGTATAACAACGGTTATCAGGATTCCACCAAGATGAGTCCCTTTGAGGTACTCTATGTATAGAAGTGTAGAACACTAGTTACTTGGGAAATCCTAGTGGATCGGCTCATGTTAGGGTGTGATTTATTAATGGACTTGGAACAGTTGGTTACTAGTGTCCAGTTGAACCTTGAAGAAGCACAATACCGCTAGAAATGTTACGCAGATCAAAAAAGGAAATATAAATATTATCAAATAGGAGACCATGTCTACTTGAAGTAAAAGAAAAATGAAGCTCGTTGAGCTTGGGAAGGTGTGGTAAGTTAACACCTAGGTTTTGTGGACCTTTTGAAATACTAGCCAAGAGAGGACCAGTGGCCTATGAACTAGCATTACCCGCATACATAAGAGTCCACAATGTTTTCCATGCATCATTATTAAAGAAATATGTTTATGATACTAAACATATAGTTTATTGATCCTTAATATAGGTGGAACCTGAAGGGGAATTTTCCCCTGAACCTATTCATATATTGGACAAGAGAGAGGTGTAGCTTAGGAAGTGCACCATATTCTAGTTGAAAGTGCAATGGAAGCACTTTGAAGCCGATGAGGCTACTTGGGAGAATCAAGCCACCATGAGAAAGGATTACCCTGCCTTGTTTCATAATGTCATTCTAAGTCCCTAGAACACTAGGGATGGTGTTGTTCTATGTGGGGAGGGATGTAATATCCTGAATTTTGAGCCTAACACTTATAGGCATGAGCCTATTGATTATGATGTTATCTTGATGTTTATTTTGATATATTGGGTCAAATACCCCACTGCATATGAACATGATCATTTGTTTTATAGATTGGGCGTAAGCCTATTGTTGATGATATATATGTGCTTGTTTACATTGGGTGTGGACCCTAAAGCACATGATGGATGAGATGTTTTGTTTTGAGTGAGGAGCTATGGAGCACATGAGTAGTTTATATTGTGTTGAGCGAGAAGCTCTGGAGCACATTAGTATTGAATTTGTGTTGAGCATGCAGCTCTGGAACACATGAAAAGATAAGTTGGAACTGTTGGGCATAATCCCTAGAGCATTCCATGTTGATGTTGAGCATAAGCTCTGGAACATCGGATCCTTGACCATTGTATCCCTAGGTGTATTGTACAAGTACATCCTAGCATAGTAGACCTAACCATTTATCTATTTTGACCTTAATGAAGAAGTGTCATAAGTCTAGGGATCATGGTATGTGATACCCAAAGACAAATGCTAATAAATAATATAAGATTATGTATTTTATACATGGTATGTATAAATAATAAATATGGTAATAATATTAATGATGAAAGAAAGGTAGAAAACCTCCATCCATTATTATTTATTACTAAAAGATAATAAATAGTATAATGCCTACAAAAGTCTAAATTAGGAACTAGTTAAAAGTTCCTAACTTAAAGTATTAAAAATTACCCAAATTAATTAAAAAAGGGTTAAATCAAGAAATCAAGGATTCTTGATTTAACTACCTCTTTGACTGAAAATTCTATATATAAAGTCTCAAGCGAAGGAAAGGCTTGGGGTTCTGATCTATCTTTTGTAGTCATTATTTTGCGTGTTTATTTTCTCAAGTGAATTCTTGGAGAACATTTTCTTGAAGGAAAAATGAGAACTGATCCAGACCTCATATACCAACTAGGGGGGATCCAGATTGAAACCAAAAACGATTCTAGGTCATGGTTGGGTGGAACGTGGTAGTTCCCAAGTGATTCAGTCATCTAATATAGAGGTCAAAGTTTGCTTATGAATTGTTAATGCTGGTTATTTGAGTGTGCATGTTTTAGCCATTAAAGGAGCTTCAATTTATAGGTATGAAGCCCTAGACTACCTATTCCATTTTCTAGAGTAATTGCTCGCTAAGTTAGGAAAATGTTTACATTATTTTCTCTAACCCTATGTGTTTGTTTTCGGTTTAAATATTTTAGGGTTTACATTTCAAATTATAACCCTAGGATGTAATTTATTTCCTGTGCTAGATTCATCCAGAGTTTATTCGTTTAGTTTACTTCAGCAATTTTAATTCATGTATAAATATTTATCAAGGGTTTTGCACCTTGGTTTTACTTCTGTATTGTTTTTACTGTTTAAACTGTGTTTCCTACAAACTAGGTTTTATTTCATATTGTTTACCTAGCTATTCTTTGGTCTATATATTCTACTAACATNTATACTAACAATTATGAAATAGAATTATAAATCTAATCTACTAGTACAATAATTACATCTAAGCACAAACTATAAATATCCCATACTAGAATTATAAATCTAATCTACTAGTACAATAATTACTTCTAAGCACAAACTATAAATATCCCATACTAAATCTAAGATAAAAACCAATGAAAACCTTTCAAGGTCTGCAATAAATAAACTTACGCTAAATACCAAATCATTTCTGTTAAAATAAACATTACCATAATCAAATAAACAGAGAAAGTATCGAGACCATTCATTGGTATATGATCTAGTTCTATCTAATAATTATTCACAACCATCATATATCAAATAACCAAATTAGCATTGCAATAATTAAATTAAGAACCCTGTAAGCGCAATGAGGTTGTAGGATCGATTCCTGTGGAAACTAATAATTCCCAAATAAGAACTACATTATTATCGATACACATAAATCATATAATAATGAATCCATTGCATCAAGGTTGGAGGAACAAATCCTATAAACAACCAATTGCCATTTCGCATAAATAACAAAAATACATGGTTCTCAACCATAATAACTTTTATACACTATAATCCTTTTTTCTAAACCCTCAATATAGTAAATGACCCAGGATGAAATCTTGTAGGGTATTAGTCATTGTTACATAGCCATGCTGTATCATTTACATGCTGGCTATATTTTAAAATCGAATACATCCTTTACAAAGAGGTTGTAAGACCCTTATTAAAACTAAGCTAAACTATGGCCTCGGCCTCCTTATTCTAAAGATCTAACAGCTCTCAAATAATTTAAAACCCTATAATCAATTAAACAATAGTCTCCTTTACCACATGCACAGTTTACATCCATAGAATGTAAATACTTATATGTTTATACATTATAAACACTAATTGTAAGTCTAAATCCTTTTGCTATCACAACCACGATGGAGAGTACCGACGCCATGTAAGGCATGGTGCCAAATCCATCTCGCTGACAGAATGGTCATCACTGTAACCATTACAATCAACGAAGGTAAATGCCACATAAATAATAACCCAGGATTGAAATGCAACATTATAATGAACCCAACGCTTATAACGAATGAAAAATACACACAGTCCAGTTTTTAATAACTGTTGAAATCAAATACAGTTTACATTCATAAACATTCATATAAAAACCATAATCGAGTTACACAGTCGAGTTTCATTGGAAATGGAACCATTGCAATCAATGGTGCTACCCTGTCTATTTAAATAAATAAAAACACGATTTACAATTTACACACAGAGCCAGTCAAAATGTACTAAGGCTCCCATTTTGTTTCCAACCACATATTAAACATTACATGCCAAATCATTATAAACACAATCTCGAAGGTGAATCAAGAATCCCACTTTAAACCCCAACCAACGATGAGATGAAACTCATTCTCAACCATAAATCCAAGAGGTGACAAGTGCAGGATTGACTAATAGGTTTACCGTGAACAAGATGGCATCACCCATGATTTGTTCCCAAAGCTTTGAACTATTCCACTCCTTGCTAGCTCTGTCACCTGCAACCACCAAGAAATGAGATGGATGAGAAGCATTGCAATCATGGCTATGCTTCAATCATCAAACAATGCTGTGAAAACCAAACAAAACCTTACCTCTGTTAACTTGGAAGATGCATTCACCATATTGCGTAGAGTCTAGAAGGGGCAATAATTAATTGAGAAATGACCAAACCCCATCATGAGCCAAGCCCTAAGCTTGGGCTGCCACACACTGTAATGTGCATTAATGGCACGAGCCTGTTTCCCACTACCAAAACCCAAAACCCACTTCCATTAGAGGAATTTTGGGGTCTAAAATGGGCCTCCGAAGGAAAATAATAAAATAATAGTTAAAATAATAAAATAATATTGATTAATTTTGGAGGAAGAAAGAAAAAAACTACTTTTTGTGTTCATATTTTCGACATATCTCCCTGTTTTTTTACTCAAATTGCGATCGAGAGAGCTCATTGGATGTGGAATTTGATTCCGCATCCAACGAGTACCCACATTGCATAATTTTGATGGACCCCGCTACCCCAAAAACAAGAAATACCTGAAAAAACATGGTGATGATGTGGAATCAAATTCCGCATCCAAGGAGCTCTCCCGGTCGAAATTTCAATAAAAACACAATGAGATATGTTGAAAATATGAACAAAAAAAGTAGTTTTTTTTAATGACAAATATGTCAATTCAACCATTATGGTTGACTTATTTTATTGAAATTCTATTGGTTCTTGAATTCCAACTTACAAAAACTTATTTTGGCACGTTTTCTTATAAGGCCATTTTTAGACCCCAAATTTCCTCTAATGTCTATAGTTTCCATATGGTATAGTATCGAATACCTCCAATTTCATGCAGAATCTTAAACCCCTTGGGCATAGGTATAAACTATGATATATATTCGCCACCCCAAATGGATATAAGGTCAACATTTAACATATGTATTGCATAACCTTAGGCTCTAAGCTTTAGAACCAATGCTCATTGAAATCCTTAGGCTCCAAGCCTAGGACCATGGCATATGAGATATGCCATGGTAAAATTGTTAATTATAAAACCAAGAATTGGTCTTCACCCAAGTTATAAACCTATTAAGAGTAAAAGTATATGTTAGTATTTTAAATAAAATAAACATGTAAACAAATAGGTTAAGATATAAACAGTTGATAAGTATTACATAATGAATAAATTTCATTTGGAAACAAATCCATGTCATACATATAGGTAGGATAGTGACCTTACTTCTAATGCAAAGACTGTAAGAACGATAATATCAACTAGTACTTGTCACTAGTTGCAAGTATGACTACTAATACTCAAACGTCCAAGTGCTCCATAACAAGTTTCATTTGTTAAGTATAATCTGCACATAAATTGGGAGAAGTGCCTTAGTTCAACAGAAATAAGTAAGCCCACTAGACAAGTAGATACTTTTACCTCTCAGGAAGTTACATGGGAGAACTAGTCCTGACACTCCACCCACTTTGGTTTCAGAAACAAATTTAAGTTAGAATCAGGTATACAACGTAAGCACAAGTAAAATAATAATGAAGTACATAGTCAAAGAATTTAACATACACAACAAAGCGAAACCATAAGAATCACATAGTAATCAACACTACTACATCATAAGCACAAATAGTAAACAAGAGTAATAATGAAAACTTAAGTAAGGTAGTAAGACGTAAGAACAACTTACAACAGTCCATTAGTATGTTAGAGTACGACACATTCCACAAGTTTAAATAATGTCCGGAATAGGTTATGTCTAACTAGCCTAATAATTTTTTATTTTTTTTATTTTTAGGGATATTACATATATATAGGCTCTGGTTTAAGTAGTTCTAGGTCTTGGAAAATAATTTTAACAATAGGAAGTAAACTTTAAACAAGAACTTATAAATAAAACATAAATCCTTAAATTATAAGACATGAAATGAATGACAGAAATAAACAAGAAAACAAAACCATTAAGTACTTGGTTATGAACATGAATTTCACAAATGAATTATAGAACAAAATTTTTACATTCATAGATAGTTTAAGAACTGTAGCAAAGATGGCCTAGTTTATAGAAGACAAATCATACATAATCATTAGTAATTTAACCTACTTCAAATGGTAAAACTTGTATAGTTTACATGGAAAAGAATCAAGAACCTCATACCTGCAAGTTGAAGCTATTTCAATGGCTAAAAACCTGCACACTCAAATACCCATCATTAATGAATTCTTAGACGGATATAACCTATGTATAGATATCTGAATCACTTGAGAACTACCACATTCCACCCAGCCATGACCTGCAACCATTCCTAGTTTCAATCCATATCTGCCCAAGTTGGTTCCAACATTCAAGAAGCTTAGAGATCCTAAGGTAAGGCTTCCATAACTAGGATATTAGGTTCTGAATCAACTCTCATTTTTCCTCTTAGGAAAATGTTCTTCAAGAACACTCTTGAGAATAATTAGGTAGAATATGAATGACCCAAAAACATGGAAGATCCCCAAGCCTCTCTTTGGCTTGGGTCTTTATTGGAAAACTTTTTAGTCAAAGGGAAAGTTAAATCGAGAATCATTTGATTTCTTGATTTAACCCTTGTAT
>LPNX010740830.1:877904-888524 GCA_001517045.1 Pseudotsuga menziesii | reverse complement strand
CCATAGAGAGCTAGGTGAACCATTTTTAGTGTTAACAATGTTGTATGAGGAAGCACACCATGTGTGATTCAACAACCTTCAATGTTCATTGAACCTACATGCCCACAAGATTAAATAAAGATTGGTCAAATATTTGAATTGTTTTGCATAGTCATCAAAGGATCGAGATTACAGGTTGATTCTAAAACTTTAGCTGGTCTTATGAAAATTAACAGGTGTCTTAAGTTAAAGCTGGAAGTTATCCTTTCCCTTAATTTTTTATGAATTAAAAGCATGTATTAGATGAAAGTTTTTGTTTTTATCATATAGTCGATTTGTAACTATTTTGTGTATATTCGATCCTTAGAATGTGGATCTGAAAAACTGCTTTTAGAGATATGTATATCTATAAAATGTAAATAAATAAATAGTATAAGAGGTTACTGATATGAGGGTCGTGAGGATTTTCTGAAGAGCTTAGTAGATATACACTTTGTTCATGTTAGAGACTTGTATTTTATGTTGATGTTAATATTATATTTTGAGCCAGGATTTAGCTTTCTTTCAACTTGAATATTCTGTGGTTTATTTTAAACTATTGCTTGGTGAACTCTTCCATGTTGATGTTGTCATTGTGAATCCTCATTTGGAGATTGAATATTCATGATCTATGTCGGAAATGTGTTTTTAAACTTGGTACTTTTAGATCGAACAGTGGCTCAAATTCTTACCATTAGAATTATAAAGCCTGATTTATTCGATAACGGTTTATCTCTGTTTTAGTCAGCATCTCTTTATATTCAAAATATGATGTTTTCATATGCCTTAAACTCTTCTTCCTTTTTCCTACAGTCCCTCAATAATTTATCCAACCAATCCTTAAAACCAAGTTTTAAATTTGAGGTGCCTAAAATCGGTGGCCCAGTAATCTAGTTACAGACTTTAGGACTAACAGGGTGCATCCATTTTCCTCGGTTGAATGTACCCAGGAAATAGGGTCACATACCTAGATCGAGAGGCCTCGGTATCATGCATTCCTATGGATTCCCATTGTGTTTCATATTTCTCTTATTCCTTGGTGGATTTATTGGAATATGATATAAGAGCATTTCAAAGTGTTCTTCGACAATTGGGACATACAGGTGCATTCCCATTTCTTCGGCAGATCATCAGACTTAACTAGTTCTAGAAATATCGATATCCATACTTGAAATTTACTATGTGAAATCATCTTCCAATGAATACAAGGACTCTATCTTTCTCAATAATCTTCATTGTCTCAACACAATGCATTTTGAATGGGTGGGCAACATGATTTTCGAATTGAGTGCCACACGCGCCTAGTCTATCAAATCGAATGTTCAATGAATACAACTAGATCATGGAAATTATTACGAGGGTTGTGACCAATATATTCACACACTCAAGTTATTTTAGGAATTTATGACAATATCCCACTAACACCAACACTACTTTAAACTTAAAATAAGTCATTAATGTGCATTAATTACAATTTTGGTGGGACTACAACTGCGACAAAGATAAACCACGTCAGGGTCCAACCCTGACATAGTGCTAAGTTCGATAGGATACTAACTTTGACAATTCATGATTCTACCCTAATATAAGTATGTACATTGGAATCTCAACTAAATGCAACAAAAATAAGACTTTGATAGGAAGACACTTCATTAACTTCGACATATGTTCACGACTTCAACACAAGAAAAAGGTGGGGTTTCCCAAGAAATACATATATAAATTTTTATTTTTATTTTGCATGCATATTTACAAGTTCAGTGGAGGAATGCATGACTATCCCTGTAAGGATTTATCTGGATCCCATTAACCAATCCTTTTAGGGGTTCATCATTTAACTTTTGTATCTTAATTGTATCCCCCTCAGTGACATAGATGATAACATATGGACCTAACCAATGTGTTCGAATCTTACCAGGATGTTTGAGAAAATTGTTGTCGTAGAGGAGAACTAGGTCCCCTCTCTAGAACTGCTTCCTTGTGATATGGAAATCATTTCTAACCTTCTCTCTTTCTTTCTAGACTTGTTGTTGAAATCCTACAATGAATCTAGATTCTTTAAGCTGGAGAAACTGTGACAACCTTTCTTCGACAGCACCAATATCAGACATGTTGGTGAAGGTAGCTATCCTTATACTTTGTACAATGTACTCCATAGGCATAACAACTTTTTTCCATTTACCAACTAGAATGGTGTTTGACTTATCAATTTATTGCAAGTTATATAGTAATCCCATAGTAATGCAGGGTTTTTTAAGTCACAATCTTCACAATTCACGTTGCAAACCTTGGTCAAATCATTCTCCATAATCTTATTAAATGATTTGAAAGTCCCATTCGCCAGTGGATGATAGGGTGTAATATTCTTATGATAAATTTGAATTTTTTTTGTCAGTGCCTCAGTATTTTTATTGACAAAGTGAGTAAATAGANTTGAAAGTCCCATTCGCCAGTGGATGATAGGGTGTAATATTCTTATGATAAATTTGAATTTTTTTTGTCAGTGCCTCAGTATTTTTATTGACAAAGTGAGTAAATCGATTGCTTAGCAGAAATCAAGGGCATCCGAACCTGGTGACTACATTCTCAAATAAGAAATTTAGCATTTTTTCCTTTGGGGTTGTAGTATATGCATATCCCTATATAAAATTTCGATAATATCTCGTTTGACCCAACGTAGTGTTATCACATATATAGTAGCCAGGCTACCATATTCTATTTTTCAGACACAGTACATTTTTCAGCCATATCTCTTACATATGAGATGCTGAGATGAGCAATTTTGACGGATCATTATTGTATTAGTGGACTATTTTACTCTCCCATGTTAGGACTGAGTCTCAGGACACTCAAATTTGAGGACTTATGTAGCCATTTAGTCATTACAGAGCAGTTATTGATGCCCAGTTTTATATCAGTGCTTTCTCATTGGACAGATGATGTTTTAGACGGATTATATTGCATGATTATGACTCATCTTTTTATATTGTGTTATGGTTATCATTGCTCTGATACTCATTTTTGTGACATGTATTAACATGTGGTGTCATGATCTGGCGGTCATAATTATATGGACTTGGATGTATTTTGTATTATGTATTGATGTCCATACTTAGACTTGGAAGTTCTTGATCTATACTCATTGGTTTTACCCTCCTTAGGGAGAATATAGGTAGTCATTCCGACCATTTTTTTAGCTTGCTAGTGTTGGCTTCATCATTCACTATCTCCACCCATCCATTACCTTCCAGTTTTGTTTTCAACCCGACTGACTTCTTGACTTATGGCATGGAGGACCCTTTCCCCAGCTAGAACCTTTGTTGGACAAGCCTCCCTGTTTATATTGTGTCTCGGCTCTGAGTTGGTGACAGAACTTGTCTTTGGTGAGTTGGATTGTATTCCTAAATCATTCTGGTCAGTTGTCCCGATGTTTGGCATTGTGCATAACTCCCCCTGGTCACTTGATATGTTGTTGGATAAAACTGAAAGCTCATGTGCTACCTGCATTGGAAATATTATGTATGTGCCCATGGAAAATGAAAATGCTAAAACTGTGTTTCTTAACATATGTGAAAAAGGGAAAGAGCAATGAAATGCTAAAATACCCATTGAAGGGTATAAAAAAAGGTCCAAAAAAGCAATGGTTAAAAGTATGCTATATCCAAATATTGCTGACCTTATAAATATAAACATGTCTCGGATGCTGCGATTAGCTATGCTTTTAAGCACTGGTGAAGTCCCAAACGATCATATAGGCCAAAAAGGCCATGGAAATAAAATTGATGGTCCTAATGAACTTGGATCTAACTTGATGTAGACATGATGCCTAAGTTGAATAAGCAATCTCTAAACAACTCAACCATTTGTGAGGCACTACCATTCCTTGTGTTGTTGTTTGTCCAGCATTGGTTATAGTGAGTATTCCCTTTCCATATCCAAAGTGTCATGATGTTAAGTAGGAAGTCATCCTTTTCCTTAGCCTTGTCAATTTCATCCTTCACCGTTCACTAGCAAATTGTCTACAACTATGAAGTGAGTATAGTCCTGAAAGTATAGTCTAAGTAATAATAAATAAAGCCTTATATATGTATTTGTTGATGTACCACTAGTGAAATGACTGCTAATTGTTTTTAATTTTGCTTGAATGAGTTGCAGCAGATGGATGATAGTCTGAGTTATTATTGGTGTCTGATCATTTACAGATGGTTATATTGTTTATTAGATATGGTTGATGATAAGATAGAGACCTGTGATGGGTATGATCATACACCTTAGATGGATTTGGACTCTCTAAGTCTAATGAGATAGTTTATTTCCAGTTTCGGGAACTTGCAGATATGATCAGGCTCATTCTTCCTTTCTGATGCAGTTTTTCTTCACAGGTTGATATGTCTGAGCAGGGAGATGTTTCAGTTGTATCTCCTAGGGCGTTGTATGGGTATAGGGGGTGCAACCACTTATTTTTACCATAGTACCCCCATCCTAGAGAGCTTGGTGGGCTCAATTTGATAACACAGGCACCCTAGGAGGCTGTTTTGGCAGGTTCATGTTTCTCGAGGCAGATTAAAAAATGATTAAATGACTATTGAAGAAATCGATTTGGGATAATGAGGCAAGGGAATGACATGGGATGAGTCATAATGATGAGATTAATGTCCTCCACACATTCTCTAGTAGTTGTAACACCTGATTGGGCCCACACCTATTTTTGGGCATTTTTATATTATTTTTTGGAGCTTTTGGGAGGCTCACAATTTCCTTAAGGAGGCACAAAGTCAAAGAATTAAAATATTATATTATTATTGTGCCATGGGGACACCCAGAAGGAGTTAGTAAACACTCCTTGTGTTAGTTTTTCAACATTTAAGCTAGCATTATGTTAGGATCTTTACTGAGAGAATAACAAGTACAACAATCAAACACAAGAGACAATGAACACAATGTTTTTCATTGGGGAAACCATAAATGGAGAAAACCCCACAAATTCCTCAAAGATAGAATCAACACAAGATGTAAAACCCCAAAACAGTAAGATGCACTCCCGACAGCAGTAATCTTCTTCTTGTCTAGCCCCAATGTCTTCTCCTTCCTCAACTATGTGCTACAATTGAGTGTGTGAGTGATGTGTACTAAATAGAGACCCAAAATTTCTATTTATACTAATCTCAACATGACTAAAACCCTACTAGGGCCGACCTCTACTAGGAGAGTCTAATAACTCTAGTGCCCCGGAACTGCGGGGACTTTAACCCTTATACAATTGGAGGGTTACCCACTATGACTTGACATGACTTGTTTACATTATTGATTCTCCCGATCGGAACATCGGGGCATGACAACATGACTCAATTACATAATAGATACATCTCGGAATAAACATTGGGTTACAATACATAAGATACATAGATGAATACATTCCAAAGTTACAAATACATCAACACTCCCTCTTAACTAGGAAGGTATTCTTTCGACACAATTTTTAGCACTGATATTCTTCTCTGTATCACTGGATCATCTCTCAATCTGGATCATGATCACTGGATCTGGATCATCTCTCGATCTGGATCATCATGGGAAATCATCACTAGATCTGGATCATCATCACTGGACTGGATCTGGATCATCACTTGATCTGGATCATCACTACTGGACTGGATTTGGATCATCACTGGATCTGGATCATCATCACTGGGTCTGGATCATCACTCGATCTGGATCATCATCACTGGATTGGATCTGGATCATCACTCGATATGGATCATCATCACTGGATCTGGATCATCTCTTGATCTGGATCATCACTACTGGATCAGGATCATCACTCGATCTGGATCTCTCAGAGTCATCATAATTGGATTTGGATCTCATCTGGTCATCATCATGTGTGCTATCTTGTCATAGGAAGTTCTACAGATCCAACCTTCTTTCATGCTAGTTGTAGGCCTAGCCATCAGGTAGGTCTTCACCCAACACTTACATCTGACCTACTCGTCAGAAAGGCATGTCCAACACTCACATCTGATCATGTAGAAACCTACAATCACATCAGAAAGGCCTAGCACTCACATTCACTAGCATGATAGGACATCACATCACTAACATCTGTGAAAAGGCTTCAGCACTTATATCTGACCTGGAAGGAAACAAGTCCTCCACCTTTGCCATAAAGGCTTGCACTCACATCTGACCTGGAAGGAATTGAATCCTCCACCCTTTCCAGAAAGGCCCCCAATCCCAGACTGAGCTACTTGGTAACAGACCAGGTGCCTCCATTCTCCCAGAGAATGGCAGTTGCCCTTATATCTGACCTGGTAGGAAACAAGTCCTACACCCTCACCAGAATGGATTACACTCACATCTGAACTGGAAGGAACTAAATCCTCCACCCTCTTCAGAAAGGCCCCTAGTCCCAGACTGAGCTACCTGGTAATGGACCAGGTGCCTCCACTCTCTCGGAGAGTGGCAGTTTCCCTTACATTTGTCCTACACGATAGAATGGCCAGCACTCATATCTGACATGGAAGGAACTGAATCCTCTCACCATGACAGAATGAATCAACCCTTACATCTGACCTACTTGTCAGAATGGCTATGAATCTCAATACCCATATTTGACATGAATGGAATTGAATCCTCTCACCATGACAGAATGGCTCAGCCCTTACATCTGACCTGCTCGTCGGAATGGATTTGGATCTTAGCACTCGTATCTGACATGGAAGGAACAAAATTCTCTCACCATGACAAAATGGCTCAGCCCTTATATTTGACCTGCTCGTCAGAATGGATTTGGGACTCATCACTTTCCCTTGGAGGAAAACTCGATCTAGAGAACACCAAGCTTCTCCCTGAAGTACTTGAACTTCACTCTAGCCAATGGCTTCGTCAACACATCAGCTATCTGTTCCTCCATCGCAACATACTGGAGCTTCACTACTCCTCTCTGCACCATATCCCTGATATAGTGATACTTGATCTCGATGTGCTTCGAATTGTCATGGAACACTGGATTCTATGACAACTTAATGCAACTATGGTTGTCACAATGTATACAAGTAGCATCCATCTGGAGATCAAATAAATTAGATAGTAGCTTCCTCAACCATACTGCCTCACAACTAGCTAAACAGGCTGCGACATACTCTGCTTCAGCTGTACTCAGTGCCACACAGGATTGCTTCTTGCTAAACCAAGAGATCACACCCGATCCCATACTGAAGCAACACCCTGAAGTGCTCTTCCTATCGATGGCACTGCCTGCCCTATTTGAATCAACATAACCCTCCAGGTTAATCTTCTGATTCACATTGTACTTGAGCCCATAATCAACTGTACCCATCGGGTACCTCAAAATATGCTTTGCAGCAATCAAGTGAACATTTCTCGGATCTGTCAAGAACTGGCTCAAGGTGCTCACAACAAAGCAAATGTCTGGTCTCGTGTTCGTCAGTTACATCAATGATCCAATCATCCGATGATACATTGTAGCATCAACCGACTCTGATGAAGCATCACTCAATATCTTCAGGTTCGATTCCATAGGTGTGGCCATAGTCTTGCAGTCCATCATCCCAAACCTCTTTAGGATCTCTATTGCATACTTTCCNATGAAGCATCACTCAATATCTTCAGGTTCGATTCCATAGGTGTGGCCATAGTCTTGCAGTCCATCATCCCAAACCTCTTTAGGATCTCTATTGCATACTTTTCTTGTCCAAGGAAGATTCCATCCGCACTCTGCCACACCTCCGTACCTAGAAAATAATGCATCATACCCAAGTCCTTCATCTCGAACTCAGAAGCAATCTTTCTCTTCGCATCAGTAATCAACCCATCCATACCTGTCACAAACAGATCATCTACATATAGTAGAAGCATCACTGGGTTTCCATCTTCAACCTTGTAGTAAAGGTTGGAATCTGCTTTACTCTTGGTAAAGCCCAAACTGGATAGAAAGCTATCAATTCTACCGTACCAGGTCTTGGGTTCCTGTTTCAAACTGTACAGGGCTTTCTTCAATCTGCATACATGAGACTCCCTGTCGTGTCTCAAAACCGAGTGGCTGTTCTACATACACTTCCTCTTCCACTACACCATTCAAGAAGGCAGTCTTGACATCCATATGGTGTATCTTCCATTTCATCACTACAGCCAGAGAAAGTACTGATATGATGGTAGTGTATCTGGCTATAGGTGCAAAGGTTTCTTCATAGTCTATTCCCTCTTTCTGAGAGAAACCCTGAGCTACAAACCTTGCCTTATATTTTTCAATGCTATCGTCTGAAGCATGTTTGATCTTGTAGATCCATTTGGAAGTTACAATTGACTTCTTGTCTAGTCTTGGGACAGAAACCCTGAGCTACAAACCTTGCCTTATATTTTTCAATGCTATCGTCTGAAGCATGTTTGATCTTGTAGATCCATTTGGAAGTTACAATTGACTTCTCGTCTAGTCTTGGGACAACATCCCAAACATCATTCTTCATGATCGATTGGTACTCTTCGATCATAGCATCCTTCCATTCTTTTCGTTCTGTCGCTTCTTCATAACTGGAAGGTTATTTATCAATGAAATCACATAGTAAAGCTACATACCCGAAACAGGATCTGGTCCTCTTTCTTTCTCTATGATTCTCTTCTGGAGCCCCATATCTTTCCACACCTTGGATAAGTTCTTGTACCCAAGCAGGTTTCCTCTTATGAGGATTCTTCTCCAGAGGTGGATCTACAGGTCTTTGTGGTTCTTCAAATTCTCGATCTTCTTCTTGAGTTTCTTCATTCATGGTTGTATCATGAATTCTGGGTGTTTCTGCTTCTTCAGGTTCTTCAGTAGGTCTCTTTCTGGATTTGTTGTAAGCTGTGTCTTCATCAAATGTCACATCCCTGCTGATGTCAATATTCTTGTATCCTGGAAAATATATTCTGTAAACCTTCGAGCTTTCAGAGTATCCCACAAATATACCCTTCTTTCCTGAAGCATCTAATTTAGTCCTCTTCTCTTTTGGAATGTGGATGTACACAGGACAACCGAATATTCTGAGATCGCTGACTTCTGGTTTCTTGCTGGAGAAGACTTCTTCAGGAGTCTTGTTCTCAAGTACTCTATGTGGAGTACGGTTCTGTACATACACCGCTGTTCTGGCAGCTTCCACCCAAAGATGCATAGGAAGGTCTTGATCATGAAGCATTGCTTTTGTAGATTCCATGATAATTCTGTTCTTTCGTTCCATAATCCCATTTTTTTGTGGATTATAAGGAGTGGAAAAATCCCTCTTAATCCCTGATTCTTTGCATAGCTCTTTGAATTCATTTGAAGTGAATTCTCCACCATTATCTGATCGAATGGTCTTGATATTCTTTTCAGTATGGTTCTCGATCAAGGCTTTGAATTCCTTGAACTTACTGAATACTTCATCATTGTTCTTCATGAAGTAAACCCATGTCTTCCTAGAAAAGTCATCAATAAAAGAAACATAATATGCATACCCACTTAGAGAGTTTGATGACATAGGACTACATACATCGGAGTGGATGATTTCCAAGATTCCTTTTGCTTGGATTTCACTTCTTGAAAATGTCTTCTTTGTATTCTTTCCTTTTGCACGTCCTTTGCAAACCCCATCATGTTTTGCTTGGATTTCTGGAAGACCTTCGACAGCTTTGCTTGCAATAGGTAGTGCTCTATAATGCACATGTGCAAGCCTTCTATGCCAAAGTTCACTTGGCTTTACTGTGTCATGGACCAAGGCTTGTTCTAGATGGCCCTTCACTACCGCATCATCGATAGTCTTTCCTTTTGGCCACATGATGACTTGACCATCTATGAATGCAACCTGCATTCCTTTTGCATCTAATGCTGATATGGAGAGAAGGTTCTTCTTCAGTCCTGGCACAAACAATACTTCTTTCATTGTTAGAGACTTTCCAGAGTCTAGTTTATAGGAAGATTCCCCACTACCTTTTATTGGATATTGGTAATCATCTCCTAGCTTTACCTTGTGAGGTGATTCATGTTCTGACAGTCTCACAAAGGATTCCTTGAATCCAGTCATATCTTTGGAAGCCCCACTGTCTATAAGCCAATCATCACTTCCATGAGTAATGTTACCTGTGAGAGCGGATATCAGAACATATTCATCCTCGCTTGAATAATCTTCACTTTCATATCTGGATCTCTTCCTGGATGGTTCATCATCCTCTGCAGCATGAGCATGATGTATTCTTTTGTTGCTCCTCTTCATTATCTTCTATTCCTTAGGACAATTCCTTACATAGTGTCCTGCTTCATCACATGTATAGCATATGATCCTAGATAAATCTTTTCTAGTGTTATCTTTGTGAGAGCACTTACCTCTGGAGCTATGAGGTCTTCGTTTGTTTAACTTGGAGTGAGATTTGGAGTGTACTGTGAGAGCTTGATCTTCACTTCCCATCTTCTCTTCTCGAGCTGCTATTCGAGCTTCTTCTTGAGAGAAATCTTCCCATAGTCTGCTGAACTTGACTAACGTCTTTCTAGCACAGATTCCTTGGATGAAAGAATCCCATGACCTAGGAAGGCCATTCAATGTAGTCATTACAATCTCTACATTTTCCACTTCTTCA
>LPNX010740830.1:809683-873569 GCA_001517045.1 Pseudotsuga menziesii | reverse complement strand
GTGTACCCACTCCTGCTTAGGTATAGTCTTCCACAATGTGCTACAGGTATTGATATAGTCGACGGGATTGGTCAACGTAGTATACTTTTCTCCACCATATGGGATTCTTTCACCAAACCGTATCTCCAATAGTCTTTGACATTGCAATCAAGTTGTTATAGATTGTTAATGAACATCCCACCACCTCACTGGAGTAGCTGTCGGGGACACATCCAAGGTCAATAGTCATTGTTGTTCTAGTACCTTAATCTCAAATTCCAAAAATAAATGTATCAAGTATATCCAATCCTTCATAAGTAGGTAAGTCACATACCTTTTTTCTGACCCATCGTAGTGATTTGGTAACCCGAGCACACTTCTACATTGAGGCTTCATACATCCTATTTTTCAAGTTCTCCATAGCTTCACCCAAATCAGATGTACATGAGCTAACATTCTTCTAACTTAAGGTACCATCTGCAATAGGATTGACATAGTCATCTAGTCGAGAAGAAATGTTATAAATGTTATCCAACTCACCAACATCATATTGTCCTCTAACGGTTTCACCATGCCTTTGGCCTTCCAAAGGATCCAAAGGCACTACTACTCTCATTTCTTTGTTTTCAAATCATGGTATTCTCTTCTTGAAATTAATAATAGTTTGACTCTTAATAGACCAGTTGATATCAAGCAGTGTTAGATAAGTATTAGTGTCATCAACAATTTCTATGACCTAAAAATATGCAAAAGAACGAAGTCCCTTTACTTCAATAGGGACCCCTACCATTCTTCCAAATTGTATTATCTTATGTTAATTAACCAATTGGAGTTGAAATGAGGACCATGCCAACCTCGAATTCCCCATACTTTCCCATTTCTTCTTGGAAAGAATATTAAAATATAATCCTAGATCCAATATGACAAATTCCATGTCATAATTCTTGATTAGTGTATTCATGTGAAACTCTCTCCTAGTACTTATTTTCTTGTGAATATGATTTACTTCCCTTTCTTGTCTAACTTATTCCTCTCACTCTTGTAATAAACTATACATTTCCCCCAATGTGTTTTCAAATTGACCTAAGGCTAGAGAAATTTTCAGGAGGTTTCTTAGAGAACTTACCTTCCCTGGTGATTTCTCTGAGACAGACCAGTCAAAGCGAGGTGCCATTTCGTAGACATGCCCTTCATCGGATGTTGGTGGAGCAATAAAGGTCGTATCTCCCTTTTGTCTCTGCATAAATTCATCCCAAGCTTCAAATAAATAACATTTCTATTTTTGGATATCAAATGGTACTTGTCATTGTGCATCTGGTCAAGCCATTGAGTCATTCATATGATTTTCTCTATAATCACCTATCACAACTCCTCCTCTCGTAACCATAGAGACAGTAGGCGGATTTTGTTTGGGCTCATCTATGAAGTTCTGAACATTTTGTTTTGGGTTCTAGATCTAGTTTGATTTGTCTTCACCTACCACTGCATAATGATTTTTGGACAATATTCAATAGTGTGATCCAATTCCTTACAGTACAAACATGTCGAGGTCAAGTTATGGCAGTCTCTAGCATAATGTATTGGCTAGCCACAATTATAGAAGATCAATTGGCCCCTACGTCGACCAAACCCTCCTTAGCCACATCCATAGAATCCACCTTGTTGCTGATTAAATTATGCATTACCTATTGGCCCTAGGGAAAGATAGGAATAATTGAATTAGAATTATGTTTAGAAATATGATGAGTCTAGTGAGAGGCAGTTGCAACAAAAGAAGGGATACGACAAAATAATGAGTAGAAGGGAAGCAGTGACAGAAGCAGCCATAAATGAAGAAGTTCACAATAGAGGGAAAGATGCAATGAGATCTGTTGTGACAAAAGAAACCATAATAGAAGGTGTGCAGCGGATGAAAAGGACATCTCGAGGGATCATGGGTAAGAAGTTGGTTCAAAGTCACACGTGCTTTAGGGAATAAAGCATATTTGTATTTTAAGTCGATAGTTCCTACTGGAAATTGTAACTAGAATAGGAATGAAATCCTGTTGGCTAACATAATGAATTCGGTTGAATACAACGTGTAATATCATATAAAAGGAGGAACCCAAGCTATGTGTGGGTTGCTTCTACTACTTCCTAGTCATTCGGTTGGTTTTTTTATTTCCTAGTTGGTTTGTGACTGTTTGTAGAGTTGAAGAGTTACAAATTTGTAGAGAAGAGTGAGTCGATCTAGGCTATATGTGGATGGATAGTAGAGTGAAGGAGAGGAACTTCATCGAACAAATAATAGAGAGCATGAGAGGAGAGAGAATTCTGTAAATATAGAAGAAGAATATCTAGAATAGAGTCAGCAAGCTGAGTGCGTAGATGAAAGGTTCCATATACTTCTCATGCTAGATGAAGAGTGCCTTTGTGGTTTTTCCCAAATGGGTTTCTACATTAAATATTGTGTCAATGTGTATTTGGTGAATGTATTTATGTCACATGATTTTATGTTGTGAATGAAAGTATGTGTATTTTATTACAAATAAGTCTTTATATGCATCTGTCGCACTTTTTTTAGTCGAAACTGCGCATTAGGCATTATATTGACTATTGTAAATCTATGTCAACGACAAGTAGAGTAATATCCTAAATGTGCATAATAAGTATAAGAAATACAACCACTGGCTTTGCTCGAGCAATATATAAGGTTTCCAATCCCCACACAACTGCAGAAACCTGGTTCTAACAGTTACCCATAAGAGATATCTCAGGTGATATTGCATCTGTGTCACATGTGCTACTGACTGAGCCTTGCTCTGTCGGGCCGATATCTTGGGCTTTGTTTTCATACAAAGAATGTCTGGACCTGGGTCGAATGGAGAAACCCCAACAACTGGTTCGGTTGTTGGGACTGTGAATCATTATGGTGAGGGATATCTTTTGGGACACGACAAAACCATAAATCCAAGAGTGGGTGGATTCCAAAGCATTGGATTTTGCACAAGAAGAAAGTAAAGGGTTATGGTTGAGTCTGACAAAATGGTTGAAACAATACCTCTATATGGATATTCACTAGATTTTCTTTTGCAAGTTTCCTGTTTTTTTGTATGAGTGGTTATTGAAGCTAACAAACCTGCGAATTTTTTTTGAGGAGAACTAACAGAGTGGATTCCTCATTTGGTTCAGTGGATGAAGAATATTAGCAACCCTGTGGCGAGGGCTGTCAATTTTTGGGTAGAAAATATTTTGGAGGGATAAATTACTGAGTTTGCTGTCGACATGATAACCTCATATAGTGAGGTGGAAAAACAAAATTCCAAGGACCATGAGGAAGACACTTGACATATTTAAGAACTTGGATAAATATGCTTGTATGCGAGAATGGAATCCGATGCATAAAGAACTGTGAATAAAGACCTGGGTTATATCGCAAACAAAGTGCGAGAAAAATGGAGAAAAATAAGCTGAGATATTCCATGGCGATAGAGAAACTACATTAGAGGATGGACATTTAAGAAGTGGAAGGAGATTTTGGTCGAGAAAAAGAAGAAGAATTGTAACAAGAAGAGGAAGTTGCAGTACGACCAGAGGAGAATATTATGAGTTAACGTCGCACTTTTACAGATGTTCTTGCGACAAAGAAGAAGAATGTCATCCCATCCCTGAAAGAGAAGAAGAAGAAGAAGCCCCAGATCCATAATATGGATGCAACACACATATGAACCTATGAACATCTCCGGAGGTAAGATCCATAAACTCATCTCTTAGTGGGTTTATCAATACAAGTAATACTAATTGTGGGAATAGTGGATAGGGAAGTCCAACTAGCCAAACATTTTTCCCAACAGTACCAAGGACCAATATAATCGCCATAAATGATATTAAGTTCTCAATATTCAATGGAAATGAGTTACAAGACCTAGAGCACCATTGATTTCTATGTGAAGTCATATGGATCATGCAATAGGTCCAAGATGAAGCAATAAAGAAGGCACAAATGATCACAACCTTGAGGGGTCATGCGCTATATTGGTATATGAAGTTCTATGTGGTTCCGACAGGAGTTGCACAGAAAATACTTGACCAAATTCGAGTAGGACTAATAGATGAGTTCATAAAGCCAAAATTTGAATCTCAGTGCATCACAGATATTAAATAGATTGAGAAATTTTCTACGGAGTCTGTGTGGGACTGCAATCAGAGAGTTAAAACACTGATGGTTAAAGTAAGCTTCCATATTTCAGACGTACAACACAAAGAGTGGTTCATTGCAGCGTTGTTGTCGCACATTCGAATTCCCTTGATGAAATAAAATATTGTGTCATATACTGAAGCATTGTAGTTGGACATGAAGCTAGAATCATCGTCGATAGGAGAGATTGGTGTAGGAATGATGCAGATTCAGTCGCAACTAGACAATATTACACTCCAACTCCAAGATATTAAGAAAGGGAAGGAATTCCAAGAATAACTATAGTGTACCATATGTAGAACTGAAGGACACCACAAGGAAAAATTCCTTGCATTCATGAACTATGCGTCGAACCCGATAAACACCCAAGGGATGCCTTGGTATAGAATATTCCAGACTAAAGGTCATTGGTTGGAGGAGTGTTTGTACTTCCAGAATATTCTAAGTACGCCGACTAGTATGTACTATAAATTTTGTAAATCAGTAGGCCACGATGAGAAGGACTATAGATATTTTTAGCTGGTGCAGGAGAAAATGGTCGACAATTATTTAATGAAGAATGAAGAGAAAATGAAAGTTGAGCGGGAACAAGATCAATATCCCCAATCTGAGTATCCACATTATGAATATCTTGAGCAACAATACCCTCAACAACAGGGGGTGGAAATTTTTGAGGTAAAGGACAAGGAGGAGGATTTGGTCATGGATGAGTCCAAATCAGATGTTATAATTGTGGAAAACTAGTACATTTTGCTAGGGATTGTGCGAACCCTACAAATACATGTTCCTATTGCACAGGTTTTGATCATATTGTCAAAAAGTGTCCGTAATTGATTGTGAAGTGGAAGGCTAGAAATATGGGAAAACCAATTCCTCTGAAAAATCCTAATCCAAACCCAACCAAAATATCCAAATGATTTCTAATGAGTCGAGGGAACCACATATATCTGTCGTAACAAGAGGAGGTGTTTCAACTGGATCAAACCCAGATGTAAAGAATGAACAACCTCATAAGCGACCAACAACACAAAGTGAAGTATTGTTTGACGTCCAGAAAGAAAAAGGAAGTATTATTGGATGTGCGACCAAAATTCATCGACAATAATCAAGCATCAACGTCTACTCCTACACTACCAAGAGGACCAGTAAGAGAGATGCCTAAAATGTTTGATCAACTATTCCCAAAGAAACCGACGGGAAATGTTAGTAATTTTTTTTTTATTTTTTTAAAGTTGCTTATCACTAATACATGATAAATATGTTGTTGCAGAATTGACGGCTCTAATAGAAGAATCTCAAGAAGTGATGCGACCATACAGAAGAGTTAGCCATGGGAAAAAGGTTAAAGACTGGTTGTGAGTTAATAATGATTGCATAGAAAGGAGATTATGATATGGATTATATAATCCTAGACTTGGGATCTAATGTCAACATTCTGACAAGACAAACATGGGAAAGCATGGGGAAACCACAACTGGAGTGGTCTCCTATTCAACTTAAATTAGCAAATCAATCGAAGGTCCTACCTATTGGTCAACTAACTCACGTTCCTGTCAAGGTAGAAGGCCTACAAGCATATGTTGAATTTGAAGTAATCCACATTGTCGATGACACAAATGCGTATCATGCACTTTTGGGGATCAAATGGGCCATTTATAATCATACCATCATCAATTTTAAGAAAATAATCTTATCATTTGAATATTTAGAGTTAAGGGTGGTCACCATAATTGATCCACTACTGTTGATGAAATTGTCATTGATGCAAACAAGGACTTGCAGTGGCCACTCTTTTAGGGGTGATGTAAAAGTCCTATCAGGATCAAGCTGTGTGTTCTAGTCTCCTTCATTCATGGAAGATATTTGCTGCCTGCAATTGCAAAATGGCTACTCAAGTTGTGGAAAAATGGACACATATTGCACACTTATTAACTGAAGAATATTTTTTTTAGTATGTCGGCCCAGAAATAGAATGTTGGCCCAGAAATAAAATATTTTTTATGTCGGCCCAGAAATAGAATGTCGGCCCAGAAATAAAATATTTTTTAAGTCGGCTCAGTCAAACACAAAGTCGGCTCAGTCAAAGTTTTATTAAAAAATAAAATATTTTTTGTATGTCAGCCCCATTAAAAATTAAAATATATTATATGTCGGCTCAAAAAAATATGGGTGAAAATTTAGTATTTATACCCCATCAAATCCTCATTTTTGATGTGGAAATTTTTGATGGAGCTCTGAAATTTTGGGTGTCTAATGACTGAGGCAGGCGCAACAGACTGAGGAAATTTTTGGCAGCAGTGAGGTTAAAATTTTCGAGTACTGTAGCAGGAAGCTACAATGGACAACATTTTTTTCTTGGTTGACTGAGGCTCGGATGAGGCAGCAACAACACCAGTCTGATATTCTTTTTGTAGCAGTGCATTACGAAATTTTTGGAGACTCTTCACAGTATAGACATACAGTCCATGCATAAAGATGACAGCTGTGAGATGCTGGATCATGACAGGACGATAGTGTAAAGCAGTTCATTCTTAAAGCTGATCTTGACAGTCCTTATGAGTGAACAATCGAAGTTTGAGCCCTAACCTGGTGAAGAGGACAACCCTAGAACTGTGTAAAGTGATGACAGTTCAAATGCACATGATGACATGACAATATATGTCATACTAAAATCATGAACACTCATATACATATATTTTCTATCTCAGATTGATGGAAACATGAAATGCTGGTAGCCACAGTGAAAGGAAGAACATCTACAACAACAAGATACAAAACTGATGGCATGAATACATCATTAGAGTTTAAGATCTCTGTATATCTTGAGGGCAGTTATTATTGCAGCAGCATAGAAGACTGACATAAAAATTGGCATTTAAAGATCTGAAATCATCTGAAGATCTGTTCTGAAGATAGTAAGCAGCAAAGATCTAATATTTATACAAGACCAAAATCTTTGTAGCAGTCAGCAGTCAATCATATCTAAGGCTAAAGGGCACACTCTGTCACAATCCAAGCGTGTGATCAGCAAGCTGCCCTTGCTGGTGGTTAGGCTGCTACAGCCTTGGTGGAAGTTATATACAACAGCAGATCTCTGAGTTGTGATCTTCTACAGACAAGAGACACATACTTTCATGCTACAAACAGTCTGATATTTTTTTTGAGATGACAGTCCATCATTGAGACTTGTCTAGGGCCTTTTTATTTCAGCTCATAAACAGACCCGAGTTTGAATTTTTAAATGATAGTCCTGATTTGGCATTTGTGAACAGCCCAAATCTTTCCAAGATCTCATGCTAGAATAGTCCCAGTTTGACTTGTGTTTTACCAGCATATGCTCAGTCCATTTTGGACTTACATGGGGTCTATCTAACGAAGGCATAAGAAAAGTCAGCTCGCAAGCTTGATTGAGGTCACGGTGGACTAAGGCAGCAAATGGACTATGACTGAGATTATTTTGCAGACCCAAATTTATTTGAAAGGTGGGAAGCTTGGATTTTTGCAGCAATGATTGAGGAGATCTGAAGTCAGAGGAGTATAACAACACAAAGTTTTGGTTTGGAAAGCAGAACATTCCCGAATTTCTTAAGTCTTGTAGTGAGGTATGTTACAATGGAATCTATGTTTTACAGTCTTAATTTTGAAGGATGAGCAGCAAACAACAACCCCATAAATAGCCACAGTATGAGTTTTTGTTGGAGTTTTATCATAGTATGAATTTATTCACTGAAGGGCATCTTCATCAAGGGCACATCAGGAACACTTCTAAATTACTAAGGAAAAGCACAGTATCAGGTATGCACAATAGTATGACCACAGTGGTTGTTACACAGTAATATGTTAAGTGAGTGAAATGTTAAGTGATATATATGAGACAGTTACGCAATAGTATGCATACTCAGTGATCCATGCATAAGACATTCACGCAATGATGTTACACAGTAATATTGATGGGCTAGTAATGTTTACACTGAGAAGTGTCAGTGATAATGTACTTAACCATTAGTATGCAATAATTCCTAGTAATGTTTTGCTTGTTTACACAATGGTAGTATGCTAAACTAGCTGTACAGAGTGAAATGATGATTACATAGTCTGCTCAGTAATGATAAACATGACCAGTTGTAACACAGAAATGATAAGTGATATGACGATTGCATAGTGATATGATGAGTGTACAATGATTGGTTTAGAGATATGCTCATTACACAGTGATATGATGATTATGCAGAACACAGTAGTATGATGCCATACAGTGAGAAAATGTTTGAACAGTGATTTGGACAGTTGTGTGTAACTGAAGCAGCAAAGTGACAGATGTAAGCAGACCTTAGGTGATTTGGCCTGAACTTTAAATCCTGTGTATTGGTAGAAAGTGGCATTTACAATTGATGCGTGAACAGTGGTGTTATACACAGGCCTGATGAAACAATATTGACAGTTGTAAATGAACAGTGATGGGTATGCTATTGACTTGTTGACACATCTTATGAAAGTGATCTGTGACAGCTTATGTATTGCAGTGGTAAAGAATGATGGGCAGTAAAGAGGATGAGCAGCAGAGGTTGAAAAGCCTAGAATGGCAACAACAATGTTGATAAAAAGCAGAGATTGATGATCAGTGATAGGAGCTGTATGATGATCTGACAGTGACTAGAGTACAGAGATTGTTGACCAGCATTGATGATGAGCAGATAACCAGCAGTGTTGAATACATGAGCAGTGATTTGGACAGTTGACAGAGGATTGTTCATAAGGCAGAATGATGAGTAGTGTTATAGCAGAGTTTATATGATGAGCAGAGATGATGAGTAGCGTTGATGATGAGAAAATGAGCATGAGCTGAGACAGTTGACCGCAGATTAAAGAGACAAGTGATTGATGATTTGATGTGACAGTAAGCCTTAATGTAAAAGCAATCCTGTCTTGTTTTTGAGGTTAGGATACCTCAAACCCTTCTTAGCAGGGTATAAGAAAACCAGGCAGGGTCCTGGATACATAGTAGGTGCTCTATTTATCAGTAGGTGCTGATTTTGCCTAACGGTTGTAGCCGAACCAAAACTAATATAAAAAGATTACAACTTTATATGTTGTGGTGTTCTTCTATGTTATGGTTCTTGATGAGTTAAATGCTATGATATGATGAAGTTTATGAAATGATTATGAGATTGGTAGAATAATGAAATGATGAATTGGTAGTTAAGTGTGACAGGTCAAGAAAAATTTTAAAATTGGCTTCACACTGATTCAACCCCCTCTCAGTGTCTACAATTGGTATCAGAGCAGGCCTTTGTAACAAGCCTAGCAAGCTTGAAGGAGATCCTTAGACACAATGGAGGAAAAGAAAGAGTCATCAAGCAATGACGTGCCTGTACTGGATATTATAGATTATTTCAGTTGGAGGAGCAAAATGAAGGCTTATCTGAATAAATTTGGTGTTTTATCAATCCACCCGCTCCATCAAGTAAGAAAGGAAAAATAGCTACACAGAAGGAAGCAAAGAAGGACAACACTACAACCTTGAAGTTCCTCTTGGATGGTCTTCCTAGCTCAATGAAGGAAAGTGTAGGAGAGAACACTTCAGCAAAAGACCTATGGTTCAAGTTGGAAAGGGAGTATCAGAAGGCGAGACCAGAACCCAAAAAGACAAATCAGGAATCAGAAGACAAGCCCCCAGAAGAGCTCAAACAAGAAGAGGACTCCAGTAAAGGTATGAACTCTTGTGATTATGATAGCTTGTGTGATGAAATTGAGAAGGTTCTTGCAGATGATGATGAAGCAATGTTCAAAGCTAAACAGAGAATTATAAACTATGTATGCAACATAGATCTCAAAGCTGATTGGTTCTTGAACAAAGTTGATCTTAATCTATCTGATTACAATATTTTTAGGACGACAACCTTTTATTATATGGATAATCTCCAAAAGTAGAATTGTGAACTAAAGGAGTTGCTTAAGAAACTTAAGCATGAAGGAGTAGGTTGGCTGAAATTGTTGAAGGAAAAGGAAGTAGAAAAAGAAAAGCTAAAGATTGATTTGATCGATCTAACCCTAGAACAAAAGAACCATGATAAAGATTCAAAAATACTTGAAGAAGCAAGAGAGGCAAATCTTGATCTAAAAACTCAGCTAGAAAAAGCCAAGAGAATAGAAGAAGCATTAAGAGATCAATTGGAAGAAAAAGAAGTGACAAATCAGAAGCATGAGTTTGAGATTGTCAATCTCAGAAAGAAGATTGAAAAATCAAAGCATCATGAGAAGTCAACAGCAGCTCTGTCAAGCTCCAGGACAGTTCAATTGTCCTAGATAAGATCTTAGATTACCAAAGATATCCACTCGACAAAAATGGTCTTGGTTACAAGAAGAACAAAGAAAAATCTGAAGATGACACTTGGTCTCTGAAGACTCCAGAAGCAGATCCATCAACGTCCAAAGCTGCTCCCCATGCACCTGCACATGTCAACAAGGAATTTGGAAGTTCAAAGATGAAACAAGGAGTTAGGTCTGTTCATCAAAGCAACTTCATAAAGGAAACAACTACAAGACCCAGGTATGAAAGTGGCTTCAATGGTTATTGTTATTTTTGTTCTAACTCTGGTCATAAGGCTATGGATTGTAGATTCTATGGAAGAAGAAGGGCTGGAAGCCCCAATGTCTCAGTTAGATGTTGGAAATGCAATCAAGTCGGACATGTTGCTGCCACATGTCACACATTGAGATGCTACACCTGCAGTGGGTTTGGACACAAAGCCCATGAATGTGCCAGTCAAAGAAAGAGTACTTCATACACATCAACAAGAAGATTTGAAGATCAGAAGACAAATGTCTACAGTCAAGGACACTCTCAAGCATGGAGAAATGAAGTTGATCAAAGAAGTGTTGGAAGCTCAAACAGCTCAGTCAGATGTTGGTCATGCAACAATGTCGGTCACTTTACTACACATTGTCGTACGATGAGGTGTTATAGCTGCAGTGGCCTTGGGAACAAAGCTCAAGATTGTTGGAGTACATGAAAACAATCCTTGAGAAGTTACCTAGACAAATCATCAAGGAAAGGCAGTAAAAATGAAGGAATAAATGCTCAAAGAACAGATGCCAAGAAGCAAGTATGGATGAGGAAGACCGAGCAGTTGCAGATAGGAGAAGCCGATCAGAGCAGGGAGGATGGATGCCATATGGCAAGCCAAGTGTAAGGTCTCTCAAAGACCTTAGCACACCTTGAGTTCATGAGGCTGGAGAATGAACTCAAAGGAGAAAGGATGGTTACTCCAGACATAGAGACAGGTCCTAGGATCATGCATATTGACAGGGGGAGCAGTCAGCAGTGATCAGAGATCTCAGACATAGGTATGTGGACACCCTTTTCCATTGATGCCAAAGGGGGAGAAATGAAAACAAAGGGAGAGATGCAGACAAAAGGGGAGTATGCTCATAGGGGGAGCATGAGTTGTTGTCATCAATGACAAAGGGGGAGATTGTTGATGAAATTGTCATTGATGCCAACAAGGACTTGCAGTGGTCACTCTTTTAGGGGTGATGTAAAAGTCCTATCAGGATCAAGCTGTGTGTTATAGTCTGCTTCATTCATGGAAGATATTTGCTTCCTGCAATTGCAAAATGGCTGCTCAAGTTGTGGACAAATGGACACAGATTGCACACTTATTAACTGAAGAATATTTTTTTTAGTATGTCGGCCCAGAAATAGAATGTCGGCCCAGAAATAGAATATTTTTTAAGTCGGCTCAGTCAAAGTTTTATTAAAAACTAAAATATTTTTTGTATGTCGGCCCCATTAAAAATTAAAATATATTATATGTCAGCTCAGCAAAATATGGGTGAAAATTTAGTATTTATACCCCATCAAATCCTCATTTTTGATGTGGAAATTTTTGATGGAGCTTTGAAATTTCGGGTGTCTAATGACTGAGGCAGGCGTAACACACTGAGGAAATTTTTGGCAGCAGTGAGGTTAAAATTTTCGGGTACTGTAGCAGGCAGCTATAGTGGACAACATTTTTTTTCTTGGTTGACTGAGGCTCGGATGAGGCAACAACAACACCTGTCTGATATTTTTTTTGTAGCAGTGCATTACAAAATTTTTGGAGACTCTTCACAGTATAGACATACAGTCCATGCATAAAGATGACAGCTATGAGATGCTGGATCATGACAGGACAATAGTGTAAAGCAATTCATTCTTAAAGCTGATCTTGACAGTCCTTATGAGTGAACAGTCGAAGTTTGAGCCCTAACCTGGTGAAGAGGACAGCCCTAGAATTGTGTAAAGTGATGAAAGTTCAAATGCACATGATGACATGACAATATATGTCATACTAAAATCATGAACACTCATATACATATATTTTCTATCTCAGATTGATGGAAGCATGAAATGCTGGTAGCCACAGTGAAAGGAAGAACATCTATAGCAGCAAGATACAAAACTGATGGCATGAATACATCATTAGAGTTTAAGATCTCTGTATATCTTGAGGGCAGTTACTATTGCAGCAGCATAGAATATTGACATAAAAATTGGCATTCAAAGATCTGAAGTCATCCAAAGATCTGTTCTGAAGATAGTAAGCAGAAAAGATCTAATATTTGTACAAGACCAAAATATTTGTAGCAGTCAGCAGTCAATCATATCTAAGGCTAAAGGGCACACTCTGTCACAATCCAAGCATGTGATCAGCAAGCTGCCCTTGCTGGTGGTTAGGCTGCTACAGCCTTGGTGGAAGTTATATACAACAGCAGAGCTCTGAGTTGTGATCTTCTACAGACAAGAGACACATACTTTCATGCTGCAAACAGTCTGATATTTTTTTTGAGATGACAGTCCATCATTGAGACTTGTCTAGGGCCTTTTTATTTCAGCTCATAAACATACCCGAGTTTGACTTTTTAAATGATAGTCCTGATTTGGCATTTGTGAACAGTCCAAATCTTTCCAAGATCTCATGCTAGAATAGTCCCAGTTTGACTTGTGTTTTACCAGCATATGCTCAGTCCATTTTGGACTTACATGGGCTCTATCTAACGAAGGCATAAGAAAAGTCAGCTCGCAAGCTTGATTGAGGTCATGGTGGACTGAGGCAGCAAATGGACTATGACTGAGATTATTTTGCAGACCCAAATTTATTTTAAAGGTGGGAAGCTTGGATTTTTGAAGCAATGATTGAGGAGATCTGAAGTCAGAGGAGTATACCAGCACAAAGTTTTGGTTTGGAAAGCAGAACATTCCTGAATTTCTTAAGTGTTGTAGTGAGGCATGTTACAATGGCATCTATGTTTTACAGTCTTAATTTTGAAGGATGAGCAGCAAACAACAACCCCATAAATAGCCACAGTATGAGTTTTTTTTGGAGTTTTATCATAGTCTGAATTTATTCACTGAAGGGAATCTTCATCAAGGGCACATCAGGAACACTTCTAAATTACTAAGGAAAAGCACAGTATCAGGTATGCACAATAGTATGACCACAGTGGTTGTTACACAGTAATATGTTAAGTGAGTGAAATGTTAAGTGATATATATGAGACAGTTACGCAGTAGTATGCATACTCAGTGATCCATGCATAAGACATTCACTCAATGATGTTACACAGTAATATTGATGGCACAATAATGTTTACACTGAGAAGTGTCAGTGATAATGTACTTAACCATTAGTATGCAATAATGCCTAATAATGTTTTGCTTGTTTACACAATGGTAGTATGCTAAACCAGCTGTACACAGTGAAATGATGATTACACAGTCTGCTCAGTAATGATAAACATGACCAGTTGTAACACATAAATGATTAGTGATATGACGATTGCATAGTGATATGATGAGTGTACAATGATTGGTTTAGAGATATGCTCGTTACACAGTGATATGATGATTATGCAGAACACAGTAGTATGATGACATACAGTGAGAAAATGTTTGAACAGTGATTTGGACAGTTGTGTGTAACTGAAGCAGCAAAGTGACAGATGTAAGCAGACCTTAGGTGATTTGGCCTGAACTTTAAATCCTGTGTATTGGCAGAAAGTGGCATGTACAATTGATGCGTGAATAGTGGTGTTATACACAGGCCTGATGAAACAATATCGACAGCTGTAAATGAACAGAGATGGGTATGCTATTGACTTGTTGACACATCTTATGAAAGTGATCTATGACAGCTTATGTATTGCAGCGGTAAAGAATGATGAGCAGTAAATAGGATGAGCAGCAGAGGTTGAAAAGCCTAGAATGGCAACAGCAGTGTTGATAAAAAGCAGAGATTGATGATTAGTGATAGGAGTTGTATGATGATCTGACAGTGACTAGAGTACAGAGATTGTTGACCAGCATTGATGGTGAGCAGATAACCAGCAGTGTTGAATACATGAGCAGTGATTTGGACAGTTGATAGAGGATTGTTCATAAGGCAGAATGATGAGCAGTGTTACAGCAGAGTTTATATGATGAGCAGAGATGATGAGCAAATGAGCATGAGCTAAGACAGTTGACCGCAGATTAAAGAGACAAGTGATTGATGAGTTGATGTGACAGTAAGCCTTAATGTAAAAGCAAGCCTGTCTTGTTTTTGAGGTTAGGATACCTCAAACCCTTCTTAGCAGGGTCTAAGAAAACCAGGCAGGGTCCTGGATACAGAGTAGGTGCTCTATTTATCAGTAGTTCCTGATTTTTCCTAACGGTTGTAGCCGAACGAAAACTAATATAAAAAGATTACAAATTTATATGGTGTGGTGTTCTTCTGTGTTATGGTTCTTGATGAGTTAAATGCTATGATATGATGAAGTTTATGAAATGATTATGAGATTGGTAGAATAATGAAATGTTGAATTGGTATTTAAGTGTGATAGGTCAAGAAAAAGTTTAAAATTGGCTTCACACTGATTCACCCCCCCTCTCAGTGTCTACACACTACAAGATTATAAATACTTCGTTCCAGTAAATAGTGAAGGACAAGGAGATTACCCAGACCATATTTATAACATCATGTCTGCAAAGGATGATTATGTAATTCCATCAACCAACAAAAAGCTTAGTTGGAAGATTAATAGTTCATGTACATCAGATTCTGGTGAAACATTTGAAACCTAGCAGAATCGGTTGCATGAAGTATCCATGAGAAGGTATGCAAGAGTTACACAGTGTGTGCGATGGGTAGGAATCGAGGCGAGCGATTTACCCACATATGAAGGTTTACCTACATTGCATATTTTTTGGTATAATTTGATGAAAAATTCATAGAACATTAGCGCTTGTCCGCCCTAGACTATGTGTGGAAAGCTACATCTGCTAGGTGGTGGGTCGCACATAAAGAAACTATCTCAAAATGGCCGCAATGTTAAATATTGCTGGAGATAAGATTCATAGAAGAGGTCAGCTATATTGGTTGAAAGTATACAATATTGACTAATCCTATCAAACATATAGAGTATTGTCATGCGACATGGGAGGCATGTCCGCAACATGAATGGGTTCATCTATTCATACACACATTATATATGATACCAAGGAATCGGTATACATAAGTTGAATTAAGATGAGGTAATATTGAATGAGATGAGTTAGAAAATAGCTTCATACACACATTTTAATTTGTCGATGATCATTTGTTAATTGATGTTGCATACAAGTAATCAAAACAAAATATTTGATTCTATCCTTGTCGTAATGACAAACTTTAATCAGTGCACTGCAACAATCCAACGCTTGATGGAGTGCTATAATGTGACGGGAGAAATTGATGACGATGACCCACTTGACGTAAACATACCTGATTCTGAAGGTATGCACATAGTGGAAGGATTTTGTATTTCCATTGAACAATTTCTAAATCCATTGAAATTCAAGAAAGTAAATATTGGCTCCTTGGAGAATCCAAAATTTTCCAATATTGGATATTATTGAGATGACGAGACTGTCAGGAAGATCACATATCTATTGCACGAGTTTCAAAATATGTTCCCTAAAAAATTCTTAGAGATGAAAGGGATCATTAGAGACTTTGGAGAAATGAATATACCTTTGAATCCCTACGTAAAACCTTTCAAGAAATGATCATACCGATTGAATCAACGGTATAAAGAAAAAGTCAAGACAGAATTGGACCAAATGCTTGAAGCAGGTATCATAGAACCTGTAGAAGAATCAAAATGGATGATTCTGATAGTAGTGTAAGATAAAAATACTACTAGTGAAGAGCGTATTTGTGTCTTCCTAAGAAAAATGAATAACTCTTGTTTACATGACCCATTTCTAACTCCATTTACAAATGAGGTAATTCAGTGTGTCGAGGGTCAATAGATTTATTCATTCACTGATGGTTTCTATGGCCACCATAAAATTAGAATTGCAAAGGAATACTGACACAAGACAACGTTGGCGATGGAGTGGGGTTGTTTCCAATACATGGTAATTCCCTTTGGACTCAAGAATTCTCCTTCTATTTTTTCTAGAATAGTTGTGGCTAGCTTCATAGATTTTATTCATAAAATTCTTGAGGTCTATTTCAACAATTGGATTGTATTTGGGCTCATTAAGGATCATACTAGGAGCCTCTAGATGATGCTGGAACACTGTCGCTAGTATCATATTTCATTGAACCTAAAGAAATGTATCTTGTGTGCCCCATTTGGGATTCTGTTGGGCGATGTGTTTTGTCGCAATGGAATCTTGGTACCCTTCCAAAATTGCAGTCATTGTCGACCTACCAACACCAACCACAGCTAAGAAATTAAGAGCAACATTGGGACATACAGGATATTATCGCAAAATTATCAAAGGGTATGCATAGGTGACAACACCGATGGAAGAGTTATTAAATAAGGATTATAAGTTCCAGTGGACGAAACAGTGCCAAGAAATTATGGACACTTTTAAGAACAAGACGGTTACAATGCCAATACTTGTACTTCCAGAATGTAAAAAGGAATTTCATATACATGTTGATGCATCATCTGTCGTTCTCAGCGTGGTACTATCGTAGCCTGGAGAAGTGTCGATTGACCATCCTATTTTGTTTTCAAGTAGGATTATCAACAACGGATAATAATTATATCACGATGGAAAGAGAAGAGTTAGCTATGGTATACACTCTACATAAATTTAGACACTATTTGTTGGGTGGAAATTTTAAAATGTACACATATCATTCATCATTTAAATACCTGGTTAATAAGCGAGTGTTGGGGGGAATATTTGTCAATCGCTTCTCCTTTTTTAGGAATTTGACTTTGAATTCATTATTAAACCCGATCGACTGAATTCAGGACTAGATCATGTGTTGAGCATCGGAAGTGGAGAAGAACCTAGTTACCTCGACGATAGTCTCCGTAATGCGTGACTATTTGCAATAACAATGTTTGATGATCATTAAGGAGACATCATAAAAAAAATAGTACGAACTATGCACCAACTGAATTTAGTACTGCACATAAGAAGTAGTTAGTTGTGCAAGTTGCAGACTTCCAGTTGATTGTTGGACAATTATATAAAATGGGCACTGATGAGATTCTTCCTCGCTATGTCTTGGAACATGAGCGACCGATGATACTAAATGAAGCACATGTTGGTGTTGCGAGAGGCCATTACGCTATAAAATATATAGTCCCAAATATATTGCAAGAAATATTGTGGTATCCCACCATGCATGTAGATGCCCAAGAAGACTGTCGTAGATGTGATGTTTCTCAAAGGCCTAGAAATTTGTCACGACGAGATGCAATTCAATTAGTACCCCAAATAAATTTGCAAGCATTTGATAAATGGTCTGTTGATTTTGTGGGCCCTATTAGTCCAATAGGGAGGTTCATAGGTGTAAGATATATCATTATTGCGACAAACTATCTGACCAAATGGGTTGAGGCAGTGCTAGTAAAACATTGTGTTGCTGCGAATGGTGCTAAGTTTCTGTTTGAAAATGGTGTGACTAGATTTGGATGCCCAGAAAATTTTGATAAGCGACTAAGGCACACACTTTGTCAACCAATTCATTGAGGAACTGATGGAAGAATTCCAGATTTAACATAGAAAGACAATGCCACATCACCCTCAAGCGAATGGTATTGTCGAAGCATTTAACAAAATTCTGGAGAATGGGTTGATAAATATTTGCAATGTCCAAAGAGATGACTAGGATCAAAAACTTTATGTAGTACTTGGGCATATCACACGACCTGTAATAAATTGATAGATTGAACTCCATTTCACTTGGTTTATGGATAAGAAGTTGTGATGCTGATGGAATACATTGTACCCATCCTGAGTATTGTTGTGATCACAGAGATGACAGATGTTGGTGTTATCGAGGAAAGACTGTTGTAGTTGATACAGTTGGAAGAAGATCATGTTGTTGTAGGATATCATCAAAAAATTGAGAAGAAACGACAGAAAGTATGGCATGATTTCCACATCAATACAAAGCAATTTCAGGTCGAAGGACTTGTTCTCCTGTACGATATAAAATTCTTCAAGAATCTGGGTAAGCTGAAAACACATTGGATAGGACCATATATTGTAATTCATATCACTAATGGAGGCCTAGTGAAACTACATAAGTTGGATGGAATACTTGTTAAAGTACTAGTGAATGGTAATCGGCTAAATCCTTATCAGAATATCCAAGACTCATTGAATGAAACAAAAAGAGAAAATAAATATTAACAAAAACAAAATCCTTTTGAGAAATTTTGATTTGATAGCAGGAAATGAGTTGTCACAAGAAGAAACAAAAATCATCGCAGAGTGATGGTATATTGCAGAGAAAGGAAACTGCCATAGATTCTTCATTTGTTGCAAGCATAGAAATCATGGAGAAGACAATCCGTTTGTCACAAGACAAAGAAATACGTCGAAGGGTGAAGACTGATCACAGGAAGAGCAATGTTTTTGCAAGTCAAAATAGAGTAGCAGAAATGATAGTTTGTTGTAATTAATTTAAAGGACCAAGATATTTGGTGGTGTACTTTTTGTTCACTTCTGTTTTTATTGCACAATAACTAACACTGATGTGACAGGTGAATGGCGACATGCATAAAATTTTCCTAATGATCATTCGAACAGTCAGCCCATGTGATGGAAATGATAGCTACCTTTCCATTTATTTCTTGATCATGTGAATGAATGACATAATGAATGGCTAGAATGTGGAAATTTATCCCAATCTTAGAACAATTGAACTCACAAAAATTGCTTGAATATATGCAAGAAACACTCAAAAAGGAAACTAAATATGTGATCATCCACAAAATTTATCATATTAATTTAAGCCATCCATCATTAAATATATGTAGGCTTCTCATACAATATATACTCCAAGGATTCGAAAGCATTAGGTTTCTATTTGAATCAGTACAAACGAAGGCTTACTAAACTAGTCAAAATCCCCCATAGGTGCATAAAGCACTTTCCAAATTAGTCAGGATGCTCACGAATTTGATGAATGACTGTGTACAGATCATAAGTGATGGAAATTTTAACTTATCATTCTTTTATATGAGTAAAATAAGGGAGGTGAGTTGGTGCAAAAAACAAGGCAGTCTACCTTAAACTAGCTTTAGCTTTTGCCTTAAAACTGCGGAAAAATATGGAAACTGTGGATAAGGAAGTAATGGGAAGTTTGTGGGTTGGAAGAATATTATCCAAGATCTTTCTAACTAACTCCATGATGCATTTTTGGCAATTTTTACCTCAAAAATGGAATTAGGCGCAAACTAGCTAGTGTAGGACCTAGGAATTAATCAAAATGATTAATTATTTTATCCTAAGTCTCGGGATGCGTTTTTATTATTAAAATACCCCTATTAAGCCTTAATTTAAGTACTATATTAGAAAAATATCAGATATATAGTGCCTATAAACAAGGCTCAGTCACCCTTTACATATTGCTTGTCCATACAAAACAAGGAAAGAGGAAAAAAACAAGTGCTAAAATCCTCCCTCAAACATGGACATGAACAAAACTATATGAAATATAGTCTTCAAAATGTCTTCACAGCATGATCACCTATCCCAAGAAAATACTTAATATTGCTGAAAGTCCTATCTGAAAAATCTTGGTGAAGATGTCTGCAACTTGCTCAAATGATGTGCAATATTGCAGATCAATGACCCCATCATGCACAAATCCTCTGATGTAGTGCATATGGATCTCGATTTTTTCGGTTCACTACCTTAGTACTAGATCAATTGATATTAAAATGGTACTATATTTTTTCACAATAGATGACTTTGCAAATATCTGACTCGGTCCCAAACTCTCCAAGTATTCCCCACAACCACAAACATTGAGTTGTTTCATTCACAACTCCTTTGTACTCTTCCTCTGTAGATGAAAGTACAATTGCACTTTTTTTCTTACTTGACCAGCTGATTGGTCCATCTGCAATCATAAACACATATCTAGAAGTTGATTTCCTATCAATGTTGTCACCTGCACAATCAGAGTCAATAAAACCAATTAACTCTAGGTTAGATTGTGCAACATAGTGAATCCCGTGATTTTTTGTTCCTTGTAAAAAGTTTAGGATTCTTTTTGCTTCCCTCCAATGGATTTCATGAGGCTGATCCATGTGTCTGAAAGCCACACTCACTGCATAAGATATATCAGGTTAAGTATGATTCAAATAGAGAATACAACCGACCAGTTGCCTATACAGGGTGTTGTTTTCCAATGGATTTAATTGCGCTTCTTCAAGCTTAACTCCTAAAAGGAAAGGAGTCTTGCATGGATGAAATAATTCATTTTGAACTTCTCCAGCAAATATGAAGCATAGTTGTACTAATGTACCTTGATTCCAATATATGATTGAGAAATATCAAGCCCCAAAAATTGGCTTAACAATCCCAAATCAGTCATAGAGAAGGCATGGTTCATTGCACTCTTCAAAGAGGAAATTTATTTAGTGGAACTTCCTGTGATCGAAAATTCATCCACATGTTGAAAAAAACCCAGTCTACAAGGGTGCACTCTCTGTCAACACCCAATCCACAGCGATCTCCCTGAGCACCATCCCAGATAGGTTTTACCCCGTCCGGTAACACCCACAGAGCAGATGAAGTCTCACCCAAGATGTTCGAGGAAGAGATGATGGAACCAAGTTTCAGTAGAATGAAGGAGGACCGTGCGCATCTACTTATTCACCGATCACAACATTTATTCCATAGATCTCATTATTCATATCACGTGTTAACATAACCACGTCATCATTTAATAAATTGCATTATCATTATGGAAATGCAGTAAAACATTGAGGCACAAACAGATTGAACTAAATAACATCATTTAAAGAAAAGAAAAATCTCATCATTTACCGATCCATGTCGCAGATACACATTGCATTCATATTTGAGTCGCAGAAAATAGGAAAATGGGAAAACAATAAAAGACGCAGTGATTCTGCTAAACTTCTGTCATGTCATATTAACTATTGCAACAAAATGCAGATTCTCCAAAATAGTTCCTCAGTGCACAGATCAATAGATCTCAACTCATGCACAGATCTTACTTAACATGTGTGTCAGCCTCAAACAATCAGTTCATATCTCCAATTCACCAAAAAACTAAGACTCTTTACACTTGCAATTCTACATCTACTTATAGGATTATTCCTTTACATTCATGGTCCACTTAACTAACCCCTAAACTAATTGCTAACAAAATATTCAAAAGAATGACCACAATGCGTGAAATGTGGTCCAAAATGCATAAAATATTCTATTTATGACTTGCATGCCATTTTCCATCTTGTGCGATATCTTTGGCCTTGTTCAGCATCTTCGATGTTGTGCAACTAACTTATCCCAAAACCGCCTACCAACAAGCCTCCAACACAATCTTGTGGCTCTCCCTCGAGCCATGTCATCTAGACATGGTTTATTCAGTGATATTTAGCTTGAAGTCTTCATACTGCAGAGTAATCTCCTTCACCTGTTCTTTGACCTTCTTAGCAATCTCCTAACTTCCTTTCAAATCATGTGCCAATGGGTGCTCCACCATCTTATTGGAAACCTCCTTTCCTTGTTGAACTTCCTCTAGTGCAGAAACTGCTTTAATCGAAAGCTACACGCCAATATCTTAGGACTCATTTAACTACATATTGTGCTTTCACTGACGTTGTTGTGCCTTTACAACTCGTTGTTGCAACTCCTTCAGCTCCACATACTTGGTGATTTAAATGATTGGTGGAAACTCTCTCAGTGATGTCTTCAATGTCGCCAGTTTCCCCTCTGCCTCCAACAACTACTTGGTCAGTTTCTCTAATAGCTCGTCCTGGTGCATTTCCTTTCTGCAACTTGTTCTGGTGGTGTGTCTAGATGCACCAGAGCATTCAAAATATTGTTGCTGTGCTCCAGTTGTGCAATTATCGTCCCAAGACACTGTACTTTGGCTTATGCAGCCTTGTCCGCAACAGCTTCCGTAACTCATTTACAGACTTTTTTTCTAACTCCACTATGCGGTCCCATAGTTGCACCTTTTCAACCACCAATCAATGTTGTTCCTTTTTTAACTCCTCAATTTCCTTGGTGCTCTTGGACCTCAACTCCTCTTGTGCCTTCTTCACCACTTCTACCTCTCTCTGTGCTTATGCCTCTTTCTCCTGCAATTGCAAGAACTGACCGCCGATAATTTGTTCTTTGTCTGCCAAATCCTAGTTGGAAACCCACTGCATATGCACCAATGTCTCTGTGGACAATGTGCTGATGTCAATGGAAAAATCTTGTAACTGCTGTAGGGAGGCATTTAGATCCTTATTGTTGGTCTCAATTACAGTCATAGGAATTTGTACATTCTGAACCCACGTCCCTGTGCTGATTGAGCCAAAGTCCTGGAAAGTTTCTACCTCTGGTGCTCTCTTCAATACTACATCAAATAAAGAATCAAGTCAAATTTTTACCTCACCAAATCCTTTTGTTGCTTTCTTCTTCATCTCTTTAGTTATCACATCCATTGCAGTTGTAATTGCCTTAATGAGCTGATTCAACTGTGCCTCCATCCCTGGTGTTGCACTACTCGTCGCACCCTGGTCCTGGCACTTCTTCGTCCTTGATTCTTCAAATGCACGATCTACTTTTCGAGTCAGTAGGTTTCTGTGATGACTCTGGATTAGAATCATGGTGAATCTCCTGGTTAGGATAAAGTACCGTATCAACTAGTGCATCCATCGGTGGACATGTCGACACTTATTCGAAGTTGACCAGTGATCTCCATGTTGTAGGCCAATCATCAACAATTTTCTCCAACTCCGCATCAAACAACTTGTAAGGTATCGGCAACCATTGCTTGTCTGGTTCTTGTCGCTCCTGCACATGAATGGTGTGTGGGCCAATTATGAATTGAACAACAGATTAGAACCTCGTCACAACCTCCCCAGAAAATCGTGAAATTTTCACAGCTGCATCTTGCAATGCTTCCCAATAGATCCAAAACTGAATAGCACAGTCCTTCAGTCTATCAGTTTCCTTCACCCACCAGAGATTCTGGTAGCATGCTCCCTTGGAAAATTTATTTGTGTCCACTTCCATGCCTTGATAATCATCTGGCTCTATCCAAGCCACTAGTGTTATCAAAATCAATAGCCAACTATAGGTAAATGGGCGCATCCCTTCTTGGACTGCCAATACATCCTCTGTCAACTGGTTCATTAAAAATAGTGACCAATTCATTTGTGCTCCTTCCGCACAATTCTATGTGCATGCAATAACGTGGAATTACACTGAGTAGGTCGGTTCTTCCTAACTAATTTACTAGCCAAAATTCATGTGCCAATGCGGACATCTGGATCATTGATGTTGTCAACGCAGTATGCCCGTCTGTCCTGCTGCAACCCATATCTCTTCTTTAATCTTACTACAAGCTTCTTGTCACTATCCCTTTTTATTAAATTCTGTGAGGGGTTTGGCCCATCCTTGGGCAACCAAAAGATATTTGAAATAAGTTCTACCGTGAATACGACTGGTTTGTCCAGCCACAAGATCCCTCCATGGAAACAAGCCAAAATTTACTTTACATAGGAATTTACCTCATTCAACCGCCCAAAATGAGGCATGTTGATTAATCCCAACAGTCTTGCTTTGTCTAAGCCATGCTCCCAATCATGTGGAATGCATAATATCGGGACGCATCCAACCACTACCATAGTTTTGTAGAGTTCCTCTATGACTAATGTCAATGCAAGCATATAATGATCGTCATACTTAATTTCCATTAGTGCTGGCATGATATCCGTAGTGCATTTCATACCCTACGGTATTGTTGACATCTTCACTAAGTATTTCTGGTTCTTGGTCATTTTCTTTGGTTTTGCACCAAGCCACATAGGAGGCACATACCTAGGGATATCCGCAATGAATACCCCTGTGTGGGTTGTCGACTCTAGAGCCCCTGAACTTGAAGGACCCACCTAGGCAGGTGCCTCCTCCTGTTCTCGCACATATGTTGTAGTCTGTCGCTTCTTCGGTACTAGTGAGTTGGGCGGATGTGTACCCTACTTCTTCTTTGGAACTGAAGAGGATCCCACCGGCATATTCGTGACTTCCTCTTCGATGGTGATTTAGATGACTGGTGAATCCCTCTCACTAGAAATATTGATTATGAATTGCTCCCTCTCCATGCTCCATAACTCTGCAATTCTATGCAACTATCCCAAATATACTCCTAACTCACCCAATCACCGCAACTCAGTCGTCGCAACTCAGCACGACTCTACAACTCAACAACTCAACTCTGCGACAATTCTACAACTTTGTCAACTCTCAGGCTTGCACAATGGTGAATGTTGACTGCATTTGACCCCTTCTTATAGCCCCAATTTGATAAAATATTAATCATGGCTAAATCATCTTTAATCATTCCGACCAAATCGTGCATTAATCACCTAAATCCATCGATGATCCTATCAATCCAACGCTGAGATCATCCACAAATATGCATCACTTCATCAAGCACCATCGGTTAATTGCTTTAACTGTCTTCATTTATTACTCAATTGACTATGTCGCAGCCCTACGGATATCACGGCATGGCCTCCTAAATGTGATACCAACTCCTCTACTTGCGCATCCACTCCCTCTTGATGCACCATCCTCCTAATCTAGCATGCGAAAAAATATATATTTTTATTTTTTTCATCATGCAGTTCCTCAAGCATCGTGCAGTTCCGATCCCGTCCTGTAGGGATTCAACACGCTACCATTCACTAACTTTGGTAGCATCGCTCCATCTAACTGTTGCAGTTGAACTGCACCTCATAAAGTAAAGGAATTAATAATATATGGACCTAGCCAATGCATCTGCAACTTACCTGGATGCTTCATGAACTTATTGTCGTACAACAGCACCAAGTCTCCTTGCTGAAATTGTTTTTTCTTGATATGTTGATCATGCCAATATTTTTTTCATTCCTTGTCAACGCACTAGTGAAAACCTGCGACAAAGTGGTCTTCCTCGAGCTGTACTAACTGCTCCAATCATTCCTTTAGTGTTTCTTCATCATCCATGCCCGTCGCTGCTGTGATGCACAAACTTGGAAAAATGTACTCCATAGGCATGAATGCCTCTTTCCCATACACAAATTTGAATGGTGTATTCCCTGTCAATCTTTTACAAGTGGTACGATATGCCCAAAAAAAATGCTGGAATATTCAAATCCCAGTCATCTCGGTTCGCGTTGCATACCTTTGTAAGCACATGCTCCAACACCTTGTTGAATGTCTCCACTATACCATTCACCTGTGGGTGATATGGGGTACTCTAATTATGTTGTATCTGAAGCTCTACTGTCAATGCGTTAACTGTGTGATTGATGAAGTAACTCCCCTGGTCTCTCATCAATATCCTTGGAAACCCAAATCGAGTGACAATGTTGTTAAACAAGAACCTCACAGCTATCGCAGCGATGTAATCTACAACAGGTGTGACCTCCACCCATCTTGTCAAATAATCTATCGATGTAATGATGTAATGCACACCAGTTCTCTTCCTAGGTGGGTTGATTGGTCCCACAAAGTCCACAGCCTATTTATCAAATGGTTGTAATGTCACCTGAGGTACTAGTGGAATCTTATCTCTCCTCGATGGTTTTCCAGTTCTTTGACTGACATCACAACTATGCGCATAATATGTCACATCATTATGAAGAGTGGGCCACCAAAATCCTGCATGAAGCACCTTCCTAGAAGTAGCGCGACCTCCATCGAAAACTCCTGCATGTGCCTCTGCCAATATCTTCCCTTTCTCATGTGGTAGGATACATTGTTGTAAGATCTCATCTAATCCTATTTTGTAGAGTTGTCCAATGATCAACTGGAAATCCGCAGCCTTGATGACCAATTGCTTCTTCTGACTTGTAGTAAGCTCTTTTGGTGCTTCTCCCGCCGCCAAAAACTGAATTATTTGTTCATAGTAATCATCAACCATGTCAATTATGAACAGTTGCGCATCAAGAAACCCATCTCCAATGTTTGTTGGTTCCTCACCTATCTCAATTCGGGATAAATAATCAGGACCAGTGTTCAAGTGACCCAATTTCACAATTATCTCAAAATCAAACTCCTAAAAGAGAAGTAGCCGAAGACATATCTTCACCCCCAACACAAGCTTATTGACCATGTATTTCAAAGTAGAATGGTCTATGAACATCTTCAAATGACCACCCAATAGGTAATGCATAAACTTATGTAGCGCATATACCATTTTCAAACCTCCCTCTCTATGGTCATATAATTATTCTCTATAGACAACAACTTCTGACTAGTGAAAGCGATCAGTTGATCCAAATCTCCTTCCCCTGGTTGTGCCAGCACCATGCCTAGCGCAACTAACGATGCATCCACATGGACATGGAATTATTTATTCCAATCGGGAAAAACTAGTATAGATGCGGAATCCATCTTGGCCTTTAGTGTCTCAAAACTTACTTGAAACTCTTGACTCCATACAAACACTGCATCCTTCTTTAGTAATATTTCCATAGGAGTTGTGATCGCAGCATAACCACAAATAATCTTGCTATAATATCCTATGTTCCCCAGCATCACTCTCAGCTACTTCACATTTGTAAGTGGTGGCAAGCTCAAAATGAGCACAATATTTGCGGGATCAACCAACAGTCCTTGCTTGCAAACAATATCTCCCAATAACATCCAAAATGGTGCTCAGAAAATACACTTCTTTGGTTTCAGCGGGATCTGATGTTGTCAACATCGCTCCAGCATCAGTCGTAGGTTCTCCAAATGAGCTATGATCAATCCATATAATGTCCATTCATCCATGTATACATACATAAACTTTTGAATAAAATCCTTGAATGCGGCGACAACAACCCTGGAAAATATCACAGGCGCATTCTTCAGTCCAAACGACATCATAGTGTATTGAAAACATCCCCATTCCATAAAAAATGTTGTCTCATTGTGATCATATTTTGTGATCTTGATCTAGTGATTTCTAGAAAATTCATCCCTGAATAAATACATTTCTTGACCGCCTACTCCTTCTATCACCTCATCAATGAATGGTGTCGAAAACGTATCATGCAGGCATGCATCATTCAATTTCTTGAGGTCGACAGAGATCTGAACCTTACCCGTCTTCTTATCTTGGACCACCATGGGACTAATCCATTTCGATTCTTCAACTGGGTCAATTATCCCAACATCTAGCATTCTATTGAGCTCATCTTTGACTCTCTCCTAGTATCGCGGATTCAACCAATACGGCCTTTGCCTTACTGGTTTCGCATCTGGATTCGACGAGATTGTAATACCCCAGTTTTGACCCCGTTGGCATTTAAATATTATGATGTAAATAATCATGGCGTGGAGCTAGGAAAACTCCCCACCATTGTTTTAGTGTATATGTTTCAGTAATTAAGATGTGGTCGATGGTATTTTTTTATTTTCTAGCTGAACATTAAAAAGCTAGACATTGTTTTAAAATTGCAATTTCAATTAAAAACCCAAATCCGACTATGTCAGCACAACTAAATGAGACGGGGGCATGGTTTTTCCTAAGGATGAGGGAGTGGGGGATTGGAAGAGCCAAACTTTGGATTTTTTTTTTTCAATTACTTGGGCAAGAAATCACAAAAAATGGCCACCTTTCCCTCACTTGGCAATGTTTCACCTTCCCTCACGAATTGGTTTGAACAACTTTTTTGTGGAAAGTCAATTGGGAATTCACACAGGAGCAAGAAAGAAAAAACTACTCTGATTTGAACCATCATGATTTTCTCCTATCCGGCGATCTGAATCCTTCACGTTTTTGGGTTTTTGTGTTATGATTTTTTCCCATGTTCGGTAGTTTTGTTCTCTCTCATGTTTTCCCCTCTCTGCTAGTCGTTTTCTTGAACCTGATTTCCAAACAGCTGATTTGGTGTCTTTGATTTGAAAGACTGGCAACGTTTTCATCTTTGGTATTTTGCAGCAATCGGTCCAACATCGGAAATGTTCAGAAATTTGTAAATTTCTGTGTGTGTATGTAATCCCTGGCATCTGCTATGTTTGATAAACCCCAGGACTTAGATCCCTGTGTGTACATCCACGTTTGGAATTTGAATTGATTGAAGGAATGGAAATAGAGTCTATACTTGATTAATAAACCTAGTGTGTGAAATAACCTCACAGACCAATCTAGAATGCTGGTTTTCTTCTTTGCATGCCCTGAATAGCACTGGAAGGGAAGGCATGGCATGAGGGACTATGTAGCAGAGAAGGGAATGCTTCCTTGTGTTGGGTGTGTAATTGTTTAGAAATCAAGCTAGATCTAGTGTGAGTGTTCATAGCTCTAGGGTTGAGCTCACTAGCTTAGCAGTCTATCTTTCCACCTCCTTGGCAGCCTGATAAACTCAACTGGGAGGATGGCTTGGCTGGTAGCCTGATAAACCCATCTGTTGGCTTGGCTGTGTATCATGTGAATTTGACTAAGTGTAAACCATTTCCTATGTAGTATGATAAACCCAACTATGTTGGATTAACTGAATTTTATTGTATCCTTGGCTATGGGGAAAGTCTGCTAGTGTTCTTTATTCCTTGGGGAAAATCATGCCCAAATCGGGGGTGACAATGTTGCTGAGAGATTAAAGAGCACTCTGGTCTATGGTTGGGTGCAACGTTGCAGTGGCATAGCTGGTTGTGGGACGAGATTCTTTCAAAGATAAGTTTTCTAGTGTATTTAAGTTCTGCAACTATATTTGCGTATGAATTATTATAAAACTATCATGAACATGTTGAATCCATGAATGTGTTGAATAAATTATTTTTCTTCCCCTGTATATATCATGTACATTTCATTATGCATCTGTTTATACTTATGAATGTTTATTTCAAAGCAATCTTTATATTATGTTTATGGGGCTTAGTTTTCCCGGGTGGTTAGATGTTAGTTGCGTCCTCTCCGTCGAGTAAGGGTTGGGGATGTGACAGTGTGGTATCAAAGCACTGGTTGCAGCTTTGGGCCTCAATGGGAAAATATTGAGCTGTTGACAGAGGCAGGATCACCCTCTGTGGCGAGTAGGAAGAGAAATAGATAGGATAAATTTTCAGAAATTTCTCTAAGTGTTGGAAATTGCATAGCGGTTGTGTTGCCAAGATTGGAGCCGTAGTGGAAGCTGGGATTCCAAGAGGGACCCGACACGGTAACCATTGGCAAGATGGAGCTGACAAGAAAGAATTTTTTTTCTAAGTGTTTGAAAAATTGCTCTTCTTGCATGGCTGCTAAGAAGGCCAAAGAAGAGCCGCAACGACGGCGACAGACAACATATGAATGAACTGCTATGCGGTGGACGGAATCTAAAGAGTGAGCCAACGGAAGCGGCTCAGCTTGCCGAAATGAAGCCACAACGACGGATGAGAAAAGGAGAAGGGCTTGCCGGAAGGGAGTCGACATGGAAGAAATTTCAAAAATTTATCTAAGTGTTGGTAGCGGCGGTAGGAAAAATAAGTTTCGAGCCGCTACAGCGGCCGAAAGTTGAGGTTTGAGCCAACGAAGCGGTGAACGAAAGTTGAGTTTTGAGCCACAATGGCGCTGGGGAAACGAAGAATTGAGCCGCTACATTGGATGGAAGATGAACATCGAGCTGATGTGTGGTGGAAGAATGTTGAACATCAAGCCACAATGGTAGAAGGAAAAGGAAAAGTGAACCACTAAGCGGTGGAAAAAGTTTGAAGATCGAGTCGATGTGCAGCGACAGAAAGTTGAAGAACAAGTCACAACAGTGAAAGGAAAAGGAAGAAGGAGCTGCTATGCAGTGGAGGAGAAAGAAATATCGAGCCGCTACACGGCAGCGGATGGAAGACGATGAAGGAGCCACTACGACGGGTGAAAAATGAGGATTGAGCCGCTGTAACGGGTGAAAGTCAATTTTCCAATGTAGCGGACGAAAATTTTGAATTTTTTTGCCGAAACAAGGAGTTTTAGCAGGTTTTTCAGTAGGATTTTTAGGGTTCTGGAAAGTGGAAAATGGCACAAGGGGGAAAGCCCCCTTGACCCCCATTGTCCTGCTCAGACATTCATTCTTTGTGAAAGAAAATTTTGTGTTTTGGGAAAATTTGTCAATGTATGATTTTTCCAAATGAAGGTAAGTAGTTGTGAATGTCCGAGAATGCTATAAATTTATAATTTAACAAATTGTGTTATTAAGTCATTTTTTAGAATCATAGTCACCTTCAAAAGAAACATTCCAGATAGTGCAGTTGGTTAAAGTGAGTTGTGGTTCAGCCATGAGAACCGAAAACATGCATGATGATGTACAGAACCCCAATGAGTATGAGGAATATGCTATGGGGGAAAATTTCCAAGTTGGAAATGTTGAGACAGAGTCTAATGGGAGAAGATTGCAAGAGACTCCGCTAGATTTTGCAGCCACCATGAGAAGCCTAATGGCGGAGTTGCAGAGTTATAGGGAATATAATGAAATATTGGTTAAGGCTTAGGAGGAGCAGAATCAGCTGAATGTAGCCATGCTGCAAACTTTGACAGATATTCAGAGAAATATGAACTCTGGGGACTGGACAGAAAATCTAGAAGGGAGAAATAACACTGCTAGAAGAAGAAAGAGATCACCTAGTGAGTCATATGACTCTGAAGGGTCCACTGGATATTCAAGTTCTTCTTTGCACAAGAATCAAAGAAGGAGGCACTACTAGAACCACCCACTATATGAATTTAAGAAGGAAAGGCCTTCTACCTTCAATGGTGAGGTAAAGACTGGTTAAGAAGTTGAAGCTTGGCTTCTGGGGATGAGGAAATATTTCCAAGTCCAAGATTATTTTGGGAATATGAAAGCTAGAGTAGCCATTTTCAATTTGACCGGAAGAGCATCCATATGGTGGGAGCATTTTAGACGAGTAAAGAAGATCAATGAAAGGAAGATTGTATGGAAGAAGTTCCAGAATTATTTCAAGGAGAAGTACCTCTCTGACAGTTAATATGATGACAAGATTAAAGAGTTCAATGAGATGAGATTGGGACAACAAACAATGGAGGAATATGCAAACAAGTTATTGGAATTACTGAGGTATGTTAGGTGTATCAAATATGAGAAGGTAAAGATTCAACATTTTCTGAGTGTACTGCCTCAGTCCTACAAAGACCAAATTGAGTTCTATGAACCTAGGACTCTGGAAGAAGCAATAATAAAAGCTAAGTATTGCTATGAGAAAGGAAATAACAAATCGGATTATCAGAAAACATGGAAGGACAAAAGGAGTGAGAAGTTTGACCAAAGGAAGAAAGGTTACAAACCTTCTAACTTCAGGAATCAACAGAAGCAACCAGCCCAAGTTGAGAAGCAGCCATCTAGAGCAATGGGAGAGAAGCCACAAGATCCACAGCAGAACAGAGGACCACTCCAATGTTGGAAATGTGGGGGACCCCACATGCGCAAGTACTACCACTTGAGAATGAAAATGCAAGACCAGCATACAATGTTCAAAAGGCAGAAACAGTGGGACAAGTAACAAGGGTGGTACCTGGAATTTATGCAGCACTGGAAGATCGTCAGGAAGATCACTAGTCAATGGTGGTTGAAGTTGCAGGTAAGATTGTTGAGCAATCTATTTCTATTTTGACTGACCCTAGTTCTACTCTTTGTTATATTGCTCCTATAGTAGTGGAGGTTTGTGCTCTTAGGAAGGTAAAGCATAGAAAGTCTTGGTTAGTTCATCTATCCAGTGGAACTAAGAGAAAAGTTAATGAAGTGATGGAGAAATGTCCATTGGTGATGAATGGATTGATCAGGTGTGTAGATATGAATGTTCTACCACTTGGTTCCTATGATGTTCGTATTGGAATGGATTGGTTAGAAGCTCATAGAATGAAGCTTGACTGTTATAACAAGACTTTTGAATGCATGGATGAAGAATGGAACTGAGTAGTTGTAAGAGGCATTCCAAAGGTAATCTCGGTAAGGTAGATTTCAGCAATGTAGTTAAAGAAGTTTTGTAGGAAAGTTTGTCAATTGTATGCAGCCCATATTGAGGAGGCAACAAAGAATGAAATTCTTAGGCTGGAAGACTATCCTGTGTTGCAAGAATTCAAGGATGTTTTTCCTGATGAGGCTCTAGGGCTTCCTCCAAAAAGGTACATAGATTTCATAATTGAATTTGTTTCGGGAGCAGCAACAGTGTCAAGAGCACCCTACAGAATGAGTACAGCAGAAATGTTAGAGCTGAAGATGCAACTGCAAGAATTGTTGGATAAAAAGTATATCTGGCCGAGTGTGTCTCCTTGGGGAGCACCCGTTCTATTTGTAAAGAAGAAATATGGTACACTCAGATTATGTATTGATTATAGGCAACTGAATAAATTCATGGTGAAGAACAAATATCCCTTTCCAAGAATTGATGACCTCTTTGATCAAATGAAAGGAGAAAAGGTATTTTCCAAGATTGACTTGAGGTCTGGTTACCAACAGGTGAGAATCAAGGGCAAAGACATTCATAAGACATCCTTCAGAACAAGGTATGGCCATTATGAGTTTGTAGTGGTACCATTGGTCTCATAAATGCATCGACAACATTTATGTGCCTTATGAATCGTGTATTTAGCAGGTATTTGGACAAATTCATTCTTGTTTTCCTTGATGACATTCTTGTTTAATCTAAGAATGAAGAAGAGAATGAAGAACATTTGAGACTAACATTGCAATTGCTCATAGAACATCAGCTGTATGCAAAGCTGAGTAAGTGTGACTTCTATAGGGATAGAATTCAGTACTTGGGGCACATTATTTCATAGGAGGGTATATCTGTAGACCCTAACAAGATTGAAGCTATTAAGAATTTTCCTACTCCAAAGAATGTGACCCTGGTAAGATCTTTTATGGGGCTTGCAGGATATTACAGGATACTCATTGAAGGATTCTCCAAGGTTGCATATGATATCACTTCTTTGCAAATAAAGGGGATAAAGTTCAAATGGACCTCGAAGTGTGAAGAAAGTTTCCAGCGGTTGAAGTATCTTCTCACAAGTGCACCGGTTTTAAAAGTTGCAGACCCAGAGAAATATTTTGTGGTATGTACGGATGCATGTGGTTAAGGACTTGGAGGAGTTCTTATGCAAGACAACCACGTGATATGTTATGAGTCAAGAAAATTAAAGGAGCACGGAAATAATTATGCCACTCATGATATAGAACTTGCATCCATAGTACATGCTCTCAAGATGTGGAGACATTACTTGATGGGAAGAATATTTGAGCTAAAGACAGACCATTGTGGTCTAAAGTATTTGTTTGATCAACCTACTCTGAATGACAGGCAAGCGAGATTGTTGGAGTTTTTATGTGAGTTTTATTTTGAAATCAAGCACATAAAAGGAAAATGGAATAAGGTAGTTGATGCACTCAGCAGGAAGGTGCAAGAGATGCATGTGGCATCCATTAGTATTTTCCAATTAGATTTGAGGCAGCAGATTGCTAATCATGTTGTTGAAGATGAATTGTATGCACAGGTCAAGGACAAGTTGCACCAGCAAAGCCTTGAAAAGAAGTATGAGGGATATAAATTGGAAGAAGATGGACTTATTACCTATAAGAACAGATTCTATATTCCAAATATAGCATATTTGAGGAGAATGGTTATGGATGAGATCCATCAAGCTCCATATTCCGGTCACCCAGGATATCCAGAGACAATTGCTATAGCTAGAAAGCAGTACTTTTGGCCAGGAATGAAAAAGGATATGGATGAATATATTTCAAGACACATGAAGTGTCAGCAAGTGAAGGTTGAACATCAACACCCAGCAGGTTTGTTGCAGCCTTTTCCAGTTCCGGAATGGAAATGGGAAGTTATATCCATGGATTTTATTACAGGATTTCCAATGACCTGGAGACAACATGATTCCATCATGGTTGTGGTGGACAATTTGACAAAGGAAACACATTTTATACCAGTTAAGTCTACGCATAAGATTGATGAAATTGCAAAGATATTCATGAAGGATATTTTCAAACTGCATGGATTGCCTAAGGCAATAGTCTCTGACAGAGATGTCAAGTTCACTTCCAATTTTTGGGTACAAAGTTGAATTTCAGCACTCCCTACCACCCTCAGACCGATGGATAGACCGAGAGAGTTAACCAAGTGCTCGAAGACATGCTTTGCATGTATGTGATGGACAAACCAACCAAGTGGGAAGATTATTTACACCTGGTAGCATTTTCTTATAACAATGGACAACAAGTGTCCTTGGGGATGAGTCCATATGAAGATTTGTATGGAAGAAGGTGTAGAACACCAGTGAATTGGGATAATCTAGTGAACAGGGTTGTGCTTGGTCCAGAATTGCTCAAGGAGATGGAGCAGGAAGTTGTAAAGATCACGCAGAATTTGAAGGAAACCAAGGATAGAATTTTTTTTATGTAGATAAGCATAGGGTGAACAGAGAGTTCAGTGTTGGGGATCATGTTTACCTCAGAGTGAAGGAAAATAAGAGTTCTTTGAAGCTTCAAATTTGTGCCAAGTTGTCACCTAGATACTGTGGGCCATTTGAAGTGCTTGAAAGAATAGGGCCAGTTGCATATAGACTTGCATTGCCTGCTAGCACTAGAGCTCATAATTTTTTTCATGTTTCTTTGCTTAAGAAGTATGTACATGATCCTAACCATGTAATAAATTGGGATGTGATTCAGGTGGAACCAGAGGGAGAGTTCCAAATCGAGCCTATGTGCATCCTCGCAAGGAAGGTCATAATGCTTGGGAATTGAGCAATAGGAAAGGTGAAGGTGCAATGGGAGCACTAGGGTCTGGAAGAATTTACGTGGGAGCTGGAGGATGCCATGCCACTAGAACATCCATTTTTGTTTGAATCTGTGGATTGCTGACGGCAGTACCAGCAAGCATTTTTGTTCAATGTTGTAAAGCACTGAGGATAGTGCTGTTGAAGGGGGAGGGGAATGTAACACCCCGGTTTTGACCCCGTTGGCATTTAAATATTATGATGTAAATAATCATGGTGTGGAGCTAGGAAAACACCCCACCATTGGTTTAGTGTTTATGTTTCAGAAATTAAGATGTGGCCGATGGTATTTTTTATTTCCTAGCTGAACATTAAAAAGCTAGACATTGTGTTAAAATTGCAATTTTAATTAAAAACCCAAAGTCGGCTATGTCAACGCAACTAAATGAGATGGGGGCACGATTTTTCCTAAGGATGAGGGAGTGGGGGATTGGAAGAGTGGGGAAATTCGAATTGGGCAGAGCCCCACTTAGGAAAAACGTTTTTTGAATTTCTTGGGCAAGAAATCACTAAAAATGACCACCTTTCCCTTATGCGGCAACGTTTCACCTTCCCTCACGAATTGGTTTGAACAAAACGTTTTTGGAAACCCATTTGGGCTTTCACGCAAGATAAATAAAGAAAAAACTACTATGAGTCTGAACCATCACGATTTTCTCTTGTCTGGTGATCTGAATCCCTCACGTTTCTGAGTTTTTGTGTTATGATTTTTTCCCCTATTCGGCAATTTTATTCTCTCTCACGTTTTCCCCTCTCTGTTGGTCATTTTCTTGAACCCAATTGCCCAACAACTGATTTGGTGTCTTTGATTTGAAAGACTGGTAACGTTTTATTTTTGGTATTTTGCAGCAGTCGGTTTGGCATCGAAAATGTTCAAAAAATCATAAATTTCTTTCTGTGTATGTAATCCTTGGCATTTGCTACGTTTGATAAATCCTAGGACTAATATCCCTGTGTGTGCATCCATGTTTGGCATTTTAATAGATTGAAGGAATGGAAATAGAGTCTATACTTGCTTGATAAACCTAGTGTGTGAAAAAACCTCGCAGACCAATCTAGAATGTTGTTTTTCTTCTTTGCATGCCCTGAATAGCACTGGAAGGGAAGGCATGGCCTGAGGGACTATGTAGCAGAGAAGGGAATTATTCCTCGTGTCAGGTGTGTAATTGTTTAGAAATCAGTCTAAATCTAGTGTGGGTGTTCATAGCTCTAGGGTTGAGCTCACTAGCTTAGCAGTCTGTCTTTCCAACTCCTTGGTAGCCTGATAAACTCAACTGGGAGGATGGCTTGGCTGGTAGCCTGATAAACCCATCTGTTGGCTTGGTTGTGTCACATGTGAATTTGGATAAGTGTAAACCACTGCATGTGTAAGTCTGATAAACCCAACTGTGTTGGCTTGATTGAATTTTATTGTATCCTTGGCTATGGGGAAAGTTTGCTAGTGTTGCTTATTCCTTGGGGAAAATCATGCTGAGCTCGGGAGTGACAGTGTTGCTGATAGATTAAAGAACACACTGGTCTAGTGTTGGGTGGAACGTTTCAGTGACATAGCTGGTTATGGGACAAGCTTCTTTCAAAGATAAGTTTTTTGGTGTATTTAGGTTCTACAACTGTATTTTCTTATGAATTATTATAAAATTATCATGAACATGTTGAATGCATGAATGTGTTGAATAAATGATTTTTCTTCCGCTGTATATATCATGTGCATTTCATTATGCATCTGTTTATACTTATGAATGTTTATTTAAAAGCAATACTTATATTATGTTCATGGGGCTTAGTTTTACTGGGTGGTTAGATGTTAGTTGCGTCCTCTCCCCCGAGTAAGGGTTGGGGACGTGACAGGGATGTTCATTTCCCCTAAATCTCCCAGTATTCCCTTCATCTTAGAAAACTTTGTAGGGAACAAATCTTGAAATTCATGCAACAGATCTCTAATCTTTTCCATGGTCTCTGCATCCCATTAGTCTCCAACATTCACAAACTTTGGGTTTTCCTCTGTCGCAATGTTGACATTCCTAATTCTTAATGGTTGATTCATTGGAGCTTTCCATATGCTAGGTGGTGTGACATCTTGACTCCCCTCTATTTCTGCAATATTAATATTCCATGGATCATCGCCATCCTTAGGTCATCCAGTCACTTTATAACAGTCCATCATCGATTGCATCTGGAAATGTGCATGCAGATCCATAGGGTATGCAACTGGCACTACCTTTAGAACAACATCGCGAATGAGCTACAATGCATTATGAACATCTAGATTGGCATCTGCGACACTGAAGGTGTGAGTGAAGCAAATCGTCAATTCCTCCCAATTAGTGATCTCTCATCGCAACTCAGCGGATACATACCAATATCGCGGTATTTCATCCAATGTGTGGACAAAGGCATGGACCCGCTCATCTTTTGGTCGTGATTCCCACAAGGTCTGACACTCAATCAGATGATCACCAGGGATATTTCTCTCACCATACCTTCTAGTGTGGTACACTTCTGCATTTCCAAAGTGAACACTCATCAATATTTGACACTATGATCATCCAGTGATCGAATTCTTATGGGTCGCCCACCAACATGTTGGGGTATCCTTCAATGCTTCATCCAATGCCAGCAACCGCTGTGATTATGATACCTTATCTTCAAATTCCAATAGAAATTCAGACAACTCGGGAATTCCTTCGTATATTGGTAATTCAATAGTCTCAATCGTGACACGACACAGTGACTGCGTAATCAAGCCACACTTTCTTAGCGATACCTCATGGATGTGGTTTTGTCAGTTTTCTAAAGCATCATTAGAATCAGAAGACACAAAGCTAGAGATATGCCAACCAAGTTCCCCATCGACATTCGAATGGATGTAATCTTCTGAAATGTTATATGCATGATCCTATCCCCTGACAACTTCATACTTTACTGGATCAACATAACATTTCCCTTCTGTTGGATCCATCGGAGCGATGAATCTGATGTCTTGATTTTCAAAGGTCATCACACACTTTTTAAAATTAATCACATCCAGAATGTCATTGTCCCATTCGATCCCCAACAACACGGGATAGGAGCCTCCACCATCAACAACGTTGATAACTTCAAAATCAACATAGGTTTTCATCCCTTCAACTTCCATATCAAGGTGCAAAACTCACCCAATCAGTGTTACTCTAGCCTGGTTAGCTAGTCATAGCTGCACAGGAGACCAGCTCAGCGTTGGGGTCCCCATATTTTTCCATTTCTTCCTTGTTCGAATATTGACATCCAATCCTAGATCCAAAATGACTGAATCTACTTCGTAGTCCCCAGTTTGAATATTCATGCGCATCTCTTTTCCAGTACTTTCTTATGCAAAGAGTTCACCAAGGACTCTTTTCATCCCTTGGCCGGTCGATGCAACAAAATCTCAATCTCGGTAAGAGCATCGGGATCTTTTTCCAGCAACAAATAACTTTTAAGGAAGTTCTGCAAAGTGTCATGCTATTGTGATGGCCCTGCTACCAATGTTGTATCAAAAGCATTGGGAATTTCATAAACAGGTAACTTACCAGGATTTCTTCCTATCGCATCTTGTTCTTGAAAGAATGTGTCTTTCTTAGCATCGATATCAAAATGTACCTTCTTCTTCCCAGCCAGCTGAATTTGTGGATGTGGGCTATTTTCTCTCATCATCGCACCTTTGTGAGTGATGGCTACGATGTCAGCATCCTACATCCTGGGTTCTACTGAGGTCGTCGCAATAGTTGGTCCCTGATTCTGGATCAATGGCAGATTCATCGATTGATTCACATTTTGATTTGTGTTCTGGGTCTGATTCTGTGCCTGATTCTAGTTTTGCAACTAGTTCTGATTCTACAATTGGTTCTGGCTCTGGCTCTAGTTCTGTAACTGCGAAACATTTCCTATCTGTCATCTTGCTATCAGTTATGGATAGTCCTCAAAAATGTGATCAAGAGTGATACAATACATACACTATGCTCACAATTGTGTATAATCTCTCTGATAATGCCCCATTACTCTGCAATTATAACATTGCAGTAGTCTGCGACCTCGTCCTCCTCGGCCAAATCCTCCACCTTGTCCTCCTTGAAATCCTTTATGAAATCCTCCTTGTTGTTGATATTGCCGTTGATTAAATTTTTGTTGCGAGGGATTTGGTTGTTGCTAATCATACTGCGTTGGCTGAACATATTGTGGCTATTGCAGATCCATATGCATCTGATTATACTGTGGTTGTGGAACAAACTGTTGTTGTTGTGGTATGAACTGCATCTATGGTTGTTGTTACGGTACAAACTGAGGTTGATGTGGTGGTTGTACCACCTACGGCTGTGGTTGCGATTGTTGTACCACCCAATGGTCTTCTCTGTTAACATAGTACAATTCATATGTGCAACAATCCTTATCCTCATGCCCAACAGACTGGAAAAATGTGTAGTATAAATTTTTCAGCTTCATAACCATATTCTACATATATCTACAGTCTTCATGTCTATTCCCATAGACTTTACAAATGCAGCACCATGGTACACTGCCACAACTCAATGGGTTTAGAGCTTCTGACAACATGTAATTTCAAAAATCTAGGAAATTATCCTTGGTATGTCCATCTGCATGACATTGATCACACCACACTTCTTCGTGACGATACTTTCTTTTTTTGGTATCTTGCAATTGGAGTGTCAGATTCACTAGTTGTGTTTGAATCTGGTTCATACTGACCGCTTTCTTGCCAACAGGTGAAGCTTCTAACTTTATCATAGTCTCCAGAGCCTCACTCTATGTTGCAATCTTTTGTTGCGTCAATGGTAGTCGGATATGAGATATTAATATTGCGATGAACCATTCCTTATGTTGAATGTCTCTCATCTCAAAGCTGACTCTTTCCATTAGTGTTTTGAACCTTTGACCAAAATCCCAAACAATCTCATTTGGATATTGCTTAATCTCCTTCAGTTCTGTAATGTATTGAACTTCAGATTTTGGTTTTCTGAACTCTTCAATAAATCCTTTTCTGACTTCAGCCAATGTCTTCACAGGAGTCCCCGTAGAAACTTGTACAAATTCCATGAACCAATCCAGTGTGCGACCCCGAAGAGTAGTCTCCAATTGGCCCTTCTTGACCTCATCATCCATAGTTTGTCTGACAATCCATATTGCCTCACACAGGAACCAGTATTGCTCCGGATCCTCAGTCACATTCCCATGAAATAAAGGTAACCTTGCATCATCACCCACCATCCTGGGTCTTCTTCCTACAATTGTTGATCTACTACTATTAGAGTGTTGTTGACATATCGGGAAAGTCGGTGTCGAACTCGTGTTTCTTCCTAAGTGCGGTGTAGTGCATGGAGGTGTGGGTACATTGCTGTTGGGGGTTTATCTTACCTCTAAATTAGGTGTTCCCTAGTCGTCCTCGTCGTCACTACAGGGTCACTTTGTCCCATGTGGTATTCCTTCACAGTCTTGCATTCCGATCGTAGCAGGACCTTCCCCTATCCTCTGCCTCTTTTCTTGTCGAAACCTTGTTTCTCCTCTCATAATACCACTCTCTTCCTCGGATTCCCTCACAGTCTCATCGTAACTTGCACCCATCTACCCCATATCATTCCATTCACCCCCCATGTCTTCACAGTATCCACAACCTCCAAACACCAGGGTTCTACTACTGGAGATGTTAACCCAAAAAATCCTCAATGAGCTCTACATGACCTACACCACCTAAGGACATCAATGCACAACCCTCATTTCACCCCCACACTCTAAAAAAGGATCAAAAATATGAAAAGGGCTTAAAAACCCCTAAAAAGAGCCAAAATAGCTCTCATAGGGGCCAAAACCTCCAAAAAGGGTCTAAAATCCCTCAAAGGAGCTTAAGACCCCCAAAGGAGCTAGGAATTGGGTGAAAGGGGCTAAAAGCCCCAACCAAGGGCTTAAAACCCTAAAAATCTCAAGAAAAAGTATAAATAGAGGGGTGGGGGTCACTCTTAAATCACTTCTAATCTCCCTATCGTTATGCTACCTGTGTGAGTTCCTTGAGACCCTTTGCCTCTTAATTCATTCACCCTACCTCTCCTCCATTCCACCATTGGGCCAAAGCTCCCATTCCATTTAGAAGTGCTCCCAAGGCTAGGGCATGGTGGCCCATTTCCACTCAGAGAAGGTATAGTTTTGTTTTCTGTCATTTTTATTGTAGTTTTCTAATATATTTTGCTTGCAGGTTTGTTGCTTAATGTTTTTCTGCAGGTTTCCTTCGATTGCTTGCAGCTCTTTTGTTTGCTAACAGTTTTATGCAGGGTTTTGGAGCTTGGCCCTAATCTGGTTTTCTTTCTTTTTCATTTCATACTCACAGGAAACCTACCCTTCTATCCTATAGACGGAAGGGTGGTTTTCCTACCTGTAGCAAGGGAAAAAGCCCTACTACAGAATTGGTGACCATAATAGGTCGATCCCACAGGATCCCTGGATTTTCTTTTCAAGTTTTAGTTTTTATTTCTGTTTTCTTAACCTAGGTCAAATTTCTGTTAAATCTAGTTTAGATCTGTCTTTTTCTACATTTTAAATCACAGCCGAGCCTCCTTAATGCCAAACTGAGCCCATTCGGCCATAGTACAAGTTACTGTCGACCGTTCTCTGCTTAGGTTTTTAATTTTTTCAGTTTTCAGGCCAGATCACTCATATTAGGCCAAAAAGAGCGACCCAAAAGCCTATTTAGGCCCGAAAAGCGCACCCTGCTAAAAAAAAAAATTGGCCAAGTCACGGATTCAAGCCCTAAAGGTGCGACCCAAACGCTCATTTGGGCCCGAAAAGTGCGACTTCACTCCTAGGAGCCCGATCGCTCCTGTTTTCAGTTTCTGAGCGAACCCCTCGCTTGATTTTGGGAAAATTTGGCAACCCCCTCGCCACATTGGCCCCGAAAAGGGCGATCTATCTCTCAAATTCAAATTTTTAAGTTATTTGGACCGTCAGTACGACTCAACCGCCTCTGTCTAGCCATCTTTGTTTATTTCATTTCAATTTGTGTAAATCACTGTTAAATTTAACCGGTTATGGTTTAATGAATCTGGTTAAGGCTTGCATAAAATTGCTGTAGGTTAAATTTCAGTTATTAATTGGAAATTAACACCTTTCCTAGCCCTTCCTCCTCTACCCAGTCATCACCCTTCGGGGTATTTTGGGATAAGACGAAGGGTGAAGCTCATATAGCAATAGGCACTTCATCTGCAATTTTTTGAGACCACTAAAAATGGGTGACTTGCAAGGTAGAGGGGGTGGAGACCGATGGGGGTTTCACGGCATTTGTGTCCTCCCTGTTGACTGACCTTGAACTTGGAGAGTGACCTGAGGATCTACGGATGGGCTTAGTCCCATTGTGTTGAGACCCAACAGTATTTCTTGGTCAAATAGAAATACAGGTGTAAGGCAATCACCTAGTCAGGCTACTGTTGGGCACCATTTTGACCTATTTTTGTCATCTAAATACCTTCCAGTTTCCTCCATAAACCTTCATACTGATCCATAAAACCTTAATTTCATTCACAAAACTTTGGTCAAAGGTATAAATGTTGTTGCTTCTTAACAAATTGAATTATGAGATTTTTAAGGCATTTAAATTAAGGTTTTATTCAAAATTACAGGATGTGCTAACTTCCCGTAATTTCTCATAGGTTGGATACTTGTAGGCAAGTTAGGCGTAAACTGAGAGATGGGATAAGGATCCTCGATGTCCAAGGGTGGTTAAACTTCCAACGAATAGATGATATGGTTCTCACAGGTGTCGAGTCAATGCCGGTCAAAGATGACGACCTGTGCTACCACTTAGCATAAAAGCAGGACATTTTTGATTTTGTCTATTTTGATGGATCTGATGGAGGATATCGAGGGTTGCATGTCCTTATTAGTCTTCCATATTTGTAGCATTTATAGTTTAAAAAAAAATATTGTATAAGTATTTGATTTTACATATGAAAAAGCCCCTGCTCGATTATAAACATATCATTATGGAATCAAGACCGTGGATTTGATTACTGTGTATGCTCAATTCAATATGGTGAATGCAATCAAAGTTTAGAGATCTGTGGTTTTTCTCTCTGCATGTGTAAACGAGGCATTGGAGGGCCCCCTTTGCCAAGTCTGCACACCTCTTTTTATATCGTTGCCAGTGGTATGTTTTATTTCCTGTAGAGTTTGATTTCTTCACTTTAACTACTTATACATTGCAGAATGAGTTGGATTGTTTGAACAAGGTTATAAACACTGTTATTTAATCATTCACATGTTGTAGGAATGGTTCAAACTGCTTATTCAATATCAAATCACTGTACATTGCTTATTCAATGATGAATTATTGAGGACAGTTATACATTGTGAATGTATTCCTGTAAGGGAAATTAATGTTCGACTGCTTTCAATATTGAGATAATAAGTAGAGTGTCATGATCTATATTTTAGGGTTAGGTTTAATTTGTTTTTTAATTTAATTTAATTTTATTTTATCTCAGAACCTTTCACATATGAATTGTTGTTTAACTCAGAGATCAAATGAAGTTACTTATGTAAAGGAGTTTTTGTATTTCAAGTCACAACATTCTAGTTTTCAATAGGTTTGTTTCATAGGTAAACTAGATTTCCAGTTAGGTCTAGCTTTGAGTCTCTATATTTGGGATATGCCTCTAAGTATACAAACTATGGATTGACATAAACTCAAGGTCTAATATACACTAGTGGATTAGAGCCCAACATTTGGTGCCTTTGCCGGGGAGGCATTTTAGAAGCAGACTTAAGAACTTTAGTTCTCTGATAAAAATAAAATTTAAAAACACAAAGTAGATTTTAGTTTTATGTCAAGACAAAGAGATGAGAAAGGAATATTTATGAAAAACCACCCAAAAATAGACGTAATAGGAACTTCTTTATCTGATAAAAAAGGATTCATTACAACAGTTGATACTTTTAAAATGGCCGAGGAAGAAACATCAAAAGGGCCAACTGCAGAACAGAGAAGGGAGTATGAGAGAAGATTAGAAATGGAAAATAAACTAAGACAAGAGAGAAGGGAAGATGAGAGGAGACATGATAGGGAAGAAGAGAGGAGACATGAGAGGGATGAAAGAATAGAAGAAGATCAGGAAGCCACCTTTAAATTCCCCATCTTGGACACTAGCATCATCCTAGGGGAAGAGGTAAAGATGAAGAATATTCCACCATCTGTCCTACCAAAATTCTATGGTATGACTTATGAAGATCTGGATTCTTTCCTATTCGAGTTTGATATCTTGTGTCGAACTTATGGATATACTGATGACACTCACAAACTTCGTCTTTTCCCTGCTACTCTTAAAGCAGTTGCCTTGAAATGGTTCATGGGATTAGGAGAGCATTCTATAACTAGCTGGGATGAGATGAGGAAAATTTTTCTTAGAAAATATCAGGCATATTGTAGATCAAAGGATTTAAAATATGACATTTTCAGAATATCTCAACAGGAAGATGAAAGCTTGGAAGAGTATCTAGAAAGATTCTCATACAACCTGCAGAAATCCAAATACAATTCTTTGACACCTGAGATCATTCGAAAAATATTTTTAAAAGGAATAAGAGAAGAATATCTGGATATTTTGAATGTTATGGGCAAAGGTGACATCTCCTACTTACCCTTTGATGAGATACAAGACTTATGTTAGAAGTATTCAAGAGGAAAGGCTAGAAATGGGAAAAGGGATGTAACTTCCAAAGTAACTAAATCTGTAACTAGTGGTATCTCCAGAGCTGAGCTTGGGAATTTGTTAGAAGATTTTAAGACTGATCTATTGAGTACCTTAGGCACCCAGGTCGAAACATCAAAGACCAAGAAAAGACAAAAACAATAAGATCAACAAGCTCAAGCCCTGTCTATCTTTTGCTCTAAATGTAGAAAGAAACATGCATTAAAAGAATGTCCTTTAAATATTTTTCAAATTTGTGGCTTATGTACTTCAGATCACAAAACTGATGATTTCCCAGATTGAAAGAATTGTAGGCATCTCTAATGGAGGAGAATCAAAGCATGGAGTCTCTCTATTTTATGGGACAACAAAGACCTTGGCAGCCACAATTTTTAGGTATGTCTCAAGATCCTATGCAGCAGTTTCATTCAAATTATCAGACTCCTATTCAGAATTCATGGAGTGCACCCATGCCTTGGCAAACTTGGTCTCCTCAATTAGCCCAATCTACTCCAAATTGGAGAGGGTATACTTATGGTAACCAGACATATCAACATGACTATTTACAGCCTTATCAACAACCTTCTGCATATCCCCAATACCAACAGAATCAAGCCCCATTTTTCCAACAAACTAATCTTTCTCCTCAACTAGGCCAACAACCTCAACATCTTCAATTGCCATCCAATCAGCCTCCACCTCGGCCAACACAATTGCCAGCCCAGCCAATCCCAAATACGAATAATAAAATGGATAAACCCATTTATAATGTTGATGATGGAATGGAACTTCCCTACTCAATCCTCTCACTTCAAAATATCAACTTAAGATCTAGAAAAAATTTACAAAAAGAATCTCCTATTATTTCAGAAGAACAAGCATAAAATGAGAGAACTCAAAAAAATTAAATATAGAAAAATCACAGTCAGAGAAGTTACAGTCAGAAAATCACAGTAAAAAAGGGAAATCATTAGTACCTTATATACCTCCCTTTCCATAAAGGTTGGTCAAAGAAAAACTTTCAATCTCCCTACCTGATTTTTATGTTTTGAATGAGTTAACCAATGTATGTGTCAAAATTCCCCTACTGCAGGCTATAAAGGATGTTCCAATCTATAGTAAAGCAGTTAGGGAATTATTTCTTAATAAAAGAAGGAAGGATCCATCAAAAATTCATGTGGTAGGCAATTTAGCAGGATTAATGTCTAACACTACTTTTATTGAAAAGTATGTAGATCCTGGAATCCCAATGGTCACAATTATTTTTAACAATTTTTCAATTGCAAAAACACTGATTGATCTAGGTGCTGCCATTAATGTCATGACATTAGAGACAATGGAATACCTTCACTTGAAAAATCTCAGACCAACCACTACAGTTTTGGAACTAGCTGACAGGTCTAAAATCACACCTGAAGGGATTTTAGAAGATATCATTATTTCTTTAGACTCCTGGGAGTACCCTGTATATTTTATAGTGCTGCAACCAAAGTCTAATCTAGGAGGGAATCCATTGATTCTTGGCAGACCCTGGTTGGCAACAGCTGATGCTTTCATAGGGTGTAGATTAGGAAGTATGTGCATTTCACATGGGACAGAGAGAAAAAAAATTACACTTTATCCTTCTTCCTAACGACCGTCTACATTAGATAAGTTATCATGGATTAATGAGACCAAAGAACAGGAAGAAGAAGTGATTCATCCTATCCTAAGTATCAATTAGATCTTTGATTTTCAAGAAGAAAACAACGAAGATTTGCTAGATTACTTCATTGCTGAACCTGATATTTCTGAAGAATTAAGAGACATGCAGTATGCTATAGCAGATCAAGTTTTGGGACATAATTTTTAGGAAAATTGCACAATACATTCTATAGCATTGGCACTTCATGATATTTTTAATGTTCATTCAATCACTGATGTCCAAAGCAAAACAGTCGAAATCAGTCCAGGAAAACATTTGAATATAAGTGCACATCTTACTACATCACAGGAAGAACAATTGATTACCTTGCTGAATAAACATTCCCATGCATTTGCTTGGGAATACACTGACATGCCAGGCATTCATCATGAAACATGCACTCACCACATTTATACAGATGATAAAATCAGAACTCTCAGACAACCGCACGTAGAATGAACCCCATACTAAAAGAGATAGTCAAGGAAGAATTGCAGAAGTTATTAAAAGTAGGATTTACTTACCCCATCTCTAACAGCCAATGGATTTCTCCCTTGGTTGTTGTTCCTAAAAAAATGGTAAATGGCGGATATGTGTAGATTACAGAGAGTTAAATAAGTCAACATTAAAAAATTATTTTCCATTTCCCTTTATTGATCAAGTGTTAGATGCCTTAGGTGGAAAGGAATAATTTTCATTTCCAGATGGTTTTAGTGGATATAATCAAATTAGTATTGCAAAAGAGGACCAGGACAAAACCACCTTTACATGTCCCGGGGGCACATATGCCTACAAGGTTTTACCTTTTGGATTGTGTAATGCCCCAAATACCTTTCAGAGAGCAGTCTTGGCCATTTTTGCAGATCTAATTCATGAATGTGTTGAAGTCTATATGGATGATTTTTCTATGCATGGAAGTGCCTTTGAGGATTCCTAAGAAAACCTGGAGAAAATTTTAAAAAGGTCTGTTGACTCAAATCTTTCCCTTAGCAATGAAAAGTGTTTTATGATAATGACTGAAGGGATAGTTTTAGGACATCATATTTCTTCATCTGGAATAAAAGTAGATCCTGCTAAAATTCAAATCATTGAAAATCTATTTTAACCAACAACTCAAACAGATGTAAGAAGATTTTTAGGGTATGCAGGCTATTATCGTAGATTTATTGCAAATTTCAGTAATATAGCTCTGCCATAGTTTAAATTACTTTCAAAGGATGTACATTTCAAATGGGATACTAACTGTCAATCTGCATTTCAGACACTTAAAGAGAAGCTCTCAACTGCTCCCATTTTAAGGGGACCAAATTGGACATTGCCCTTCCATATTTCTACTGATGCATCTGATACTGCAATAGGGGCCTCTTTGGGAAAAAAAGAGCATACCATGATTTATGCTATCTATTTTATCAGTAAAAATATGACACCTGCAGAATTGAATTATACAGTCACTGAAAAGGAGATGTTGGCGGTCATTCATGCTGTGAACAAATTCCGTCATTACATTACTGGCTACGAAATTTTTGTCCACATAGATCATTCAGCTTTACGATATTTAATGAATAAATCTATCACTATTGGTCAGATAACCAGATGGTTACTATTAATGCAGGAATTCAATATCACTGTTTTAGATCGACCTGGACGAGAAAATCAAGTGGCAGATTTCCTGTCTCGCTTACACAATACTGGTGAGGTTGTTCCTGTTTTAGATAGTTTTCCTGATGAACACTTGTTTGCAATTTTTGTTATCACTCCTTGGTATGCTGATATTGCCAACTATTTATCCTCAGGACAGCTACCTCCATCTATGTCATCTAAAGAAAAGAAAAATATTATTAAACAAAGTGCTAGGCATATATGGGTCAATGGTGATCTATTTTACACAGGATATGATCTAATTATTAGGAGATGTGTACGACAAGATGAAGTTTTAGATATTTTGAAAGCATGTCATGATGAACCATGTGGTGGCCATTTTTCAGAGAAAAGAACAACATACAAGATACTCGATTTGGGGTATTACTGGCCTTCTATTTTCAAGGATTCTAAGAAGTATGTTAGGAGCTGTGATACTTGTCAACGGATGGGACGACCAGTACGATCTGATGAAATGCCACTCCAACCACAAATACTCATAGAACCATTTGAAAAGTGGGCCCTTGATTTCATTGGTCCGATTCATCCACCATCACAAGGGAAGAAGTACATTATGGTATGTATAGACTATGTTACAAAGTGGGTGGAAGCCAAACCATTACCAAGAGCCACAAAACAGACTGTGGTAAACTTTCTTTTTGAGGAGATATTTTTCAGATTTGGGGTTCCTAGAGAAATTGTTACTGATCAGGGTGCCCAGTTTACTTCTATACTAGTGTAGGAGATAGCAGCAAAGTACAAGATTAAGCACAAAAAATCTACACCGTACCATCCACAAGCCAATGGCCAGGTGGAATCTATATACAAGACTTTGGAAGGAATCATCATAAGACTGTCCATATGCATAAAAAGGATTGGTCAGCTAAGCTTACTGAAGCTTTATAGGCATACCGAATCACTTGGAAAAATAGTACTGGTTTTTCTCCTTATCAGCTCGTTTATGGTAAGCAAGTCCTCCTACCTATAGAATTTCAAATTCATACCTTCAAGTTAGCAGCAGATTTGGGGATGAATCTTTCTGAAGCACAGTAAGAAAGGATACTTCAATTGAATCAACTAGATGAGATAAGACAGGATGCGATAGAACACAATATTTTGATACAACAACAGAGAGCCCAATGGCATGAAAATTTGATCAAAAAGAAACAATTTCACATCAGTGACTGGGCCCTATTGTTTGATTCAAAGTTCAAAGACTTCAAGGCCAAATTCACAACTCATTGGCTTGGTCCATATGAGATTGCAGAGGTATATGACAATGGCTCAGTCAAACTCCAAACAATCGATGATGAAGCACGTACATTTGTGGTCAATGGCCATCCTCTCAAACTCTATACCAAGCCTATCAACACAGAATATTTCATACAACAGATTTCACAACAACGGGAGATGGAAGTGCTGGATAAACACATTGGTGTTTCTCCTTCACTTTCTTCTTAGCTATTTTCTGATTTGATATAAAAAAATATATAAAAAAAGAGAAGAAGAAAAACCAGGTTCGCTTGTGAAAAACCAGGCCACTGGTACAACATAAACTTGAATTTTCCTTGGAAAACCAGGTTTGCTTGGCCATTGAAAATTCATAAAAATATTTTCAAAATTTCATGCCTCTTAGGCAGTTTTTTTTGTTTTTTGCATAATAAACTTCTTGTTTGACTTGAGGACAAGTAAATAAGTAGGCCTGTGAGGGGGATAAGCATTTTATGCTTTCTATTTTTCTACTTTCTTGGAACCCTCCAAGTCTTTTTTAATGCAGAGGGACTTGATTTCCAGCAAAGTAGAAGGAATTTGAGATAGTTCCAAGTCTTTTTCAAACACAGAGGGACCTGATTTCCAGCAAAGAAGAAGGGACCTGAGATGGCATACATCTTTAAAAGTAGACATCAGAAGGACATATGTGAATCAGAAACAAATTGCAAACCAGCTACATCAAGCAGCAAGTTCAGCATAAAGGAATATCAAGCAAAGTCTGTAAGGATTTTAATTTTTGTGCTTTAAAAGTTGCATGATTCTTTGGTTCTAAGTAATGACATATCTACCTATCCTCATAAGCTTGACTGTCTATTCCATCACCCTCACAATCCATGCCAGCATTCCATTTACTTCTCATCATCCTCCCTTAGGTGTCAAAATGGTGGTCAGAATCAATCCTAGAAGCAAATTTTCAATGGCCAAAGCATACACTGCATTCTATAGGCAGGGTTTCCTTCTCAACAGGAAGTGAAATGTTTAAAAAAAATGGAATTCAAATGTTTTTTTTATATATATTCATACTCCAGATATTAGTGCATTATGCATTAAGTTAAAATATATATGGAATATAGAACATTGATATAAATATGGTTGTGTGTATTTCCAAAAGGTGAAAAGAGTCCACTTCAAGTGAAGAAATCCCTTCATTACAGCTCATTAATCAAACATTGGGGTATGCAAAGGAACTGAAGTGCATTGTATGGAGATGAATTAGTTCTAACCCTACCTTTAATCTTTCTCCTTGAGAATTTGTATCTAAACAAGTGATTGGATAAAAAGTGGCATGTTCAGATAATGATTATAAAGGACGTGGTTATATGCCCCCACAAAAATATATAATGTGCCCTGGAAAATTGCATTATGAATTGATAATATCAGGATTGCATATTGAAATGGTCATTCTTCTTAGAACCAAACTTCACTCTTTCATCTGCAAGACCCAATTGCTGTGTAATGCAAAGGCATATAGGGGTAATCTTTTACAGTGAAAAGAAGGCGTGTATCACAAGAAGGATGCGGGCACTAGTTTACTGAAGAATGCATTCGCGTAGGAGGAATTGAAAAGCAATAACGCTAGAGGGGAGGTAAAACTTAAATCTTTTGCCAAAGAATTTGCTAGATCAATAGCAATTCTAATTTCATAGTATCATTTTGGAATAAGAAAACGTTTACAGAGCTAAAGTTGCAAGGTTGAAGTTTTCTGTTGCATACTTCTTTTCCTATTAAAGTTGTGAAATGGTATCTAGACTAGAACCAGAGAAATTCGATCCCACTGATATTCATGAGAAATGTATGGAAATTTTTGAAAAGAAACAGTGGGTGACTTTTTTTGAAAAGTTTGATGGGCACAATGATAATGTTAGCCTAGCCTTTGCTGATTCGTTTGATGGAGAAAGGGCTACTGTTAGGGTTAACCTTGACTTGAGATCGAGTCAAAGGTGGTTAGGTCTAGCACATGGTTTGGGCACATGGTTTATTGTAGCCCATGGTATTGTCCCATGGTATTGCATGTGCTAACCTTGACTTGAGATCAAGTCAAAGGTGGTTAGGTCTAGCACATGGTTTGGGCACATGGTTTTGTTGTAGCCCATGGTATTGTCCCATGGTTTTGCATGTGATTAAGCCTTTATAAGGCTTGAGGAGGCTCCATTGTAAATAGCATTGTATGGATGTGAGTACTGTATGGTACTGGATGTGAGTACTGTATGGTACTGGGTGTGGGAATTGTATTGTGCTGGAAGAGAGACTGTGAGAGTGTGAAGAGGAAGTGCAGCGGTTTTGCTGCAGGGTGTATCCCTTCACCTTTTTGGACTGTAATAAAAGGACTGGCAAATTTGTTTGTGGATGTAGCCCATTGTTTGGGTGAACCACATTATATATGTGTCTCTTTGTAATGTTTAATGTGTTTTTGCATCTTGTTTATTGATTTAACTGTATAATTGTTATTGCTCTGCGGTCCTGTTCTTCTAACAATTGGTATCAGAGCCAAAAGGTCAATTTGGTTTGTAAACTCGCAGGAAAGAAGGGTTCCTGGTTCGAGTGGGAGCAATGGCAGAAGAAGGAAAGTTTAGGTTCGATAAATTTAATGGCCAAAACTATCAGTTATCGAAGATGCAAATAGAGGACTATCTGTACCAGAAAGATCTGTACTTGCCATTGGGCGGAAAAGCAAAACAGCCAGTGGCTATGAAGGATGAAGAATGGGAGGTTCTTGACAGAAAGGCACTAGGAACAATACAGCTATGCCTGGATTCATCGGTGGCATTAAATGTTTCAAAATAAATAACAACAGAGGCTGTGATGAGCGCATTGAGTAAGCTCTACAAAAAACCCTCGGCTTCTAACAAGGTATTTTTAATGAAGCGTTTATTTAATATGAAGATGTCGGGAAGTGGATTTGTTGCTGACCATTTAAATGAGTTTAATACACTTACCAATCAGTTAAGTTCTGTAAAAGTGAACTTTGATGATGAGGTTAGGACTCTTCTAATCTTGTGCTCATTTCCAGAAAGCTAGAATAGCTTGGTCATGGCTGTAAGTAACTCTGTCCCTAGTTCAAGCACTCTTAAGTTTGAAGATGTTGTTAGTGTTATTCTTAGCGAGGAAATGCGAAGGAAAAGCACAGGTGAGACATCAGGTAATGCGTTGACCATGGAGAGCAGAGGGAGACAAAAAGAAAGAGGAAGGAGCCCAGGAAATCGTGGCAAGTCTAAAAAGGGAAGATCCAAGTCCAGATTCAGAAAAATAGAATGCTGGAATTGCGGTAAGAAAGGACATCTAAAGAAAGACCACAGAGCACCAAAGAAGAAAGGTGAGAGGCAGCAAGAGACTACCCAGGAAGCAAATGTAGCAGGTGATGTGTTACAAGATGCTTTGATTCTTGCATTAGATAATACTAGTGATTACTGGGTAGTAGATTCAGGGGCTTCATGTCATGCTACACCCCATAGGAAATTCTTTTATGATTATGTTCAAGGTGATTTTGGGCATGTGTTATTGGGGGATGATGAACCATGTAAAATTGTTGGAAATGGTAAGGTACGGATTAAACTAACTACTGGAAATGACTGGTTTCTAAAGGATGTAAGGCACATTCCTGCTATGAAAATAAATCTGATCTCAACAGGGCAGTTGGGAGATGGCGCCTGTTTGTCTACGTTTGGAGAAACGTGGTGGAAGGTTACTAAAGGATCAATGGTAATTGCAAAAGGAGATAGGATAGGTACGTTATATTTATGTCCTCATAACACTGATTATTCTATTTCTGTAGCTTCCACAGAAACAGGTGTAGTGTTGTGGCATCATAGGCTTGGCCACATGAGTGAGAAGGGGATGCAGATTCTCCACTCAAGGAAAATACTTCCAGATCTGAAGTAGGTAAGTTTGGAATTTTGTGAGAACTGTGTTTATGGAAAACAGAAGAGAGTTATATTTCTCATGGTTGGGAAACAAAAGAAGAGTGAAAAGTTAGAGCTTGTCCATACAGATGTATGGGGACCAACTCAGGTACAATATCTTGGTGGCTCTCGTTATTATGTTACTTTTATTGATGATGAAACTAGAAAAACTTGGGTTTATTGCATTAGACAGAAATCTGATGTGTTTGATACTTTTAAGAAGTGGAAATCTTTGGCTGAGAATGAGACAGGAAAAATGTTGAAATGTCTCAGATCTGATAATGGAGGTGAGTACTGCAGCAAGGAGTTTGACAGTTACTGTTCACACAATGGGATTCGCAGAGAGAAGACAGTCCCTGGAACACCCCAAGAAAATGGCATGTCAGAAAGGATGAACAGAACGATCATGGAGCGTGCAAGGTGTATGTAAGATTCCTCGGTAAAATTTGAGGGGAGTTGGCGATTACTCCAAGTCAAGTTTAAAGGGGGGATTGTTAGGGTTAACCTTGACTCGGGATTGAGTCAAAGTTGGTTTAGGTCTAGCACATGGTTTGTTGTAGCCCATGGTATTGTCCCATGGTATTGCATGCAATTAAGCCTTTATAAAGCTTGAGGAGGCTCCATTGTAAAGTGGCCTGGAGGTGAGCGGTGACTAGCTAGCTTGGCCCAGATGGTCAGTTTTGGCCATGTAATGAAGATCTTCATTGGTGCTGGCATGGATCAAAGAGGTTGAGTCTTCGATTGCGGGAGAACACCAATTCTGTGTAGCCTCCAATGAAGATGGAAAAGAAGAAAACTTCCAAAAATAGTAAAAAGTTTAAGAGATTGAAACTAGAAGTAAAGGAATTAGAACTGAGGAATGAAAAGTTAAAGGAAAGGAACTGGAAGCTTAAAGTTCAAAGGACAGGAATCTCCAAGCATCCATATAGATGGTATAAACAAAAGAAGATTTACAAAACCAAGTATGAGAAACTGAAAGTCCTTTATGCATCTCGAGCTTCCATAGATGCATCATCTTAGATAGGGGATTAAAAGCAGAGGGTCAGCAACAAAATTTTGGTCATGATATAAGCAGGGTCAAATTTCTGGGATACTTTTTGTGCACGAGGACATGCAACAACTTCCTCTTGGGGGAGATGTTGGGCACCATTTTGACGTATTTTTGTCATCTAAATACCTTCCAGTTTCCTCCATAAACCTTCATACTGATCCATAAAACCTTAATTTCATTCACAAAACTTTGGTCAAAGGTATAAATGTTGTTGCTTCTTAACAAATTGAATTATGATATTTTTAAGGAATTTAAATTAAGGTTTTATTCAAAATTACAGGATGTGCTAACTTCCCATAATTTCTCATAGGTTGGATACTTGCAGGCCAGCTAGGCATAAACTAAGAGATGGGAGAAGGATCCTTGATGTCCAAGGATGGTTAAACTTCCAACGAACATATGATATGGTTCTCACAGGTGTCGAGTCAATGCCGGTCAAAGATGACCACTTGTGCTACCACTTAGCATAAAAGCAGGACAGTTCTGATTTTGTCTATTTTGATGGATCTGATGGAGGATCTCAAGGGTTGCATGTCATTATTAGTCTTCCAGATTTGTAGCATTTCTAGTTTTTAAAAAAAAGATTGTATAAGTATTTGATTTTACATATGAAAAATCCCCTGCTCGATTATAAACATATAGTTCTGGAATCAAGACTATGGATTTGATTACTGTGTATGCTCAATTCAATATGGTGAATGCAATCGAAGTTTAGAGCTCTGTGATTTTTATCTCTGCGTGTGTAAACGAGGCATTGGAGGGCCCCCTTTGCAAAGTCTGCACACCTCTTTTTATATCGTTGCCAATGGTATGTTTTATTTCCTGTAGAGTTTGTTTTCTTCACTTTAACTACTTATACATTGCAAAATGAGTTGGATTGTTTGAACAAGGTTATAAACTCTGTTATTTAATCATTCACATGCTGTAGGAATGGTTCAAACTGCTTATTCAATATCAAATCGTTGTACATTGCTTATTCAATGATGAATTATTGAGGATAGTTATACATTGCGAATGTCTTCCTGTAAGGGAAATTAATGTTTGACTGCTTTCAATATTGAGATAATAGGCAGAGTATCGCGATCTATATTTTAGGGTTAGGTTTAATTTTTATTTTATTTTATCTCAGAACCTTTCACATATGAATTGCTATTTAACTCAAATATCAAATGAAGTTACTTCTGTAAAGGAGTTTTTGTATTTCAAGTCACAACATTCTAGCTTTCAATAGGGTTGTTTCATAGGTAAACTAGATTTCTAGTTAGGTCTAGAGGTCCTACACTGTCATGCAGACTATCATAACTTAGCTACCTCCACCCATGCTGACCAGTCGAACTGTCCCACTTGGAATTCCTGGGGGTAGTGGCCCTTCCACCTACACTGTCCCTACTACCATACCGAGGGGAAGTGGCCCGTCCACAACTGTGCCACAAGTACCCCTAGTCATGCAGGTACATCATGTTCCTACAAACCCCACCACCATTGCTGGCCCATCCCATATCAACCTGGGGTCTAACCTCCCATTCATGGCATGCCTCAACTTACCTAAATTGGCTAGGTTAACCAATGACCGTATGTTCCATCAAACCTTTTGGCCTCCCATGCCTACCAAACTCCCCTCATACATCCCCATTTTGAAGGGAAGGCAGGGGAATGCCCCCAAAAACACATAATGACATTTCACCTATGGTGCTCATCAAACAACATCATAGATTATTGAATCAGACTCAGACTGTCCCAACGCACCCTCAAATGTGTTGCATCCAAGTGGTACATTGAGCTACCACAATCCAAGTATCCAGATTTCAACTCCCTGGCCTTTATGTTCCTGCAATATTTCCAACTCCCCATCTGATATGATGAAGGAGTGGAAATATTGCTATCTTACCACTATAACACTACAACCCACATCACCGACCACATCCACGAGTGGAGGCGACGTCGCAGCCTGTGCAAGATCAAGCTTGATGACAGGATATTCCTGGACTGGTTCTTGAAACCCTTGCTTCCACCTATAGCTAAGGATGTCGCTTCTGAACATCCCCAAACAGAGGAAGAGGCCATCTTGAAGGCCTAGCAGTTTGACCTCATCTATGCACAGTCTGGATACTTTTACACTATCATTCCAGATGCTCCCCGTGTAGGCACCTCCTATCGGGATGCAATGGGAGCATCCCATGCTGTAGATGGAATTATAGGTTTTGTCTCCCACCAACCAGAGCACCGCCCAACACCACCTGCAATACCACCACAACTAAGAAACACCCCCAGTGTTACCTATTCAAACCAAACTCCAGATTATGCAAGAATGATGTCCCAGTCCAGAGCTACCACTTCTTATGCACAACCTGCGCTGCAGCAACAGGCCCAATTATTAGCTTGGATGACACAACAATATGCGGGAAAAATGCCCACATTTGTGGCACCTCCACCCCCCAAGTCTACTATGCACCACCAGTGCAAGCCGCTCAAACCCCCACCCTCACTTCATCGACACCTTTAGGACAGGTGTTTGCACAACAAAATCATCCCAATGATCCAGCCTCCAATAACCAACAAGGGAAAGCTAGAAATAAACGATCCCGAAACCAAGGAAACCGTTAACTGCAGGGAGGTGGTCAACAACCAAATCCTCCCAACAATGTTAGGGAAAACCGACCAACCCAAAATCCTTAGCAACCAAACACACCAAGGTGCAACACTCCATTGTGCACAAATCAACCATGCAACTTGTGTGAAGTATACAGGCACTATACAGACGAATTCCCATTCATGGGTCACGCCAAGCAGGCCATTCACAATGAGGTTCAACATGCTACCAATATGGAAGCCCCAGCTCAACCCAACCCAGCATCACCAGGGTCTCCACCCATGTTCCTCTGAAATCCATTTCCAATCCAAGGACTGGTAGCAACTACACTTGCTCCCCATCCCAATCCCAATGCCCCTGGGGCACCTCCGATAGAAGAAACATGTGTTCACCACCTGCTAGCCATGACAATTGATGAGGTCAACTTGCATACTAGGAGAAACCAATATGGGTCCACTACCAAAACCACTAACCCATCAACGACATCCACATCCAACGCCACCAACATACCTCTTCACTTACCCCCTTTTCCCCCATGCCCCCCCATACGAGGGGTAGCCAATAATGCCACGGCTAGAGCTGTAGTGAGCTATAGCATCGTGGATGACTTGGTCCAAACACCTACAGCCATGTCCTCTTTTGAGGTACTTAAAACATGCCCAACATAAAGAAAATATCTACTAGCTTCCCTCGGTGCCGTAGACCCCTCCGACTCTAAATTGATCACTTTTGATTTGGACAAAGGAGAACCCAGAATGACATCCACCATTGCCTTCCAAATTGAGGCCTCAATCCGGAATTCGGTGGTCCATCAATGCATCGTCGATGAAGGGGAATCCACCTGTGTGATGTCAACATCTATATGGCAGAAACTTGAGTCCCCTACCCTTCAACCATCTACCACTACACTTCGCGCCTATGATTCCCACCCCAATAGAGCCCAAGGCATCCTTCTGCATGTCCTCATCACTTTAGCAAGGAATACAGTCATAATTGACATAGAGGTGGTCAACACTCAGTTGGACTATAACCTACTCTTAGGATGAAGTTACATGTATGCCATGAGAGCTGTGGCATCCACCGTGTTCCACCTTATGATGTTCCCTCATGACGGGAAGATTGTGACGGTGGATCAACTGACTTACCATGATCCACAGGGGCCAATGGCACCAGCCAATGTTATCCCTACGATCAACACCATTGATCTGCAAGGGATAACCGCACCCGCCAATGTTATCCCTATGGTCAACACCATGGTTGACAACATACCAGCCTTCCCATTGTTGAATGTGGGCCCTGGGTTGTTTTTTGATACTACAATGACGACTGCTTTCCCCTTAGTGTCACCACCGCTGACACCAAATGAGATTGCCGATTCATGCATGCTCTCATCTAGCACTGCTGCACCCAAACAAAAATCGCAGCCATAGCCCCAATTGCAACCACAACACCATCCATAGCCACAACATCAACAGCAGCTACAACATCCTTCACATCTGCAACATTACATGCAGCCGCAACCACAGCCTCATCCCCACATATAACCTTCAGGGAGTCATCTGGGCTCCTCTCTAGTCCACAAAATTCCCTTCCTATTTCCCCCATTGGGTGTCATGAGTAAGCCAGTAATGGATACCTTAAAATTACCCAATTTCACATTAGGGATTCCTGTGTGGCACCTCAATCCACCGGCCCAACCTCCAATTCCCCAGGTAGTCTTAACCGCCATGCAACCCATTGCAGTCGAGTCTCATCCTCCACTCGGCCCGCAAAAACCAGCCAACATTATCTCTACTGTCGACAACACAGTCACCCCACCATTATTGAACATAGGCCCTGGGTTCTTCACCAACACCTCTATGATGGTTCCCTTCCCATTTGTTTCACCTCCACTGACACCAAGTGATACTGCGGATTTGTGCATGCTCTCATCTAGCACTGCTGCACCTAAACCCCAACCGCAGCCGCAGCCGCAACACCAACCGTAGTCGTAGGTCCATCCGCAGCCGCAGCTCCATTTGTAGCCGCAGCTCCATCCACAACCAATGCTCCATCCATAGCTACAACCCTAGCCACAACATCAACCTCAGTTACCAGGGAAACATTGGGGTTCATTCCCAATCGACATGATTCTTTTCCTTTTCCTTTTCCTACCATCCGAGATCTTGAGTAAGTCTATCTTGGAAGCCTGCAATCTACAGGATTTCAAACTGGGAGTTCCTGCGTGGTTCCTTGAACCACCTACCCTACCTCTGAGGCCCCAAGATGTGTTGACTCCTGTCCAGCCAATTGAGATGATGTTGCACCTACCTCCGGGTCCATTAAATACTCCTCCCATCTCCACGCCTGCCCCTCTTCCTCCAACAGAGACTGGGAGAAAGGCCACCAATTCCACAGCTAATGCCATTTACATGATCTCTAGAACCATTTTCCCTCCTGTCTCGTCGGCTGTGGAAGATCCACCTGATCTATCCCGGCACCACTTACGTGATGACAGAGAGATCTATAAGACAACCTTTACCCCATTCCCTTTAAACCATAGTGTGGAATTGGTTCTTCCCATAAAAGACCAGATTCTGTCATCCCGCCTTTCCAATGACCTTCATCTCGGCAAGGGGGAATACCTATTCGTTGACTCAGATGATTGAATCTTGAAGAAGTTGTGCAATGGGCTCCACCTCAAGAGAGTCTATGCCTGATATAACCACTATGAGTCCCTTATAGTGTATTTTTTCCCTTTTTTCTTTTGAAATGTTTTTACCACAAATCAAATACCCCCATTTATGGGCAGCACCATTACCTGCTATTTAAGAGTCACTCAGAGCCTATTGGAGACACCCCTCACACCTCCGGGCTCAAATTTCTATCATCTAATGAGACCATCGTCTCATGTTTAACAAGTAATTTTCAGAAACATTTCCCAAAAGTTACCTCGGTTTACAAGCCGCATCATGGTGATACAAGTGTCTTTGGACCTGTACTTGCATCAGACTTGCCTACCACCACTCATGCGGGTTCCCGGGCCACCACCCAGAAGGCACGTCATTTTATTTCAGCATATACCTGTCTAATCTGTCCACCGCACCTTACACAGGATTCTGGGCCACTGCCCGGAAGATGGATCATTTCTTTTGCATGAATTTGGCACATAACTGCCTCTGGATTTGCACTCACATCACATGTAGTCAAGTCCATCCACCACAACTCACACACAACTCTCCTGACCTCTGTCCAAGATCCACCTTGGTTTGCATGCCACTGCTGCACTGATTCACATGCCTCTGCTGCGATCTATCCCATGTATGTTCAAGAGACACCTGCTCCATCCATACTACATGGATGATCTTTGGACCAATGTCCACTGTCCCGACATAGGGGTACAATCAGTTCCTCCTTGATCAGTTGACCATATTGGAGTTTCTTTTAATATCTTCTCTGACTCCTAAAAGAATGAAAAGATGGCTGAGTATGACTACTTTCTTTCCCGCTCATTAAAGTATAGGAAAAGGCATCTACATCGTCGCATTTATCTCGTTTTGTGGACCATGTAGACCATCAAATGAAAAGGACCACCTTGGCACACTCAATCCAAGACCATTTCCCTCTACATCCTTTTATGTTTTCTCAATTAGAGGGGACAAAATTTATGAAAAATATCACCATGGGTTGTCGTTAAGCTCTTTTCTAGCCTTCTCATCAAGAAAATATTGTCAAGCAAACTTGGTTTCGTTCATGCTCGTAAAAGTATCTGAATGACCATCTAGTCAGTATAGGTTTAACCTTTTCTAGACTGACTGGACTACCAACGGTAAAGAAGTCTCCCATCCCCTAAAGGATGGGAGAGCTCTCCTATGTATACTTTTATCGTTTTTTGGGAAAAGGAGACTACCAATGAAAAAGAGCCCCCATTAGAGTCTTCTTCATGCTTTCAGACTCTCTAAAATTGAAAGCACCATCAAGCATTTACTTTCTCGGGCTTGCCAAAAATCCATGAGATCGTACCACAATAGTGTCTCTAGACACCACCCCACAGATAACAGTTTGGAAACATTCCCACTTTGGGTTGGCTTTGTTCAGATTACTATGCAATGTGTCTTCCTTGGATCCCATCAATACAAAAGTGTCTACCTCCCCCAAGTATTTCCCATCTGCAGTTACATCCCCGATATTACAGCTATGATCCCTTTCCCATGAGTCAATTTCATTTGTTTCCTGGTCTTCCCTGCCATCATACTCTGAACAAAGGAATTTTGAGTCCACTACACTCCCTATGCCCTTGTTCAACTCCCCCCCTCCCCCCCATTTAATGGGTCAGTCCTCAGATTGTCTCACATCTTTCACTTATCTCCCTCACGCTTCTAGTTAGGGAAACATCATTGCCTTGACCAGTTGTAGGTCTCCCTCTATCGAAGACAACACATGTATTCTAGAGGATGGACCTAGAGGTCCCTGCATCCTGGTTTCATTAACCTCATTGATGAGTTCCTTGGACCACTTGAGAGGAGTCCTTAGTTCCTCTCAGGATGTTGAAATATTGTAACTTCAAAGAATATTCTATATGTATTTCTTTGTGGTCCCTGATGGTCCTACAAGGAGAACCACTTGTATTACTTTGTACCTCGATGCTCCTAATCGAAAGAACTAATAAGAGTCATGAGGCAGTCCCCTCTAATTGTAAAGGTGGGTCATTAGCACCCCAGTGTGGTTACTTGAGCCTACATGTGTAACTTGATCCTACATGATTAACTCGAGCCTACATGACAGATGAGTTAACTTAAGTGAATGGATGAATATAAATATAGGTGTAGTGCTCCTCATTTGAAACACACACACTCACTTGAGTAGCACACTTGTGGAGGAGAGAAGTAGCTGAAGAAGGAGGAGGATTAGGTTTTTGATATCCTTGTTGGTTTTACCTTTTACCTTTTTAGGGCATCTATATTGAGTAAGCTTTTTCTGGGTTTTTCCCTTTAGGCTTTTCCCAGGATAAATTTGTGTTGTTCTTGTGATACTGTTTCTTTCAGTGATCCTGTTTATATGCTTTTGTTATGAAAAATGAAATGATATACTGATGTCTTAGCTAAGCATATGAAAATTTAACATGGTATCAGAGCTAACCTAAATAGGACAGATTTCACAAGCTACAGAAGCTAGGGATTCTTACTTTTTGGTTCTCTCTCCACAATCGATCAACAAAAGTAGGTTAGGCTGACTCTCCATTGAAGGGTACATCTTTCTGTCGAAGCGGAATTTGATTATGAGCATTTTCAGTTTTCGGTGTGGGAAATTAGGGATTCTTACTGAAGAGGAATTTTTGAGTGAGCATAGAATAGGATTTATCTCCTCATCAAAATTGAATTTTAGAGACCTGGATCAAGATTTTTGGTTGGGTGAAACTCCGGGAAAGTCAAACTCTAGTTTGACCTCGAGCTAGAAAAACCCTAAATACTAAAAATGCTAAGTTTTGGTGCATTCACTATATCCCAATATTGACAAAGTATCAAGAGCTGAATATTTCATAGGCCTAATATAAAATCTTGATGTACACTGTGTCAAAAATGCCACCTCAGATTCACTATATTTTGGGAGATATGATCCCTCCAAGTTAGGGTTCCATCCTCCTCTAGAATTCATTCCTAAACAGGACACCTGGGGAACATTGCTATAGCATGGGCTACAGAGGTCCAAATTAAATTCATGAAAATTTTACAAAAATATCACGGACTGTACTTTCTGTGGTCTGAAATTCAGAACTAGAATATGAAACAGTGACATGTGGCATGCTGTACAACTTCGCTGTTCTGAACAGTACTGTAACAGGTAACCTTGGGAAAAGGATCATAAATCCCAATTGGTGAAACAAATTCTGATGAAATCTATGGTTTTGGATCAGGGACATGTTAGGTTACTGCAGCACTAAATTTAAGACACGGAGGAGTAGTAATTTCGGAGATATCACAGAAGCAGTGACAGGAATTTCTGCAGAAGAAATTGGAAAACTAGGGCTTCCTGTTCTGGGAGCTTCCCTCCACTGTTTTCAGAAAAGGAGTACATTAGACAGCTCCATTTGAAGAGATCTATATTTATATCCAATCAGATCTGAAATATTCTAAGTTTTGAAAATTAGGGTTTCTCTGACAAACCCTAGATCAGCCAGCTCCAGAAGCAGGACGAACACCTCAAATTGGTAAGATATAATCTTTTGCTATTTGAATTTGAGGTTCTCATTTCAAAGTGATCTATCACATCAGCTTGATGATAATATTGGTAAAGTTGACAACTTCCAAGCATGGAAGTATTTGATCTCTCCGAAGAAAATGAATTGGACACCTACATGAGTAGAGAGGTTCCTATTCCATACGGAGATGAGACTCAAAGCCTTACAAAAGAAGAACTTGATCAAGGCCAAGAAGATCATTGTTGATTCAATCACGGATCAATTTGTACCACAAGTGTCTTCCCTAAAGACACCAAATATGTTTGATTCCTTGATCAAGCTATTTGAAGATAAGAACTTAAATCAGAAGATGGCTTTGAGAAAACAGTTTAAGAATGTGAATATCCAGAATGTAGAACAACTTGAAGCGGTAGAAGAAGAAGTGAAGAATGCAGAAGCGGTGATAGCCATCTTGAATGGGCTCCCAG
>LPNX010740830.1:651477-809094 GCA_001517045.1 Pseudotsuga menziesii | reverse complement strand
CTTGAAGGATGAATACCACCATGGGTACAAGAGATAACTCAAGATGAAGAAAATAATGCTATGAAAGAAGCTATGATCAAAGAATAATAGTTGATCATGGAGAATGATGTATACGATATGATTTCGAGACATAAAGGGAAGTACGTAGTATCTTCCACATTGATCTACAAGAACAAGTGTACAAAGCAAGGTTTGTGATTTTCCTCAGAAAGAATAGACTATGACATGACATACTCTATTGACCAGTATATATCAAGCATAGAACTACCTATACAGAATGAAGAGGGAAGATGATACTCCACTTCAGGGGGAGTGACTACATAAAATTATATCTGAGTTTGACATGGTACAACATGATGGATAGATTTGTGATGGATCGAGACTTTACCAAGAGTAAAGTGGGTTCCAACCTTCAAGGTTGAATGCAGAAGACTAGGATATGTTGATGACCTGAGAAGACAAACTCATAGAAGATGTTATGATACTAGAATGATGTTTGGGATATAGTACTCAAACCAGAAAGCAAGAATGTGGTATCTTCCGAATGGATTTGCAAGATAAGATATGTTGCTGATAGAAGTAAGGTAAGACTTGTGGCTAGAGGTTTCTATCAGAAAGAGGGAATTAATTCTGAAGAGACAATTACTCCAGGAAGAAAGGTACACTTCCTTCAAAACTATCATGGTAGTTTCTTCCATGATGAAGTAAAGAGAAGCCTTCCTTAATGGTATGATTGAGGAAGAGTTTTACATCGAACAGTCATGAGGATTTGAAATTGAAGACAGATGGAATCAAGTATGCAAGTTGAAGAAGGCCCTCTATGGCCTGAAGCAAGCTCCCAGAGCTTGGTATGGAAGAATAGATAGTTTCCTGATGAGCATGGGCTTTTCCAAGAGTAAAGTCGATCCTAACCTTTCCTACAAGGTTGTAGAAGATGAACCCGTCATTCATTTACTATATGTGGATGACTTATTCTTGACAAGGAATGAGAAACATATCATGGAAAGCAAGAAGAAACTAGCAGAAGAATTTGAGATGAAAGACCTTGGGTTAATGCATTATTTCCTAGGTCTGGAAGTATGGCAAAGTTCAGAAGGAATCTTTCTCAACCAGGGAAAGTATGCGGTAGAGATATTGAAGAGATTCAATATGTTGGAATGCAAAGTCATGGCCACACCCATGGACTCCAACTTGAAGCTGTTAGCTGATGACTCATTAGAGTTAGTGGATGTGACTCACTATAGATAGATCATTGGGTCATTGATGTACTTAACAAATACCAGACCAAACATTTGTTTTGCTGTGAACACCTTAATTCAATATCTTGTTCAACCAAGACGGGTTCACCTAGTAGCTGCAAAACATGTGATGAGATATCTGAAAGGGACTATAGACTTTGGTCTATACTATGATGGTAGCCATGAGTATAGATTGTATGGCTACATAGATGCAGATTGGGTTGGAAGTATCTCAGACAGGAAAAGCACATCGGGTGGATGCTTTTGTTTGAGGTCTGCTATGAGTTCATGGTTTAGCAGGAAACAGTCCAGTGTTTCTCTTAGCATGGTTGAAGCAGAATACATAGTAGATTGTTCTACTAAGTTGTAAATCCATATGGCTTCAGAAGCTGATATCAGATCTCTTTGACCTAAATATGGACACTACAATGATTCTATGTGATAAACATAGTTGTGATGACAAATAACCCTGTGTTCCGACGTAACACGTAGAAATCCAATATTTCTACATACAAGATAAGATGCAGATGATGATACTGTAGATGCAGATGATGGTGATTCAATATTTCTATACTAAATATAGAGATGATGATGTTTCAGTATTCCCATACTGAAGATATAGATGATGATGATTTCAGTATTCCCATACTGAAGATATAGATGATATTTCAGTATTTACATAATGTAGATACAGACGATGATGATTTCGTATTTCTATACTGAATATAGAGATGATGATGCTTTCAGTATTTCTATACTGAAGATATAGATGATGATGCTTTCAGTATTTCTATACTGAAGATATAGATGATGATGCTTTCAGTATTCACATACTGGAGATACAGATGGTGATAGTTCAGTATTCACATACTGAAGATGTAAATGATGATGGTTTGGATGATTATGTACTGACGAAGCCTCTGCCTCGAGTAGAGTTCGAACACTTTCGAGACAAGCATGGTGTGGTTCGAAAAGATCTTCCCCGAAAGGGGGAGTAGTGATGCTGCAGTGGGATTGTATCATCCCTAGGCACTTGCCCTCAAGTGATCTGGAGACCTCGGTATTCGAGAATGAAGAGGGATTGTATCATCCTGGGACATCTGTCCATAATAGATCCGGTGACCTAGGTCCTTGAGAACGTGGCGGGATTGTATCATCCCTGGGCACTTTCCCTAAAGTGATCCGAAGACCTCGGTCTTCGAGAATGAAAAGGGATTGTATCATCCCGAGACATCTGTCCACAATAGATCTGGTGAACTTGGTCCTCGAGAACGTGGTGGGATTGTATCATCCTTGGGCACTTTCCCTAAAGTGATCTGGAGACCTCGGTCTTTGAGAATGAAGAGGGATTGTATCATCCCTGGACATCTGTCCATAATAGATCCGGTGACCTCGGTCCTCAAGAATGTGGTAGGATTGCATCATCCTTGGACATCGTCCCAAAGTGATAGGGACTGATTCTCCCGTAATCAATCCGGTGGCTTCGGTCCTCGAGAATGTGGTAGGATTACATTATCCTTGGACATAGTCCTAAAGTGATAGGGACTGATTCTCCCGTAATCAATCCGATGGCTTCGGTCCTCGAGAATGTGGTAGGATTGCATCATCCTTGGACATAGTCCTAAAGTGATAGGGACTGATTCTCTCGTAATCAATCCAGTGGCTTCGGTCCTTGAGAATGTGGTAGGATTGCATCATCCTTGGACATAGTCCTAAATTGATAGGGACTGATTCTCCCATAATCAATTCGGTGGCTTCGGTCCTTAAGAATGTGGTAGGATTGCATCATCCTTGGACTTAGTCCTAAAGTGATAGGGACTAATTCTCCCGTAATAAATCCGGTAACTTCAGTTGTCGAGAATGTGGTGGGATTGTGTCATCCCTGGACTTTAAGTCCAAAATTGATCCAAAGACTTTTTGTCTTTGAGTTGTGGATTGCAGGTTGTTGCTGATGATGCCGTACTGATCGAAAGATCAGAGTATGATGATGATGAAATACTGATCGAAAGATCAAAGTATGATGATGATGACGTACTAATATAAAAGATCAGAATATGATGATGATGCTGTTGCTGCTGCTGATGATGTTTCTATGATCGAAAGATCAGAAGTTGCTGATGATGATTTTCTCTGATCGATAGATCAGAATATGATGATGATGATGTTTTCTGATCGGAAGATCAGAAGTTGCTTATGATTATGATGTTGCTGATGATGATGATGTTTTCTGATCGAAATATCAGAATGCGATGATGATGATGATGTTTCTGATCGAAAGATCAGAATGTGATGATGATGAGATCCTGATGATGATGATGCCGTATTATCAAAGTATGATGATGATGACAGATCAGAATATGATGATGAGTTGATGTTAGAGTATGATGATGTTCGGTTGATGATGTTTCTGATCCAAAGATCAGAGGCTGATGATAATGATGATTATGATTGAAAGATCAGAGTATGATGATGATGATATTTTGATGATGATGATATTGATGATGCTTTGATGATGTTTTCATGATGATGTTTCTGATCGAAATATCAGAGTATGATAATGATGTTGTTGCTAATAGAAAGGCCAAAGTGCTGAAGAATATGTTGCTGATCGAAAGGTCAAAGTGTTGAAGATGATGTTGCTAATGGAAAGGTCAAAGTGATGAAGATGTTGCTATTGATTGAAGAGTCAAGATGCTGAAGATGTTGCTGATCGAAGCGGTCAAAGTACTGATGATGATGAAGAATAAAGATTGAAGATGAAGACTGCATGATGTTGAAAAGCTTCCAATGATTTATAGATGTATCACCCTGATGATGTTGATGATGTCCTCTATCTCTCTCCTATTATTGTTGTTATTGATGTTGTTATAGAATACCCTTGTCGTTAAGGGGGAGTGTTCAAATATAGGGGTGGGGGTCACTCTCAAATCACTTCTCTTCTCCCTATCGTTATGCTACACGTTTGAGTGCCTTGAGACCCTTTGCCTCTCAAGTCATTCACCCTCCCTCTCCTCCATTCCTCCATTGAGCCAAAGCTCCCATTCCATTGAGAGGTGCTCCCAAGGCTAAGGCATGGTGGCCCATTTCCACTCAGAGAAGGTATACTTGTGTTTTTTGTCATTTTTATTGTAGTTTTCTAATATCTTTTACTTGCAGGTTTTTTGCTTAATGTTTTGTCGTAGGTTTCCTTCGATTGCTTGCAACTCTTTTGTTTGCTAACAATTTTATGTAGGGTTTTGGAACTTGGCCCTAATATGGTTTTCTTTCTTTTTCATTTCATACTCACAGGAACCCTACCCTTCCATCCTATAGATGTAAGGGTGTTGTTCCTGCTTGTAGCAAGGGAAAAAGCCCTACTATAGGAGGTGTGTTGGAGGATCAAGTTGGTATGTCGACTTCAACGACAACCGACTTAGTCGATCAGCCGACTAAGTCGGTCAGCTGACTAAACTAGAGATTAGGTCGGCCAACTAAAGTCATGTCAGTTCACCGAACCGACAAGTAGTTATTTTGTAATTGTTTTGTAATCATATATATTAGGCTGTTGAGCCAAATGAGAACTCGGTTCAGTTCTCTGTATTGTATGGACCCACTCTTGTTAATATAATCTGTTATTTTCCTCTATTTGTTCTTATCTCTTGTCTCTGTTATGTATGTATGTATGGTACGTATTATTGGTAACCTTATGTGATCTGTGAGATTACAACATTGGTTCCATTGCCGAGACCTACATGTCTGAGATGTATGCAAACAAATGATATTAGAACAGGAGATTAAGGACTGGTGGGAATGCAAGGTTGCAAATTATTTGCAGAATTACACATGAAGAAACAGATTAACGACCGCACAAGCAAAAGAAATATTCTTTACAGAAACACATCATATTTTTGTAGAATCAGTGCCCCAACTTCTGAAAAAACTCCTAAATGAAAAATCCGAAAGGGACTGAAGATCAATAGTTGCTAGAAAAACTGATCCGAGGGGGAAGAACAAACTTGTCGGAGTGGTTCGAAAAAATCGCTGACGACTTCTATGAGGAGCAAGCAGTAGAAGACAAAACTTCAATGGAAACCGTCAAGGAGAAATTTTACACAGACCTCACCAAGCAATTTTTGTGTTCCTTATCGACCTTGCTATTTAATTTCCTGATCAAGAAGGGAGTGGGTCATATTGTCAAACCTCTTCCATCACTTCATGGACCGCCATTAAACCCTAATTGGGCAGAAAAACAAAAGAGGTGGGAACAATTCATTGCAGAAAGGGAGTGGGAATACTTCCTAAGCAAGTAGACCGAACTATCTAGGATTTCTAAAGCATCGGGTAGGCTATGGGGGGGTAGCTGGTCATATGTTGGGATAAATTGGAGTGGATTCTAGTTGACTAGAAGCAGATACCAATCACCAGTAATGAGAAGTCGACCAAAAGGGAAATCAAGAAGATAGTATCACACAAAGGTATGTCGGATGTTCATAAAATTGAGAGGGAAGAGAGACAACAAAGGAGGGACATTAGAGGAAATTTCAATGCAAAATGGGCCTCCTAAAAAGAATTAACAAAATAATAGTTAAAATAATAAAATTATATTTATTAATTTTGGAGGAAGAAAAGAAAAAAACTACTTTTTTTGTTTGTATTTTTGACATATATCCCCGTGTTTTTACTCAAATTTTGATCGGGAGAGCTCGTTGGATGTGGAATTAAATTCCGCATCCAACGAGTACCCACTTGGAATACTTTTGACGGACCCTGCTACCCCAAAAACAAGAAATACCCCAAAAAACGTGATGATGATGTTCGATCGAAATTTGAGTAAAAACACGGGGAGATATGTCGAAAATAAAAACAAAAAAGTAGTTTTTTTAAATGATACCTATCCCCAAATTTATATTAAAAAATGTTTAAGACCTATACGGTATTTCAAATTTAAAGCAATTTCATTGGCTAACACATGATGACATGGAATTTGAATCAAAGTTAAAAGGCCCATTTTGGGTTGAAATTTCCTCTAATGAGAAAGAAGAGAAAGAGCCTTAGCGTTGCACCGAGGAATGTGTACTAGGGTGACTGACTAGGAAAGAAACCCACCAGAGTCGGGTCATGACCGACAAGAAGAAGACGTGGAAGCATAGGTGTCCCCTACGGAAGAAGAATTGTGGATAGAGCAGCCAGAAGCTCTCCAATTAAGAGCTCCCCAAGAAGAAACAACTCTATCTTCGTTGAATCCGCGTACATGGATACAAACTATTGTTGAAGAGGAACTCCGAATAGGAGCTGGTGACTTTGGCATATGGAGTCGACTAGACGACAAAACATACACTGGAAGACAACTCATTATCCGTTGACCAAAAGAAGAAAATTGGGTTACCTTTCAAGCGGTACCCTCCAACCGAAGTATCCACTTACTTTTATCAACACATGAAGGATCACCCCCCTTTCCAAATAAAGATTTGGAGGACACAAAACATTCAGAACTGCAGATAGGTAACTGCAGTTGGACATCGACATAAGAAGTTGAAATCAACTGACTGCCGGTCGAAAATGAAACAACAAAAACAACCGACAGAGATGAAAGTTCTGTCGATGATAGTTCTGTAGAGAGGAATAAGAAAATAACCCCACCACCACCACCCCAACCTCCACCACTGCCACCTCCTGAAAGCAATGACATTGATTTCGACATGGGTCATGGGTCAACACACATTCCTCTATATGAGGGGGATGAGGACCCCAGATGACACTGGCTTGTCTGTGAATCGACCTGGGAGGCTAACCAAGTTACGGATGAAGATAGGTAGATGGCATAGTTCATCGGTGCCTTGAGGAAAAGGGAATTAACTTGGTATATGACCTTTTCTGAAAGACAACCTCGAGCAACCAAAGTCGAGATCAAAGCGCAATTTCTATCATTTTTCAAAACTCCATATGCAAACCATCTGGCAGCAAATAAATTAAAAACAACATCGCAGAAGTCAGGAGAAACTGTCCGCGATTATGATAAGCGATAGAAAGACCTTCTTAGCCAACTGGACTATGTTATAGATGAACAATTATTAATCTAGTGGTTTCTTGCAGGTTTATCTCTGAAAATCCACCAACACATAAGTCTGGAAATATTCAAGTCTTACGAAGATGCGCTTACAAAAGCTCTCCAAGTGGAAATGGATGAGGACATACTAGCATACTCCACTGATTACAGACTAGAAGAACAGCTTGAGATCGTGCAGAAGTCATTAAAAGAATTAAACCTCAAAATTCAGGATATTTGGTGCACGAAGTGCTCGACGGCCAGACATTCAAAAGACAACTATCGATAGGAAATTAGCCGATAGGAAATTTGATTCATACAGACTAAATGTTTTAGCAACATTTGCTAGGAGCATGAAGACCACTCGACAAAATATTTCCCGTTCAACATGAAGAACGACAAGGCATCTTGGTGTGTAATCTGCGAAACTAAAAATCATAACACAGTCGACTGCCATTTGAACCTGAAGAACCGACAAAATTATCATGTAGTCTACCAGACCACTGCAGTTGCACAAAATAATGAGCAAAACAACTTACCAAATGATCAGAACAATCAGAGATATGAAGTTCGAAGATACGAGTGCTGGTATGACAATCGACGTGGATGCTATGGAGGTCGAGGTCGATTCTCTGGAAATCGAGACAACCGACCACGTCGACCCATCCAATGCTTTACATGTTATAAGGAGGGACATTGGTATGTAGACTGTCCATATAAAGACAGAACTGGCCTCAAATTTTGTACTCATTGTGGAGTAGGGGATCACTCACTAGAGGATTTTCCTAACATGTTGGAAAAAATAAATACAAAGAAAAATGTTAATGTCTTGTTGTGTGTGCAAAAAAATGATGTAATAAACACAAAAAATTTGCATATTGTAACTCGACAAGGGACAAAAATAGGAAGTGATAACCCAAGAATCAGCAAAATAAAAGAGAAAAATGTCTACCTTGATCCACTTAAATAAAAACAAACATACAAAGAAGCAACAAATGTATTCAAAGAATTTGCATGACAGGAACAAGCTAATGACAAGCGACATAACAAAATAAAATAATTAATACAGCTCGTACAAAAAGACAACTCAGTATCTCAGTTCATCGATTTTCTATATGAAATCAACCACAACAACATCGAAAAACAAACAAAGAATATCTACAGTTTAAATAAAAAAATATAAAGGTGATGTCGACCCACTTGTTGACCTGGAAATTGAAGGATACCATGTCCGACAAGTAGTGCTCGACTTTGGATCACAAGTAAACATCATGACTCATGACACTTGGGAACAAATGGGTAGACCTTGACTATATGAGTCAAGCATATACCTGAAACTAGCCGACCAGGGCCTAATTGAACCTATTGGAGTATGGAAAAACGTTGACACAACTATAAAAGGAATCTCAACCAAAGTCGACTTCGAAATCATTGACCCTAAGGAAGGATCTAGTTCCTTCCCAGCGTTAGTAGGTCGACCTTGGGGTAGAAAGATGAAAGCATCGATATCCCTGGACAAAGAGAGAATCAATATAAAAGGAAATGGACAAAAGGTCATTGTACCTATTCATCCATCTCAAGGAGAACCTTGGATAGAACCTATCGATGAAGAAGTCGACATTCGAGAACTTTATCAGATACAAAACAATGCAGATTATATAGAACCTAATATCTACAGAGAAATTCATTTAGGCAACCAAGACTCAGTCGATTATAATTCAGACGCAGAATTATATGATTGGGAGATCGAGAACTATGAAACACAAGCAAGAGGGTGTTGGACTATTTAAAAAGTACACAAAAATCCCACCCAACAGTGCTTCATAGTGTCCATTGTCCCAAAAATCTTTGAGAAGAAAACTAGAGAATACCCTACTTTAAAACCTACCAATGTAAATACTACACAAATACCAAGATACAAGGAAAGAGAATCACCAGTCATGGATGTAGAACAATTTTCCAAAAATATTGGTGAACATGGCCGACTTCAAAGCCTAATAGAAACTTTTACAAGACAAGCTGCTAGATGGTGGGATACCCATTAGACAAGACTGCAGACCTGGACAACAGCTTCAACTTTCTTTGTAGAAAGATTTGGAGGAAATAATTTAACCAAACAAGCTCAGATACCTATATTCATCCAAGGACAGAATCCAGAAGATCATATTAATACATGTGAAAAATAATGGCGAAAAATTGGATACAAGGATGAACGAGCATGACCACGCCTGTTCCCATCAACCCTCATTGACTTACCAAACAAATGGTATAAAATGGAAGAAGCAAGAGGTGAAACATTCTCATGGTATGAACTCAGAAAAAATTTCATTAAAGATTTCAACTTTATCCCACAAAATGAAAAGTTGGTCAAAACAACAAAACAAACTAAAGAATTTATACAACCAACAGAAAATAAACCCTTAAAAGATAACCGACATGCAAGGAATTGTAACAATATATAAATCAGGACAATACCACAGTCGACAAGACTACAGTTAGAAAATTAAAATACAGAAGGGAAAAGCTTTAGATGGAAATCAAACCATGTCGAAACGACCAAACCTATTCGTACAGTCCTTAAAGTTGAAACAACTGACAAAGAGGAGACCGATTGAATGTCTGCAGCTGACTTCCCTGCCACATTATCCTAGTTTAAAGAAGGAAGCTGACCAATCAATGAATCCAAAGCACCCGAATGGCTAGATGGTAAAGTCAAAACTAGAGAATTCGACATCTCAAATGATGACCGACCAAAAATGGAAAAGATTGGTGACTACTGGAGTGAAGAGCAGACCACAGAGATAGTGAAATTATTAAAAGAGTTCCAAGATGTACTTTCTAGAGACTATAAAGACCTCAAAGGCTTATTTCATGAAATGGGAGAAATGAAGATTGACACTAAACCTGATGTTCGACCTATGAAGAAAAGGCCATATAAGCAAGCTCACAAATACAAAGAGATAGTCAAAAAGGAAATTGATAACATGCTTGCAATAGGCATCATCTATCCTATTGACCAATCAGAATGGGCAAGTCCAATGGTTGTACAACCTAAGAAACATGATCCGACCAAACTAAGAATTTGTGTCGACTTTAGAGAACTAAATAAAGTGACACTGACAGACCCATTTCCAACTCCTTATGCTGATGAAATCTTAAATGAGGCTGCAGGACATGAATGCTACTCATTTACAGATGGATTCTTAGGTTATAACCAAGTGCCAATAGCTAAAGGGGATAAGAAAAAAACAACATTTGTATTTGAATTTGGCTCATTTGCTTATAAGGTTATGCCTTTTGGATTAAAAAATGCACCTACAATATTTTCTAGAATTGTAGTCAAAACATTTCAAGAATACATTTACAAGACCATGGCAGTATACTTTGATGATTGGACCATATACTCCATGTTAAAACATCATTGTAAATGGCTAAGACTCATGTTGGAAAGATGTCGAAAAAATCAACTATCCCTGAACATCAGGAAATACATATTTGTCACCCCTATAGGGATATTGCTAGGGCACATTGTCTGTAAAGAAGGTATTAAGGTCGACTTTGCAAAAATCAAAATTATCCTCGACTTAGAACCACCAGTAAACCCAAAACAAGTCAAGGTGTTACTTGGCCACACAGGCTATTACAGAAAATTCATAATATATTATTTAGATATGACCTATCCACTCGAAGAACTATTAAGGGATGATAAAGAGTTCAACTGGACAGAGGAGTGCCATATATCATTTGAAAAATTAAAAAGAAAACTAGTCGAAGCACAAATCCTAAGGTTTCCAAACTCCATGTTCATATTGATGCATCAGGGCTAGAAATAGGAGCGATCTTAACTCAACTAGGAGATGATGGAATGGATTATCCTATAGTTTATAGTAGCATAAAATTAAACAAGGCTGAAAGAAATTATTCGACAATAGAAAGAGAACCACTAGGAATGGTCTTTGCATTACAAAAATATCGACATTATCTTCTAGCTAACCCATTTATATTCTATACAGACCATCATGCACTTAAATATCTCATCAATAAACCACTACATCATGGATGAATTTGTTGATGGCTACTATTATTCCAAGAATTCAAATTCGAAGTTGTTGTCAGACCAGGAAAGTTAAATGTTGGTCTCGACCATTTATCCCAAATCGACACAGGAGAAGAGCTGTAGGAATCGAAGATGACTTACCAGATGCACATCTATTTCAGTTAGAAGCAGTACCTGTAGGGTTAGAGGAAATAGCCTAGTTCTTCGAAGATGGACAAGCACTAGAAGGAATGAGTACAAAGAAGAAACAAATCCTAGCTATGAAAGCTGCACCATACAGTCTTATAAATGGATTTCTTTACAAGATGGGATTAGATGACATCCTTAGAAGGTGTGTATTGGAACATGAAAGAGACATCATTATGCATGAAGCACATTATGGACCTGCAGGAGGACATTTCCAAGCAGACACAATTGCAAAGAAAATCCAACAGTAAGGGCTATGGTGGCCGACACTTCACAGAGATTGCAAAAATTTTGTAAGTCAACGTGACAGGTGTCAATGACTAGGTAAACCCCTGCCTAGCACAAAAATGCCTTTGATATCAATAAACCCAAGTTTGAGATTTGAAATTTGGGCCATAGACTTCATAGGACCATTTCCTATACCAGCAAAAAGGACAGGCGCGAGGTATATCATAACTGCAGTCGAATATGTAACCAAATGGGCAGAGGCAGAACCAGTTGACTCATGCTCTAGTGAGATAGCTGCCAAATTCATCTATGAAAATATCATTACCAAATTTGGATGTCCACTAACCTTAATCAGTGATTAGGGAACACACTTTATCAATAAAACTATCAAAACCCTAACCGACCAATTCCAAATCGACCATCGTCGGATTACAGCATACCATCCTCAGTCGAATGGAGCAATTGAAGCATTTAATAAAACATTAACAAGAGGAATAACCAAAATATGTAAATGATAAGGACGACTGGGATGAGAAGATACATGTAGTATTATGGGCATATAGAATAGCATATAAACACTCGACCGACCAAACCCCCTTTCGACTAGTCTATGGACAAGAATTAGTAGTTCCATTACACTTTCGACAACAAACACCTATCATCACAGAGATTGTACATGTCTATGTTGAACAAGGAAGAAAGGACTGACTACTATAATTGAATAAACTAGAAGAACACCGACTACTCGCGATGCACCATCAAGAAATCCATAAACAACAACAAAAAGCATGGCACGACATAAACATCAAGAACAAAAACTTGTCGGTAGGAGACCTTGCTTTACTATACAATAGTCGAGTAAAAGGAAAACCTAAAAAGTTGCATACAGAATGGATGGGACCCTACATTGTCGAAGAGATACATACCAATGGATCAGTTTGACTAAGGACGTTACAAGGCATACTATTTCGAAAACTCATTAATGGAGCCCGACTAAAACACTACCGAAGCTAAAAATAAACATATTGAAAAAAAAGAGAAATACCATAATGACCATAACGGTTAAAACAAAAGCTATAAAAATCTAAAAAAATCCAAAAAACAAAATAATGCCGTACATGCAGAAAAATATGACAGGAAATCACCCCTTTGACAACCGACATCATGTCCATCGAAATAACACCATCGACCATTGTCATACCCGACATCGACCGACGACCTCGATAGTCCCATCGTGCATTCATGACCTCGAGCACCGAAAGCAATTCACCATTAACGCACACTCAAGTTATGGGTCCTTACATGGAGAGAATAGCTGAAATCTCCATTTCAGAGAAGATGTCGACCTTATCAAGTTTGACTACACTCACCATTGACATCCATAAAATATTGTAAAGTTGGACAAATTTCCAACATCACCTAGTAGTGACAGCCCTAGCAATTGTCGAAGTCTGTGTACAGAAAAGATTGACCATCAGACTTCACAGCCCATGAAGACCAAGCACATCATAATCACTACTAAGACAGATGAGCATATTTTTGTACCTCCCCGTTTCTTTGGGACGAAGAAATGTTTTGTTCGTGGGGGAGATGTTGGAGGAGCAAGTCGATATGTCGACTTGAACGACATCCAAATTAGTTGATCAGCTGACTAAGTCGGTCGGCCAACTAAACTAGAGATTAGGTCGGCCACCTAAGGTCGTGTCGGTTCACCGAACCAACAGGTAGTTATTTTGAAACTGTTTTGTAATCATATATATTAGGCTGTTGAGCCAGATGAGAACTCGGTTTAGTTCTCTATATTGTATGGACCCACTCTTGTTAATATAATCTGTTATTTTCCTCTACTTGTTCTTCTCTCTCGTCTCTGTTATGTATGTATGTTTGGTATGTATTATTGGTAACCTTATGTGATCTATGAGATTACAACAAGGTGCATCTTCAAAATTCCCTTTTCACAGATGAGCATCTTAATGGACAATTGCAAAGACAACAGGAACCTACCTCTTGTCCCATTGAAAATCTCCCTTTCTTCCTCACTATAATATTTAGTCATGTCAACCATGAAATTAATAATGTAGCCTTCCAATACTATCAAGCCAAACATCAACATCCCTTGACGCTCTGTTGTCTACCTCCTGCAAATTTTGGATCAATTCTGGGGTCCAGGACATTGTCTCACCTCCTTGGAAAATTGTCTTGCGATAAGTCAATCACACCAACCACTCATACAAGATGATCAAGAATTCAGAGAAAAAGTACTCGTGAGGACTGTCATGTATGTACTCTGCAACCACTTACTAGTCGTCGGGACAGGGTTCTGATTTTATTTCTTAGCAAATTCTCGTAGCTTTTGGTCGAACCAATCTTGTATTTTTGGTCTTGTCGTATGCCACAACATGTCCTCCCTCCTCTTTGTACTAAGGTCCTGGCAACGGAACCATTTGTTGACACAAACCCAGTCAACAGGGGTCCACTCTCTGTCGACACCCAAACCACCGCGATTTCCCTGAGCATCGGCCTAGACAGGTTTTACCCCGTCCGACAACATCCACAGAGTGAATGAAGTCTCATGTGAGATGTTCGATGGAGAGCTTATGCAACCAAGTTTTCACAGAATGAAGGAGGACCATGCGCATCTACTTATTCACTGATCACAACATTTATTCCACATATCTCATTATTCATATCATGCGTTAACAAAACCACATAATCATTCAACAGATCACATTAACATTCTTGAACTGTAGTAAAACGTTGATGTGCAAACAGATCGAACATAATAACATCACTTAAAGCAAAGAAACATTGCATCATTTACAGATCCATGTTGTAAATACACATTGCATTCATATTTGAGTCGCAAAAAACAGGAAAATGGGAAAATAATAAAAGACACAGTGATTCTACTCAACTTTCGTCATGTCATATTAACTGTTTCAATAAAATGAAGATTCTCTAAAATAGTTCTTTAGTGAATAGATCAACAGATATAAACTCATGTGCAGATCTTACTTAACATGGGTATCAGCCTCAGACAATTAGTTCATATCTCCATTTCACTAAAAAACTAAGACTCTTTACACTTGCAATTCTACATCTACTTATAGGCTTATTCCTTTACATTCATGTTCCACTTAACTAACTACTTAACTACTTTTTAACAAAATCTTCAAAATATTGACCATAATCCACGAAATGCAGTCCAAAATGACCAAAATGCATAAAATATTCTATTTCCAACTTGCGTGCCATTTTCCACCTTGCGTGATATCTTCGGACTTGTGCAGCATCCGTGATGTTGCACAACTAACTTATCCCAAAACCACATTCCAACACCACATACAATACAATGATGATTGTTAACCCAAAAAATCCCTCAATGAGCTGTACATGACCTACACCACCCAAAGACATCTATGTCACTACCCTCATTTGACCCCCACACCCTTGCAAAGGCTCAAAAACATGAAAAGGGCTTAAAAACCCCTAAAAAGAGCCAAAATAACTCTCATAGGGGCTAAAACCTCCAAAAATGGGCTAAAACCCCTCAAAGGAGCTTAAAATCCCCAAAGGAGCTAAGAATTGGGCGAAAGGGGTTTAAAGCCCTAACCAAGGGATTAAAACCCTAAAATCTCAAAGAAAAACTATAAATAGAGGGGTGGGGGTCACTCTCAAAACACTCCTCTCCCTATCATTATGTTGTCTGTGTGAGTGCCTTGAGACCGTTTCCTCTCAAGCCATTCACCCCTCTCCTCCACAGCTCCATAAGCCAAAACCCCATTCCATAGAGAAGTGCTTCCAAAGCTAGGGCATGGTGGCCCATTTGCACAAAGGATGCAGGTATAACCATGTTTTTTTGTTCATAGTTTAGTTTTCTATATCTTGTTTATTTGCAGGTTTATTTGTTGATGGTTTGCTGCAGGTTCTCCTCTGATTGCTTGTAGCCATTTCTCATTTTTCTAATAGTTTCTTGCAGGGTTTCCTTGGCTCAGAGCTAACATTTCCTTGCAGGGTTTTTCATTTCACCCACATGAACCCTACCCTTCCGTCCTATAGATATATGGTAGCAGTTCATGCCTGTAGCAAGGGTGGAATCCTTACTACAGATTTGGAGACCATACCAGGTCGATCCCACAGGATCCCTAGGTTGTTTTTCAAGTTTTTCAGTTTTTATTTTTGTTTTCTTAACCTAGGTCAAATTTTTGTGAAATCTAATTTAGATCTTTGTTTTTCTATATTTGCGTTCACAATCGAGCCTCCTTAAGGCCAAACCGAGCCCATTCGGCCACAATACAAGTTAATGTCGGCCGTTCCTAGTTCAGGTTTTAATTTTGTCTAGTTTTCGGCTAGGTCGCTCTTATTGGGCTGAAATAGGAGACCAGGTCGCTTAGTTTACCCCGAAAGGTGTGACTTCCCTCTCAAGAGCCATATTGCTCCTGTTTGCAGTTTCTGAGCAACCCCCTTGCTGCATTTGCCCCAAAAAGGGCGATTTGTATCCCAGATTCGGTTTTTTAAGCTGTTTGGACTGTCAGTGCGGCTCAACCGCCTCTATCCAATAGCCTGTTTTCATCTGCATACAATCTTTGTAAATAAATGATAGATTTAATTGGTTATTGATATAATGAATCTGTTTTAAGGTTTGGATAAATTACTGTACGTTAAATTTTGATTTTTAAATAAGCATTGGAAATTAACCCCTTTCCTAGCCCTTCCTCCTCTATCCAATCATCACCCTCTAGGGTATTCTAGGATAAGACGAAGGGTAAAGCTTGTATAGTAATATGCACTTCACTTTTGATTGCTTTAGACCACTAAAAATGGGTGACTTGGAAGGTAGAGGGGGTGGTAGGCCCAAGGGGCCTCACGACGCTGATGTCCTCCCTGTTGACTGACCTTGCACTCGGAGAGTGACCTAAGGATCTATGGATGGGATTAGTCCCACTGTGTTGATAGCCCAACACTCTTTCCTGGTTGAAGAGGAATACAAGTGTAAGGTAGTCACCTTGTAAGTCTACCATAGTTCAGGTTCATTAGTGGCATGTTTCAAATTTTCTGTTAAAAATTTACTGGTTTCATAATAGGTTACCCATGTTGCAAGATCTGTAAAAAACCAGAAAATCGCTGTGAAACAATCATAAACCATAAAAGTAGTTTCCAAATGAATAACAGAAAATAATAAAAAAAGGACAATCTTTCATACAATGGACATGCACACAACCATACCAAGTAAGATAACCAAACTCAGTTCATGACGCTGAGCCAGCCATTGAAATCTATTAATTTACACTAATTCAAACACTTGCAGTCTTTGAGGACATAAGTCCCTGACTGCCTTAACCATGGGAAGTACTTCGGCTCATCCCTGAAACTCATTGTGAGGAGTACCATGGGAACCCCAAAGTAGTTGGCCGCTAAGAGGAATTTCCAAGCGAAATGAGCAACAACCCCTACTGATTGACTAGCATTCCCATGAGGAAAAAGTTGAGCATTGTCTCCTGGCAGTATTGGTGGCCAAGTGACCACCTGAACGCCAATAGGAAGCCACTGAAACCGGGGTCCAGAACGTCACTACAAGATTTCAACACCTGATCTACCAACCAGACACAATTGATCCCCCATGCTCTTCCTCATGCCTACGAGGCGATCCACCATAGTTTGGGACCTTGAACCAACACCATTGAGACCACTCTCGACGACCCTTTACAGCATCAGAAGGCCACATAGCCTTTGAATCAGACTCAGAATCATATCAATCTGAGCCATATTTACACACTGCACCATCTAGCCCCATGACTGGTGCAAATCCGAAACCATTTTCTAGATTAGTGATTGGCAGTGGACCCATGTCCATACCTCACACCACCACCAACACCCCTATGGGTGGTCCTAGCAATGTCATGCAGACTGTCATAAGTCGACTACCTCCACCCATACTTACCAGTCAAACGGTCCCATATTCCATGCATGGGGGCAGTGGCACTTCCGCCCACACTGTCCCTCCTGTCATACATGAGGGCAGTGGCCCTTCCAATCACACTGTCCCTCATGTCATACTTGGGGGAAGTGGCCCTTCTGCTCACGCTATTCCGCTTACCATACCTGGGGGCAATGGCCTATCTACAACTGTGCCACAATTTCCCCCAATCATTCAAGGAAATCATGCTCCTACTAACCCCACCACCATTGCTGGTCCCTCCCACATCAACCTTGATTCAAACCTCCCTTTCAGGGCACACCTCAACTTGCCTGACTTGGCTAGGTTAACTAATGACCCCATCTTTCATCAAACCTTTTGGCCTCCCATGCCAACCAAGATCCCTTCAGGCATCCCTAAGTTTGGAGGGAAGGCAGGGGAGTGCCCCCAAAACCATATCATGATGTTTCACCTATGGTGCTCATCAAACAGCATCGAAGATGATTCAATCAGACTCAGATTGTTCCAACACACCCTCACAGGTGCTACAACCAAGTGGTACATTGAGCTACCACAAACCAAGTACCTAGACTTCAACTCCTTGACCTTTATGTTCCTGCAATATTTCTAGCTCCCCGTCAGATATGATGAAGGAGTGGAAATATTTCTATCTTGCTGCCAAAACACTGCGACCCACACCACCAACCACATCCACGAGTGGAGGCGACATCGCATCTTATGCAAGATCAAGCTTGATGACAGGATCTTCCTGGAATGGTTCTTGAAAACATTTCTACCACCTATAGCCAAGGACGTCGCCTTCGAACATCCCCAAACAGAGGAAGAGGCCATCTTGAAGGCCCAACAGTTTGATCTCATTTACGCATAGTGTAGATACCTCTACACCATCATTCCAAATGATCCTTGTGCAGGAAATTCCTACCAAGATGCACCGGGGGCATCCCATGCCGCATATGGCATCATAGGTTCTGTCTCCCATCAACCACAACACCATCCGACACCACCTATGATGCCACTGCATCCAAGAAACACCCCTAGTGTTGCCTACCGAAACTAAGATCCTGACTATGCAAGAATGATGTCCCAGTATGGAGGTACAACCTCTTATGCACAACCTGCACCACAACAATAGACCCATGCACCTACTTGGCGGCCATAATAATATGTGGGACAGATGCCCACATTTGTAGCACCCCCAGCCTCCCAAGTCTACTATTCACCACCCGTGTAAGCCACTCAAACCCCCGCCCCAGCTCCACCTGCTCCTTTGGGAGAAATGTTTGCACAACAAAACTGTCCCACCTAACCAGCCTCTAATAACCAACAAGGGCAAGGCAGAAACAACCGAGCAAGAAATCAAGGAAACAACTAACCACAAGGAGGTGTTCAACTACCAAATCCTCCCAACAATGTCGGGGCCAACCGGCCAGCCCAAAATCTTCAGCAACTAAACACATGAATTCCTCTTCATGGGTTGTGCTAAGCAAGCTATTCATAATGAAGTTTAGCATGCTACCAATACGGTAGCCCCAAATCCACCCAACCCGACACCACCAGGACCTACACCCATGGTGCTCCAAAACCCATTACTAGTCTAAGGACTGGTAGCAACTGCACCTGCTCCCCAACCCAATCCCAACTCCCCAATTGCACCTATGACAACATAAACAGGTGTTCACCACCTGCTAGCCTTGACAATCGAAGAGGTCAATTTACAGACCAGATGAAATCAGTACAGAACTAACACCGAACCCGCTGACGCATCAGTGGCATCCACATCCAAAACAAGCAATGCACCTCTTAATTTACCCCCGTTCCCCCCATGACCCCCCATACGACGGGTTACCAACAATGTCACGGCTAGAGCTGTTGTAAGCTACAACATCGTGGATGACTTGTCCCAAGCACCTACAACCATGTATTCTCTTAAGGTGCTTAAAAATTTTCCAACACAGCAGAAAGCCTTACTAGCTACCCTTGGTGCTGTAGACCCCTCTGAATCCAAGTTGATCACATTCCACATAGAGAACGGAGAACTGCGGATGCCATCAACCATTGCCTTCCAAATCCTAGTATCCATTCAGAATTTGGTCGTGCATCGGTGCATCGTGGACGAGGGGGAATCCATGTGCATTATTTCAACCTTAGTCTGGCAGAATCTTGGGTCCCCAATTCTGCAACCATCCACTACTACTCTATGGGCTTATGATGGCCACCCCACTAAATCCCAAGGCATCCTCCCCCACGTTCCCATCACATTAGTCAGGAAATCAGTATTGATTGACATAGGGGTTGTCAATGCTCAGTTGGACTATAACCTTCTCCTCGGGAGAAGTTATATGTACGCCATGAGAGCCGTGGCATCCACCGTGTTCCTCCTTATGATGTTCCCTCATGACAGGAAGATTGTGATGGTGGATCAACTGACTTACCATGATCCGCAGGGGCCAATGGCACCAGCCAACGTTATCCCTACCATCGACACTATTGTCGACAACATAGTCGCCCCACCATTATTGAACGTAGGACCTGGGTTGTTCACTGACACATCTATGATGGCTCCCTTCCCCTTCATGTCACCTCCACTGACACCAAGTGACACTGCAGATTTGTGCATGCTATCATCTAGCATCGGTAGACCCAAACCCCAACCGCAGTCGCAGCACCAACCGCAGTCGCAGCTCCATCCGTAGCCGCAACTCCATCCGCAGCTGCAGCTCCATCCACAGCCGCAACCCCATCCATACTCGCAATCTCAAACTCAATTACCAAGGAAATAGTGGGGTTCATTCCCATTCAACATGATCCTTTTCCTTTTACTTTTCATGTTCCTACCATTCGGGATTGTGAGTAAGTCTATCTTGGTAACCCACAATTTACAGGATTTCACACTGGGAGTTCCTGTGCGGTACCTTGAACCACCTATGCTACTTCTAAGGCCCCAATATGTGTTGACTTGTGTCCATCCAATTAAGATGATGTTGTGCCTACCTCTGGGTCCATCAAAGACTCCTCCCATCTCTAGGCCTGCCCCTCTTCCTCCAAAAGAGACTGGGGGAAAGGCCACCAAAACCACAACCAATACCATTTACATGATCGCTAGCACCAGTCACCCTTCCGTCTCATTGGCTGTGGAAGATCCACCTAATCTACCCTGGTACCACTTACCCGATGATGGAGAGATCTATCAGATCGCCTTTGGTTTTACCCCATTCCCTTTAAACCATAGTGTGGAATCAGTTCTTCCCATAAAAGACAAGATTCTGTCACCCCGCCTTGACAATGAACTTCATCTCGGCAAGGGGGCATACCTCTTTGCTGACTTAGACGGTCGACTCTTGAAGAAGCCACGCAAGAGGATCCACCTCAAGAGAGTCTATGCCTGATATAACCACTATGAGTCCCTTATAGCGTAGTTTTTTGCTTTTTTGTTTTGAAACATTTTTACCACAAGTCATATCCCCCCTCCAGTAATAGTTCTACACATAAGGATATCCCACTAGAGGGTATGGTACCACATCTGTACATGCACATAGTATGTCGCACGTATGAACTAGCTACCACCATGCTAGCATACCATCAAGTCCCTAAACCTGTCTTGGAGGTCCAATCAATTTGCATACCACCATGAGAATTGCACATTGTACGTTGAGCTAGCTTCGTACCCATAGGCCCCCATTTGGTTTAGTTTTCCCCTATGCATCACGATACTAGGGGTAGCACCATGAGCTACTAGTTCGAGCCACTCGGAGTCTGTTTGAGACATCCCTCACACCTCCAGGTTCAAAATTTCGTCCTCTATCTTTTAGTGAGACCATAGTCTCATGTTTAATAAGTAATTTTTGGGGCCACTTCCTGAGAGCTACCCTGGTTTATGTACCACATTGTGATATAAGTGTCTCCAGACCTATACTTGCATCACATCATCCTACCGTAGCTTATGCAGGACTCCAGACCATCTCCCTGAAAGGCACATCATTTTCCTATTTCAGCATATAAGTGTCAAATTTGTCCACCATAGCTTACGTGGGTTCCCAGACCATTTCACGAAGGGGAGATCATTTATTTCACATTCATTTGGCATATAACTGTCTCCAGACATGCACTCACATCATATGCAGTCCAGTCCATCCAACACAACTCACACAAGACTCTATTGACCTCTGTTCGAGAGCCACCTCGGTATGCATGCCTCTACCACACCAACTCATGTGCCTTTGCCATGATCTATCCCATGCATGTACAGGTATGTTCAAGATCCACCTTCTCCATCCATACTGCACGGATGACCTTTGGACCACTATCCATTGTCCCGACATAGGGGCACCATCAGTGCCCCCTCGATCGGTTGACCATACCAGAGTTTTCATTAAGCTCTTTTCTGACTCCTAAAAGAATGAAAAGATTATCGAGAGCAACTACTTCCTTTCTTGCTTGTTAAAGTATAGGAAATGCATCTACATTGTCTCGTTTATCTCCTTTTATGGACTATGTAGGATATCAAATGAAAAGGATCGCCTTAGTACATTCAAGCCAAGACCATTACCCTTTGCATTATTTTATGCTTTCTTAGGCAGAGGGGCTGAACTTTACGAAAAATTTCACCATGGGTTGTCTTTAAGATCTTTTCCAGCCTTCTCATAAAGAAAATATTGTTGACCAAACTTGGTTTCGTTCATGCTTGTAAAAGTATCTGAATGACTGTCCAGTCAGTACAGGTTTAACCTTTTCCGGCCTGATTGGACTACCAATGGTAAAGAAGTCTCCCATCCCCCCAAAGGATGGGAGAGATCTCCTATGTACAATTTTAACCTTTTTTGGGCACAGGAGACTATCAACGAAAAATAGACCCCATTGGAGTCTTCTTCATGCTTTCAGACTCTCTAAAATTGAAAGCACCATCGAGCATTCACTTTCTTGGGCTTGCTAAAAATCCACGAGATTGTACCACAACAGTGTCTTTAGACACCACCCCATATATAAAAGTTTGGTAGCATTCCCACTTTGGGTCTCCTTTGTTTAGAGTACTCTGCGATGTGTCTTCCTTGGATCCCTTCAATACCAAAAGTGTCTACCTCCCCCAAGTATTTCCCATCTGCAGTTACATTCCCGGTATTACAACTATGATCCCTTTCCCATGAGTCAGTTTCATTTGTTGTTCACCTTGTCGTCATACTCTGAACAAAGCAAGTTTGATTCCCCCTGATTCACTTCCCCTGTTCAACTCCTCCCCCCCCATTCAGTGGGTCAGTACTTATATTTTCTCACATCTTTTAGTTATCCCCCCACACTTCTAGTCAAGGAAACACCATTTCCTTAGCCAGTTGCATGTCTCCCTTTGTCAATGACAACACACATATTCCAGAGGATAGACCCAGAGGTCCCTGTATCCTTTTTTCATTAACCTCATTGATGATTTCCTTGGACCACTTGAGAGGAGTCCTTAGTTCCTCTCGGGATGGTTGTTTCTCACGTGCTCGACTCCAGCCACATCATCACACCGTTGAGATTCGTATAGGGTAATGGTCCGTGCAGTATTTGGTCGAAGACCCCGGATGTCACCTGACTCTAGCACATTTATGAGTCTATTTGAGGGACACAAATAGGTTCATGTCCCTTGTGATTTTCGGGTTGCGTTGGAGACAGTGTTCAGAATCCCCAGAGCAATGCTTCTATATATATTTATGATTGATGCAGCATATTTGTACCATAGAACTGACTCTCCGTCAGTAAGTACCTATAGCTATGTACCGTTCCTAATCCAACAGAACATCAGTCATGAAGATATAGCATTCCATGAGAATTCCATGGGTCCAATGCAGCAACTCATCAGATCAGTATTGTATTCAGCCTCTTATTGAAGTAACCACTATGTAACAACAGTTGTACATGATCGACTCTTGCATTTTAGAGCTTATATCACATTATTATTTTGACATCGTTACGAACATGGGGATGCCCACCTCGTCCATATACATGTCACACATTATTTGTATATCACCCATTGATGGGAACCATATTAATACAAAAACCAAAAGACACCATGCCCCAACCCAGGAAGCACCACCTCTCCCCAGAAAATCCTATGATGTCTGTTGGCCATATGATGAGCTCCTGCCCTCACACATTTGGGGGAAATATGTTAACCCAAAACATCCCTCAATGATCTCTACATGACCTACACCACCCAAAGACATCTAATTCACTACCCTCATTTGACCCCCACACCCTTGCAAAGGCTCAAAAACATGAAAAGGACNCCAAAATAGCTCTCATAGGGGCTAAAACCTCCAAAAAGGGGCTAAAACCCCTCAAAGGAGCTTAAAATCCCCAAAGGAGCTAAGAATTGGGCAAAAGGGGCTAAAATCCCAAAAAGGGGCTAAATCCCTAACCAAGGGCTTAAAACCCTAAAATATCAAAGAAAAACTATAAATAGAGGGGTGGGGGTCACTCTCAAAACACTCCTTCTCTCCCTATCATTATGTTTACCATGTGAGTTCCTTGAAACCCTTTCCTCTCAAGGAATTCACCCCTCTCCTCCATAGCTCCATAAGCCAAAACCCCATTCCATAGAGAGGTGCTTCCAAAGCTAGGGCATGGTGGCCCATTTCCACAAAGGCTAAAGATATAACCATGTGTTTTTGTTCATAGTTTAGTTTTCTAGATCTTGTTTATTTGTAGATTTATTTGCTCATGGTTTTTTGCAAGTTCTCCTTTGATTTCTTGTAGCCATTTCTCATTTTTCTAACAGTTTCTTGCAAGGTTTCCTTGGCTCAGAGCTAACATTTCCTTGCAGGGTTTTTTATTTCACCCACGGGAACCCTACCCTTCCGTCCTATAGACATAAGGTAGTTTTTCCTTCCTATAGCAAGAGAGAAAGCCCTACTACAATGATTAAATAAACATGAATTAGTTTCAAATATATATTTGGATCAAACTTGCATCTACAATAGTTCGGTGATAGAAAAAAAGCCATCAATCTTGGCATACCAAGCTCTAGGATCTTGTTTTATCCCATACAATGATTTCTTAAAGTTGCACACAAGATATGGATTAGTCACAAAACCTTCTGGCTGCTTTATATATATTTCTTCTTTCATATCACCATGTCAAAAATCACCCTTCACATCCATGTGATATACTTCCCACTACTTGAAAGATGCAATGGCCAAAACTAGTCTTATGGAGTCCATCTTTGCAAGTGGTGCAAAGGTCTCATTGTTGTTATACCCAAATCATGTCACCAACATGTAATGAGACCCTTAACCCCTATGTTTTCCTTAAATCCCAAAACTTGGAGTGGAAACTTGCTCTGGATATTAATTCTACTTGAAAAAACCTAGCATCGCGCTTTCCCTTTGGCTGATGAGAGGTACCTTGTCCAATACCGCCTGTGTTCTATTATAGAAAAGTGGTGCCACCATGCTTCTGCTTTGTTATTAAATCGGTTCTTACCTAAACCACTCTATCTTAAGGGAACAAAAGCGGTACCCTTGGTAAAATGGGAAAAAGAGAATATTCTTGAGGCTTCTAGAACTTGAACCTCGTGTCCTCCCTTATCCCTATCAATATGGGTTAGTTGGAGTCGAGATCCCTCTTGGTAGGATCTTAGAGCCACGTCACCCACAATTATCTCAACTATTCCTATCTATTGAGCCTTATAAATACAAGCTCATATCCATTGTTGAGGGAAGGAGAAGAATAGTAGAGTAATGTTGCTGAATTGATACCCTGGCCTAATCCATCAAAGAGAAATTGTGGAGCAAGTTGGAGCTATCGAGGACAAGATGTTAGTCTTGTAAAGGAGTGTCTCGACACTAAGGCACATGGTTGTAAGCTCTTTCATTTATTTTCTAATGCAAAGTTGATTTCCTTCCCACATGTTTGTTGCGTAAATCTCAGATATATGTTATTGGATTCCTTAGTCACTAATATGGACTCATAGATGTTTTTCTGGTAGCTTTGATGTCTTTGTATGTTTGATATGTCTTACAGGTATACATGTATTTCGTCAGAGTTGTATTCCAGGATTCTATAACGTTCAAGGGAGGTCTTCAACTGAGTTATTCACTCATTTGTTCTGGATCTGAACCATTCAGACCAGAGGAACAACTTCTGTCCACAGAAAGTGTAATATTCCTGACTACAAATCTGGTGACTCTGCTGAGGGAACGAAGAAAATTTCAGTTGATATGATCTTCCTCAATCCTTGAACCCTTGTTCGAATCTAGGATCCAGTTTCTAACTCTCTTCAGTCAGATCTGCCATATGACTTAGTGAATTTTGGTTTAAAACTTTCAGATCTGAACTATTTCGACCTTATGCTCCTTTTTACTATCAATTCATCAGTCTTTATCTTGATTTCAACTTGAAATCTCATTCTCCTTATGTTTTGGATCTATTCAAGGAACCGCACATGTGTTGTTGACAACAAGCGTTGTCATCGCTTGAACTCTGTTAACCATACACGGTGCCATCGCCTGAACCTCATTAGCCAGAAGTGGTGCTCGTCCAGAACCGCTCTGTCAAGACCCCTCCAGCGCGGTGCCAGGTAGGCCTTGTTCCAGAAATTGTTTTTTGTCATTTTTTTTTTGCAAAAAGTAGAGTTTGTTTGCTTTTAGCCCTGCACTGTCAGGCTTATGTGTTTGAATCTAAATGCTCATGGTTAAAAATTTTGTGGTAAAATTGGTTGGATTGAAAGAATTCAAAAGCTAGATTAGGTTTGTTGATTATTCGTTTGCTTTCATGCTTGTTGGTTGTGATTTTGAAAGGAATTTTTGAAAGTTTAAGTTTCAGTTAGATCTCTTTTCATTTCATTTATAAAGACTGAAAGAAAAACCATTTGCTTATCATCTTAATTTCCTTTTTTCCATAGAGGACTTCTTTTTGCTTTTAAAAAGATTTTTTTTTGTTGAGATTAGGTCATTATTACTACTGAGCATAGGGCATTGGATCTCTGATTAGGATCACAAGCTTTCAGGTTCTCTTTGTTCTTTTGTCTCTCTTGCATTAGTATTGTCTCATCAAAATAAAAAAATAGTGTAGTTTTAAGTTATATCTATCTATGTTTTAAAGGAAAATAAAAAAAATAGATTGCATATGCATGTAGAGTGCTTGTTGTTTTTCTTTTAGGAAAAGAGAATCTTACCGATCTGATTGGTTTCAAAAACAAAAATGAGTTTGGAATGTGTTGCTTATCTTTGGATTTTATTTCTTCAAAGTAGTTGTTTGGGAATTTTTGGTTTTCAAAACGAAAAGAAAATACTCTCTCTCCCTCCCGTAAGTAGGCATACCTCGAATGGTAAAGTGAAATATTTGCATCTACATATCTGCATGGTTTTACTTTTTTGTCAAAATTACATGCATTCACCTAACCGTCCATTTTAAAATTAATGGTAGTTATAGGCTTAAAATTTACATAGCAATTTGAGTGATAGGCTAGAGACGTGTTCGGGCAACGTTAAGCATAGGAGCTATCATTACTCATCCGCACTACATCCTGGGACTCGTGCAGTTCTTCCATGTACCATCGGTATATCGAATGGCCTTTCACATACCCTTGAGGTATATAGAAAGGTACTTCACGTACTTGATTGTATATAGGAAGGCTGTAACGTCCTCGACCCTCTTACCGGCAAAGAGGACACTACCGAACCATAAAAAACCTCCGGGCAACTAGCCCCATGAACATACATATAATGCTGAAATACAATGATTGAAACATAAAACATACAAGGATGCATAGTTACTCAACATATAGCGGAAGCAAACATATACATTCAAGCATCAACATGTTCATCATGATGCATGAAACAATAAATGTAATTACAGAAGCAAAATGGACAAGAATACTCATCTTGTAAGAACTCATCCCACAACCAGCTACGTCGCTGCAATGTTCCACCCAACCATAGGCTAGTGTGCTCACCAATCTCTCAGCAACACTGCACCCCTGAGCTAGGCATGATTCCCCAGGGAATAAGGGACTAAGCAGGCTTACACATAGCTAAGGATACACAATACAGCCAAGTCAACATAGTTGGGTTTATTAGACCGTCAAGGAGCTAGGAAAGGCTGAATGCTAAACTGGTGCACTCATGGAAGAGCTAAGGATGCCTACACCAAAGCTAGCCTGACTTATAAGACACCCACACACACCCGACACCAGGAATCGGTCCCTTATCTGCTTCATAGTCCCTCAGGGCCTGACTTCCCTTGCCAGTGCTCTTTCGGGGTTGTGGAGAAGAAATCCAGCCATATAACTCTCTCTGTGTGGCTCCCAAACCTAGTTTTTTGAAGCATACGTAGCCTTCAATCCCACTCCACACAGTCTGAAGACCAACCACTACTTACCCACAGTAAAACAATCAGTTCACAGCTCTGTGAAGAAAACCAAAGGAAACAAGGTGACAACCCAAAATGGTGAACGTAGCTCAAGCCATGCAAGGTGCCTCAAAGTTGTTCTTGGCCGTAGCATGGCCAAAACAACTTAGCAGTAACCCCAAAATATAATTGCACGCATCGTAACCCAAATCTAGGGGAAGAACAGCAACCCAATCGCACAATAAAACAACGACAACATTACACAGTCCGCAAATGGGGAAGGAGCCAGAATCCCATCATTGACAGGAGAAAACACCTACACAGACCACAAATTGACAGGGGAAAACTTACAAATACTACCATCAACCAAAATTCGAGAGCAGACCCTCCGACTGCATGCGTGAGATGAACAAAATGAAACCGTGAGTGGAAGAGTGGAGAGAATGGAATGTTGCCCCTCTGTCCAAGTGACGTGAAGAGGAAGAGTCCACTGGTGGAGTGGGAAAGGACTGATAGCCCTACCACACCCACCACTACTCAGCAATAACTGCTCCCAACTAACATGCATCAGAAGTTTAAATGGGTGGCTGACACATGGCTTTTCCCCATAGGTCCAAGGTTTAACATCCCCCCCCCTATATCCTTAGGAAAATAATGCCCTTTTCATTAACATTGCACCGTCGTAGCTTGCTGTAGGTTCATTTTAATTAATGTGCATATTTACATGATTCCAAACTATAATGTGCTGGTTAGCATGATATACCATCGGCAACAATCCCCCATTGCCAAAACATAACACAACCAAAGCAATGGTGGGGCTTTTTCCTTTAGCTCCACACCACGATTAATTACAATATATACATCATGTATATTCTAATGCAAACGGGGTCAAAACCGGGGGTATTACAATCCCCTCCCTTGGTGTTCCAATACATAGGAATACATATATAATTTGCACATCCAAAATTTCAAAATTTTGCAGATTTGTCCCATGTTCAATTATTTACTTGAACTTTCAGGACCAAGCCCCTAGGATTCCATGAGCTTCTCTTACTGGTTCTCAGCTTTCGGCTCATCCCCAAGTCTAGGAACTTTGTGTTTTCTACCCTCTTTATGTTCCCTCGTTGGGCGGTCCCGGCGGTAATGATGTCCTCCACATTTCCAACATTTCGCTGGCTGCTTCATCTTTACCTACTCAATTTCCTTTGAGCCTTCAGGCCTGGAACGTTTCTTAACGGATTGCTTGGATGAATGTCCCATCATTGATCCACTTTCCTTTCCTTTACGGATTTCTCCCAGAAGGCTTTTTACCTCCTTTTGCAAACAAATAGAGTCTTGCAAAATCTGGTGGTTCATCTCATTCTTCCTTTTCTATACCTTGAGCATCTCTCCAATATTCTGTTAGGTCTTGGAAATTGTCTGAAGGAGAATTCCAACCAAATCCAATAGCTTCTGGTCTGCTGCCATGATCAATGTGCATGACTGGATTTCACTTTTCTCACCTGTGAAATGCATCATTGAAATTTTGTTAGGGGCCAAGCATAATATAGGCATTAAAATCAGTCAATTAATTTCCCAATTGGCATGACAGTCCAAGTCTCTTCATGGAGAATTTCATACTCTTCATGCCTTCCCAACAGGCACATGAGCTCAGTCATGTCCATTCTTGGGCAGGGAATTAACTATTCCAGCATTCACAATTTACTTTAAGCAAATACACACATTATATTTTTAGTCATACATGCATTCAACAATCTTTTGTTTTCCCAATGCATAAGTATATATATATATATATATATAATAAAAAAGGAAAGAGAGAGTAGTAAGTGTTTTTCCCCTCTTTGTCTTGTTCCATCCTGGAACCCACACCACCACTGTGGTTTTCATGCTCTCAACCTCTTTCACTTCACCATGAATTCTAGACCAATCCCTCTTGGTCATGACACATAGTGTCTTCGGTCTATTTCAGACCTCTCAACCATGGAGCATCCCCACATGGTTTGTCTCGGCTGCTAGGACCTTCACAGTCTCACTAGCACCTTTTTCATTACTACTCATTCTGAGCTCTTCAGGATAGTCACATGTCCACATGCACCCCTAGGATGCTCTCATAGTCCTCGCTCCTAGCGATACCTACATTCAAACATTGAATGGATTCACATGTTTAGTTTATTCTCAATGGTTTTTATCTCTTAAAGAAGAGCTTAGAATATCATATCCAAATCATATACACATGTATATTCATAAGCAAGAAATTGCAAAATAATCCAATACTTATATGTATTGTGCGTTTCTTCTCTGGTCCACATGATCCTGCTTTGCTTTGCAAGCCTTGGGATTGCCTATGGACTTGGATGTTAGGTTAGCACACAGGATACTTCACAACATCCTTTATATATAGCAGTTGGGTTTATCACACCGTCCAGCCAAGCCAATATACAATTGGGTTTATCAAGTTGTAGCCAATCAAGCCAATATCCTACTAGATTTATCAGGCTACTCAACCAAGCCAGCTAATACTTGGGTTTATCAGACTGCAGGTAGTCAAGCCAACACTGTAAAATTCCCATAATTTCCATAGCATCAATTAATTAATGTCCATCCAACCACAATTTCCACAATTTTCACAACATCAAATAATTACACAGTCAAGCCAACCTACAGTTGGGTTTATTAGACTGTCCAACCAGTACACCTTCACGCCGACTAGGCTTGGAACTTTACCATGACCATTTCCAGATCCAGGATATACTATGGATCCCCAGGCATATAATATCCCAACATCTCCTTCCAGTACATCTTCACGCCGACTGGGAAGGAAACTTTACCATTACCATTTCCAGGGTTCCTTTCCAGCAGTGAGCTCTAATTCCACTACCCCATACAACACAAGAAACCACTCCCTTCTCTGCTCTTCAGTCCCTTGGGGTTGCCTCCTTCTCTGTGCTCTTTAGTAGAAGGTAGGATGAGCCCAAGCCATTTTCCACTTAGTGTGCAACACCAGATTGCATCTGTTTAGCTTGACAACACAAGCAATATAAGTAAACTCATCAGCGTTATTGCTCTAAAATTGTAATCATATTTAACATCATTCACTATCAAGTATTGAGACACCAGGAGTGCATCCACTCCCTAGGGTGTAATCAATATTGAAAAACCTTTCATGATCGAACATTGGGAAAGTGTGTACTCCTTTCCGATGTGTGCCATGTAGGCCCTATTCATACTCAAGAAATCTGCCATAATGGAAATAAAATCAAAACATGCTCTGCATATTGAATTTAACAATTTGACATGCATATTCTTAGCTAGGGTCACAGAACACTTATCCATTTGCCGAGGCAGTATTCCTTTGTTAGGGAGGAATGGGGGCTCCCTTCTCTAAGTCGATAGTCCCTCGGTTTTCCATCCTAAATCATTTTTACATTTCATATCCACACATGTCTTACTGACATAATATATACCATCTCACTCAGGTTTCTTACCAAACATGTAGTGCGGATGAGACATTTCCAAAATGTCCAATGGAGTTTCACTTGAAACCCATTTCCAAGATAGGAGAGAACCTCCCCATAAAGTTTGGCTCCTTCAGGCCATCACACATGGTCTTCCTGCAATGTGTACCCCTGGCACATTCATCAAGTAGCCAAACAGTCAATCATTATCTGATAATACAATCCAAATTGATTGTTCCATAACCAAGCAATGACATTAGTAATTAAATTCAATAGGAATTTGCAACTCTGTCTACTACAGAAATAGATTTGCTTAGCAATGAGGTGATCCTCATTTGTTGGTCTCTTGTAAGCAGCACTGCTATTCCCATTATAATTTATGCTTACTAGCATCACATGAACATCCATGTACAACATGTCCTCCTGACACAATTCTATGCAAGCCAGCAGTTGTCAGCAATTTCTCAAATCTGAAATTTACAATTCAAATTGACAACTCATTATTTTCACAACCATGAGAGTCTCATGAGGTTTGGCTCTTTCACAGGGTAGATTCCAGTCTTTGTCATGGTCTTACCCACTTTTCCATGCCCCAAGCAATCTACCTAAAAGCTGAACTTCAATCAGCCAAACACTTGGTAAGTCTTGATGCATATAAGTTTTTTCCATTGCTGCAACAATCACTGAAGCATTTTAAGAATTATAGAAGTCAAATACTTCCAGCTGTTAGCATATCAATATTACCAAAACTCATTTACTTCACATGAATCATTATCCTACTAAATTTGCAAGGTCACATCATTTATGCCAAAATGAAATGTTTAGATACTCCTTACTTCACAAGCGTATCATTTGTACCACCTTTCCCTTCCATAGAGCATTTTCGGCAGCCAATCGATCATGCCTACCCTCTTCATGCACTTACTATCCTTCATGGGTCCTACTTACACCCTTGACATTATCAGTTTGGTTGGTCTCTTGCAGGATATTGTAGAAGTTGCTCACCAACTTTTGATCTTGGACTTGTTGCCTCATCCCTTTCTCCATAGGGTTGCTGGTCACATTCGTCAGCATCAGCAACATATTCAGCCATGCCCATGTTGTCGTTGGTTTTTCCACTAATTCCAACACCAATGCAATATTTACCATTAGTGGTTCATTATAAATGTATAATTCTCACTACTCTTACCAACATGTAATATCCTATGCATGCAAGGCATATCCTCATACATTTTATGTGCACAACTTATAAACTGTAATTATAATTAGCAAGACAGGGTTTAAGGAAATTTCCCTTTTCAAGCCCCTCATCCTTGCATGGAACTCCTCTTCCACACAATAGCTGGTTTGACTTCATGGTCTTGCTAACTCTAGGCATGCAATTCCCGGATTGTCCATATTGACAGCAACACATTTCCTTTTCAAACAATCACTAGTACTTTGTAGCTCTGCATTCAAACTCAAATGATTCATCCTTGTTCCCTACTGGATAAGCTTTCCAATGCCTATCCCCATGCTTCATTCTGACCTCGGGTGTGAAAACCACACCACTTCTAAAATGATGATTTTCATCAAATTTAGGCAAAACACACAAATGTATTTTGGTCTGAATTGCTAACTTCAGCCACCTAGAATTCCTTCTCCTTTTCAACCCTGAAACTGTTGAAAGACTACTAAGAAACAGTTAAAAATTGTGGAGAAATCCCTCTAGAAAAACCCAAAATTTCTTTTTCCCAATCAGATCTCTTTCTAACTAAATTTCTAACACTTCGGCGATCAAATCAACAATTTCCTCTGGCGCTCATCGGCGACCCTAACAACTGACATCTTTTGCTACGTCGGCGGTTCCATTGACTATTGTTTTTTTATGTAAGCCTTTCGGTCTACTATCGGCAATGCCAAGGTGTGTTGCATATCGGCAATCAAAAACATTGATCAGTACACCATTGGTGATCAGAACCATTATTCATCGGATGGATAGTGTCTTAGGTGGCCGCAACGGTGGGCAGCGATCCCACTGTGGGTTCTGCAGACCCTAATACTCCATCGGCTATCAAAAGTTCTATCCACTGCAGCATCAGCAGTCGGAGCAACTAACCACTGCGGGCGGTCGAAGCAACTAACAACTACGACATTGGGTGGATAGTGTCTTAAAATACCACAACGACAGGCATCAAACTGACTGTGGGTTTCGTGGACCCTTCATCAGCTGTCGGAAGCACTAACCATCAGAAGGATAGTTCATTCGACAGCCACAACGATGGATGCACAAACAGCTAGACTTTTTCGATGTTCATCAACGATTCTATCTTCTAACATTTCCCGATGACATCCATCATCGGTCTCATCGTCTAAAATTTTCCGATGTTTTCTTCACTTAGATGAAATTTCGGAAAATTCTCCCTCTTTGCATCAGCTCCTCAAAGAACTAGGCTTCGCCGACGTTTCGGCGGTCTTTGAAAGATCTCCGCTGAAACTACAACTCTTCCTTCAACTAATAATTGCTGATCCACTTCACTAGTCTTCTACAACTTCATCCTCTATTTGTCGACGATCCCATCTTCTAGTCATCGGTGATCCAATCAGCTAAACTTTTTCGATCGCCAACGGTCTCATGACTTAGAAAATTTTCAGGAATTTTCTTCTTAGTCTTCCGCTGCATCGGCTCCCAAAGAACTAAATTTCATCGACAACAATGACATTTCAGTGATCTCATCAGCTAATCATCGATGATTCAATCCTCTAATCATCGTTGATCGCCGATGATTTCATGGCTTAGAAAATTTTTCAAGAAGATTTTCTTTTTATCCTTCTTTCTGGTACCACTGTTGGCGGCTTCACCAACTAGCATCTTGTCTTTTTCGCCGACGTTTCGGTGCTCACGTCCTCTAAATTTCGCCAATAAATCTACTAATCTCCGCTGAAACTGTGAGTACTCCATCCACTAAATTGCGTCGCCGTTTCGGCGGTCTTCCGCTGATGGCTTCCGATGGAAGTTTCCTCTCTGCCGGTTTGTTGGCTCTTCTTTCCACTATTCGTCACCAATCCAATCGACTAACTTCCACTGATCACTGACAGTCAATCATCGGATGTTCTTTTAACTAAATGGAGTCGACATTTCGGCGGTCTTCAGCCGATCTTCGCCAAAACTGCGGCTCCCACATCCTCTAACTTTCGCCGATGACTGACGAACACTTAGAGAAATTTCTCAATTTGTTCCTCCGTCGGGTGACATTTCGACGAGATGATCCACTGCATTGGAAGAGTTTCCTACTAAGTATTCCAATGAGCTAACGGTTTAGGCACTTAGGCAATTTTTGTGGAATTTTTCTGATCTTTGTTTGGCAGAAAGTAACCTTCCTCTGCTAGCTGATCTTTCATCGCCCATTCAGGCCCATGCTGCAACGTTAGCTCTGATACCACATTGTAACGTCCCTGACCCTCTTACCGGTGAAGAGGGAACTAACGAACCATCAAAAACCTCCGGGAAACTAGCCCCATGAACATGAACATACATATAATGCTGAAATACAATGCTTGAAACATAAAACATACAAGGATGCATAGTTACTCAACATACGGTGGAAGCAAACATATACATTCAAGCATCAACATGTTAATCATGATGCATGAAATAGTAAATGTAATTGCAGAAGCAAAATGGACAAGAATACTCATCTTGTAAGAACTCATCCCGTAACCATCTACGTCGCTGCAACGTTCCATCCAATCATAGTCCAGCGTGCTCATAAATCTCTCAGCAACACTACCACCCCCGAGCTGGGCATGATTCCCCAAGGAATAAGGGACTAAGCAGGATTACACATAGCCAAGGATACACAATACAGCCAAGTCAACACAGTTGGGTTTATCAGGCCGTCAAGGAGCTAGGAAAGGCTGATTGCTAAAATGGTGCACTCATGGAAGATCTAAGGACACCTACACCGGAGCTAGCCTGACTTCGAAGACACCCACACACACCCGACACCAGGAATCAGTCCCTTCTCTGCTTCACAGTCCTTTAGGCCCTGACTTCCCTTGCCAGTGCTCTTCCGAGGTTGTGGAGAAGAAATCTAGCCATCTAACTCTCCCTATGTGGCTCGCAAACCCAGGTTTCTCAAGCATACTTAGCCTTCAATCCCACTCCAGACAGTCTGAAGACCAACCACTGCATACCCGCAGTAAAATAATCAGTTCACAGCTCTGTGAAGAAAACCAAAGCAAACAGGGTGACAACCCAAAATGGTGAACGCAGCTCAAGCCAAGCAAGGCAACTTAGAGTTGTTCTTGGCCCTAGCATGGCCAAAACAACTCAGTAGCAACCCCAAAAGATAATTGCATGCACCACAACCCAAAGCCAGGGGAAGAAAAACAACCCAATCGAACAATAAAACACCGACAGTATTACATAGTCCACAAATGGGGAAGGAGCCAGAATCCCATCATTGATAGGGGGAAAAACCTACGTAGACCACAAATCGACAGGGGAAAACTTACACAGACTACCATCAGCCAAAATTCGAGAGCAGACCCTCCAACTACGTACATGAGATGAACAAAACGAAACCACGAGTGGAAGAGTAGAGAGAATGGAATGTTGCCCCTCTGTCCAAGCGACATGAAGAGGAAGAGTCCGCTGGTGGAGTGGGCACGTGGGAAAGGACTGACAGCCTTGCCACACCTACCACTACTTAGCAATAACTGCTCCCAACTAACAAACAATATAAGTTTAAATGGGTGGCTGACACACGGCTTTTCCCCATAGGTTCAAGGTTTAACATCCCCCCCTCTTATCCTTAGGAAAATCATGCCCTTTTCATTAACATTGCACTGTCGTAGCTGGCTATAGGTTCATTTTAATTAATGTTCATATTTACATGATGCCAAACTATAATGTGTCGGTTAGCACGATATACCATCGGAAATGATCCCCCATTGCCGAAACATAACACAACCAAATCGATGGTGGGGCTTTTTCCGTTAGCTCCACACCATGATTAATTACAATATATGCATCATGTATCTTCTAATGCAAACAGGGTCAAAACCGGGGGTATTACAAAGGCCTCTTGTGAACGGTTGTGCATTAGAAAACACTACTACCGATTTGAGCTCCCACATACCTTGCGAATATCAAGAGGCCCCACTAGGATACCTTATCTATATAAGAAAATCCCTTTGGCCATATTGCTTGGAGCCATACACCAAAAACAAAATTCAGGGAGATTACTACACACGTACCCTTGTGGTATCTCGCGAGTGGCACCTTCTTGACAATCCTGATGAGAGACCAGACTATCTGAACTTCTCCTGTCATTTAAGTTTTCTTGTTTGGCCTATAGCTTGAGTAGGGAAAATTTTGGTGTGTTTTCTAGCTTTGAGACCCTAGGTTAGATAGGAACTATACAAACTGGCTGAATTAAGATAGACTAGAAGAGTATGGGGATTTCCACCTGATTTTATTCCTGTTTCAGGAGAAAATCCTATGGAAGCTGTCGACCAAGGAGCTGCTACCAACTCCCAAGTGGGAGAAAATGTGGTTGCAGAAAGTGGAGATCCATATCCTTCGCACGGTCCTCCCTTGGTCCAACAACCTTCTCAGGGTAATATTTCATTCCATTCTCCCATGGAAGGTCATGTTGATGATACTACCCGTTCAAATTATGGTCCCAATGCTCTGTTTTGGGATACCTCTATGGGACATGCCATTGCTTCATTTGGCACCCGTCCAACCTCTTCTGAAGATATTTCACCTAATGAAGAAGAATGTAGAAAATACCAGGTAGCTATTCTCTGTGCAAGAGAACTTGAAAAGAAAATAGATAACATATTGGGTACACCACCACCTAGCTCAACAGTTTTTCCTATGGGATATCGCTCACTTGCTGATTCTATGAGACCCATTGAACCTATTCTAGATCGCACTATGACTCCACATAATCTAGGTCAAACTACCAACCAGACCACCTCCCATATTATGTTTTTTCCAAATCCTCATGGGTCTTCCACACTTGGGGAACAACATTTAATTCCTATTTCATCAGTACCTTCTAGTGCAGGGGGCAACCCCCGGCACGACCTATGTTACATGTCACTGGAGTTGTAGCTAGTCAAGGATAGACCTCTAGTATAGAAAAACCTATAGTTTATGTCCCTCCTACCCATACGAATGTGCTTAACCCCCCATCGAGTTCAAGTCAGCCCTTGGGGGCATAACCTGCAACCAATCAAACCTCTTGGGGGTATGGTTACATAGCAAATCAAGTACCTGTAGGAAATATGAATTACCAACTTAACCCTATAGGAATGCCTTATGCTGGAATTCCATATCCTAGTAATACTTTCATGCCATGGGGGAAACCTAACTAGTCCTACATGCCAGCTATGGAAGGGATACCTATACATACTGCAGGGGGTACCGGAGGACCACCTTATGGAGGTCCTCCCCCTGGGAGGCCTAATGGTCCTAGAGGGCCTGGAGGCTTTCCTCCTTATGGTCCTACTAGTACAGGTGGTCCTGGGGGGCCTGGTGGCTTCCCTCCTAATGGTCCTGGAGGGTCTGGTGGCCCTCCTCCTAGTGGTTCCGGAGGCTTCAGAGGTTTACCTCCTAGGGGTCCCGAAGGGTCAGGTGGTCCTCCTCCTGGTGGTCTAGGTGGTCCCAATGGTCTTGGTGGGCCCGGAGGCCCTGGTGTTCCTCCTCCTGGAGGCTTCGGTGGTCCTAACGGTCTCAATCCCAGAAATCAACCCCCTGCGGTTGGATCTGTTAGTGTTAACCTTGACTTGAGATCGAGTCAAAGGTGGTTAGGTCTAGCACATGGTTTGGGCACATGGTTTGTTGTAGCCCATGGTATTGTCCCATAGTATTGCATGTGTTAACATTGACTCAGGATTGAGTCAAAGGTGGTTAGGTCTAGCACATGGTTTGGGCACATGGTTTTGTTGTAGCCCATGGTATTATCCCATGGTTTTGCATGTGATTAAGCCTTTATAAGGCTTTAGGAGGCTCCATTGTAAATAACATTGTATGGTACTGGGTACTGTAGTGTACTAGATGTGGGCATTGTATTGTGCTGGAAGAGAGACTGTGAGAGCGTGAAGAGGAAGTGCAGCGGTTTTGCTGCAGGGCGTATCCCTTCATCTTTCTAGACTGAAATAAAAGGATTAGCAAATTTGTTTGTGGATGTAGCCCATCGTTTGGGTGAACCACGTTATATCTGTGTCTCTCTGTAATTTTTAATGTGTTTTTGCATCTTGTTTATTGATTCAACTGTATAATTATTATTGCTCTGCGGTCTTGTTCTTCTAACAATTGGTATTAGAGCCAAAAGGTCTATTTGGTTTGTAAACTCGTAGGAAAGAAGGGTTCCTGGTTCAAGTGGGAGCAATGGCGGAAGAAGGAAAGTTTAGGGTCGATAAATTTAACGGCCAAAACTATCAGTTATGGAAGATGCAAATGGAGGAATATCTGTACTAGAAAGATCTGTACCTGCCGTTGGGCGAAAAAGCAAAACAGCTAGCAGCTATGAAGGATGAAGAATGGGAGGTTCTTGACAGAAAGGCACTAGGAACAATACGACTGTGCCTAGCTTCGTCAGTGGCCTTCAACATTTCGAAAGAAATAACAATAGAGGGTGTGATGAGCGCATTGAGTAAGCTCTACGAAAAACCCTCAGCTTCTAACAAGGTATGTTTAATGAAGCGTTTATTTAATATGAAGATGTTAGAAAGTGGATCTGTTGCTGACCATTTAAATGAGTTTAATACACTTACCAGTCAGTTAAGTTCTGTAAAAGTGAACTTTGATGATGAGGTTAGGGCTCTTCTAATCTTGTGCTCATTGCCAGCAAGCTGGAATAGCTTGGTCATGGATGTAAGTAACTCTGTCCCTAGTTCAAACACTCTTAAGTTTGATGATGTTGTTAGTGTTATTCCTAGCGAGGAAATGTGAAGGAAAAGCACAGGTGAGACATCAGGTAATGCGTTGACCATGGAGAGCAGAGGTAGACAAAAAGAGAGAGGAAGGAGCCCAAGAAATCATGGCAAGTCTAAAAAGGGAAGATCCAAGTCCAGATTCGGAAAAATAGAATGCTGGAACTACGGTAAGAAAGACTGCAGAGCACCAAAGAAGAAAGGTGAGAGGAAGAAAGAGACTACCTAGGAAGATAATGTAGCAGGTGATGTGTTACAAGATGCTTTGATTCTTGCATTAGATAATACTAGTGATTACTGGGTAGTAGATTCAGGGGCTTCATGTCATGCTACACCCCATAGGAAATTCTTTTATGATTATGTTCAAGGTGATTTTGGGCATGTGTTATTGGGGGATGATGAACCATGTAAAATTGTTGTAAAGGGTAAGGTACGGATTGAACTAAATAATGAAAATGACTGGTTGCTAAAGGATGTAAGGAACATTCCTGCTATGAAAAGAAATATGATCTCAACAGGGCAGTTGGGAGATGGCGGCTATTTGTCTACGTTTGGAGAAACGTGGTGGAAGGTCACTAAAGGATCAATGGTAATTGTAAAAGGAAATAGGATAGGTACGTTATATTTATGTCCTCATAACATTGATTATTCTATTTCTGTAGCTTCCGCAGAAACAGGTGCAGCGTTGTGGCATCATAGGCTTGGCCACATGAGTGAGAAGGGGATGCAGATTCTCCACTCAAGGAAACTGCTTCTAGATCTGAAGCAGGTAAGTTTGGAATTTTGTGAGAACTGTGTTTATGGAAAACAGAAGAGAGTTATATTTCTCAGGGCTGGGAAACAAAAGAAGAGTGAAAAGTTAGAGCTTGTCCATACAGATGTATGGGGACCAGCTCAGGTACAATCTCTTGGTGGCTCTCGTTATTATGTTACTTTTATTGATGATGCAACTAGAAAAACTTGGGTTTATTGCATTAGATAGAAATCTGATGTGTTTGGTACTTTTAAGAAGTGTAAAGCTTTGGCTGAGAATGAGACAGGAAAAGGTTGAAATGCCTCAGATCTTTTAATGGAGGCGAGTACTGCAGCAAGGAGTTTGACAGTTATTGTTCACACAATGGGATTCACAGAGAGAAGACAGTCCCTGGAACACCCTAAGAAAATGGCGTGTCAGAAAGGATGAACAGAACGATCATGGAGCGTGCAAGGTGTATGAGATTGCATGCAGGGTTTCCCTTACAGTTTTGGGCTGATGCTGTAAACATTGTTGTTTATTTAATAAACAGAGGGCCTTCAAGCACTTTGGATGGTGGAATTACAGAGGAGGCATGGACAGGTAAACAGGTAAAATACTCATTTCTGAGAACTTTTGGTTGTGAAGCATTTGTCCATATTGATAAAGATGATAGAACAAAGCTTGAGGCTAAATCCAATAAATGTACCTTTATTGGATACGGGGTTGATGATTTTGGTTATCGCTTATGGGATCTTTAAAATCGCAAAATCATTAGGAGTAGAGATGTAGTATTCAATGAAAAGGTCATGTACAAAGATCAGTTGCAGGGAAAGAAAGAAGAAAAGGAAAACACAGAGTACACAGTGCTTGATGAAATCAAAGAAAATGAAGTTCCAAAAGCACCAGAAAATCAAGAGCAGCAGCAGGTACCTGAAACTCCTGCAACTGTAAGAAGGTATACCAGGTTAAGTAGACCCCCTGAACAATTCTCTCCTTCACTGTATTATTTATTGATGACTGATTCTGGTGAGCCAGAATGTTTTGAAGAAGAAATACAGGTAGAAACTAGAAAGAAGTGGGAGAAAGGCATGGATGAGGAGATGGACTCATTGGTAAGAAACCAGACTTGGGATCTGGTTAAGTTGCCTGCAAGAAAAAGGGTATTGCAGAATAAATGGGTTTACAGGTTGAAGGAAGAAGATGGAGGAAAGAAGAGGTACAAGGCTAGACTTGTTGTAAAGGGGTTTGCACAAAATAAAGGTATAGACTTTGATGAAATATTTTCTCCTATTGTTAAAATGACTTCAATTAGAACTATTTTAATTCTAGTGGCAGTAGAAGATTTGCATCTTGAACAATTAGATGTAAAAATGACCTTTCTCCATGGGGATTTGGAGGAAGAGATTTATATGCAACATCCACAAGGGTATGAGGTCAAAGGGAAGGAGAATTTGGTTTGCAGGTTGAAGAAGAGCTTGTATGGCCTGAAGCAAGCTCCAAGGCAGTGGTATTTAAAATTTGATAAGTTAATGACAGAACAAGGTTATGATAGATGTCATTCTGACCACTGTGTTTATTTCAAGAGGCTAGATAACGGAAGATATATTATCTTGTTATTGTATGTGGATGACATGCTTATTGTAGGGTCTAACATGCAGGATATAAATGTGCTCAATAGAAAACTAGCTAAATCATTTGCGATGAAGGATTTGGGTGCTGCAAAGAAAATCCTTGGTATGAGAATAACAAGAGACAGGAAAAATCGTAAATTGACATTGTCTCAAGGTGAGTACATAGAAAAGGTGTTGCAGAGGTTTAGAATGCAGAATGCAAAACTAGTCAGCACACCTTTGGCAAGCCATTTCCAACTAAGCAAGCATATGTGTCCAGAGACACAGGAAGAGATAGATTCACGGGGGCTTCACTTTTTGACCAATATCCTATCACGTTAGTTCATATTGTGGGTTTTAAAATTATTAAAAATTGAACCAATATATTGCAAGTATTGGGGTGGATGAGGGGTTTAAGGTGGGGGTGGGTAGGGTGGTTTATAAGGATTGAGGTATAAAAAGGGGTGGGGAGGAGGTTTTAAGTATTGGGAAGGGGTTTCAACAAAAATAGTTTGGGTCAATATCTCTGGAAATTAAGGGTATTCTTTAATATCCCATGATCGCACGTGCTATGTGAGAGGTTCACTAAGTGAAGTCCCCATGGATAGATTACATGTCCAAGATTCCCTATTCATCAACAGTTGGGAGCTTGATGTATGCCATGGTGTGCACAAGACCAGATATTGCACATGCAGTGGGAGTTGTGAGCAGGTATATGAATAATCCAGGTAAAGAGCATTGGAAAGCAGTACAGTGGATTCTCAGGTATTTGAGAGGTACCACTTCTCATGCATTATGTTTTGGAGGTTCAGACACTATTCTACAGGGATATGTTGATGCAGATATGGCTGGTGATAAAGACAGCAGGAGGAGCACCATAGGGTATGTGTTCACTGTAGGTGGAATAACAGTAAGTTGGATTTCAAAACTGCAATAGGTTGTTGCACTTTCAACAATGGAAGCAGAGTATGTTGCTGCTACAGAGGCTAGTAAGGAGATGATTTGGTTGCAGAGGTTCATGGAAGAATTGGGTAAGAAACAGGAGAATAGTAAGTTGTACAGTGACAACTAGAGTGCCATTCATATTGCAAAGAACTCAGTCTTTCATTCAAGGACTAAACATATAGAACTCAAGTACCACTTCATAAGATCTGTTCTAGATGAAGAACTGTTAAAATTGGAAAAGATTCACACTAGCTAGAATCTTGCAGACATGTTGACAAAGGGAGTAACCAGAGAGAAACTGATTTCCTGCTCGCTTTTTGTTGGCCTTAAAGCATGAAGGTGAAAAGAAGAAATTTGCCAAGTCCAAGGTCCAGCAGTGGTAGAGTTGCTGTGATTAGTCACCATGAAGGCACATAAAAATGTAATGGAGCGGTTTGCATGTAAATGGGAATATGGATGTAAGCCCTAGTAAGGCATGCATACCCCTGGTAACTCACCGATAAAGTCAGGAGATAGACCTAGGTGATAGGGGGGTGTATGTAAGATTCCTCGGTAAATACTTGAGGGGAGTTGGTGATTACTCCAAGTCAAGTTTAAAGGGGGGATTGTTAGTGTTAACCTTGACTTGAGATCGAGTCAAAGGTGGTTAGGTCTAGCACATGGTTTGGGCACATGGTTTGTTGTAGCCCATGGTATTGTCCCATAGTATTGCATGTGTTAACCTTGAATAGATATTTAGTCAAAGGTGGTTAGGTCTAGCACATGGTTTGGGCACATGGTTTTGTTGTAGCCCATGGTATTGTCCCATGGTTTTGCATGTGATTAAGCGTTTATAAGGGTTGAGGAGGCTCCATTGTAAATAGCATTGTATGGTACTGGGTACTGTAGTGTACTGGATGTGGGCATTGTATTGTGCTGGAAGAGAGACTGTGAGAGCATGAAGAGGAAGTGCAACGGTTTTGCTGCAGGGCATATCCCTTCATCTTTCTAGACTGAAATAAAATGACTGGAAATTTTTTTTGTGGATGTAGCCCATCGTTTGGGTGAACCACGTTATATCTGTGTCTCGCTGTAATGTTTAATGTGTTTTTTCATCTTGTTTATTGATTTAACTATATAATTGTTATTGCTCTGCGGTCCTGTTCTTCTAACAGGATATTCCAACGGTTCTTCATTACAACAACCTGTCTATCATTCTACTTATGGTCCTACTTGTACTTATATGCCATATCAATACTACCAGTATGTACAACCTAATCGCCAGTTACCTTTCCTAGCAACTTTGGACTTACTTGATTTGTCCAAGTTGATTAATGATCCCATCCGACATAACCCCTCGTGGCCTCCCATTCCGGTAAAGTTACCATCAGACATCCCAAAATTTGATGGGAAGTAGGGAGATGATCCAAAAAACCGTGTCATGACATTCCATTTGTGGTGTTCTTCGAACTCCCTAATGGATGTTTCAGTTCGTTTAAGACTCTTCCAGCGAACTTTCACCGGTATCACCGCGAAATGGTACATTAAACTTTTGCAACATTCGTTTGTGGATTTTGGTTCTTTGGCAACTGTCTTTCTTACACACTTTCAGCTTCCTATCCATTATGAAACAGGTACATATATCTTAACTTCTCTGTGACAGAACACCTCCACCCACATATCTGATCATATCCATGAGTGGAGAAGGCAGAGAATAATTATTAAGGCTCCTATATCGGATCAATTATTAGCTTATTGGTTTACTAAATCTTTGTTGCATCCAATAGCCCGAGATGTGGCTATGGGCGGTGCCATTATCGAAGAGCAAGCCATTAGTCGAGCCCAATATCTGGACTTGGTCTATTCCTAGTCTGGAACATTGTATGACTTGATCCCTCAAGCTCCTCGCCCAAGCACCGATCCTGCTAAGCCACCAATAGAAACCCCTGTTGATGGGATTGTTGGTTCAATCCAATCCCCATCGACAACAAAACCTGCCAAGCAACCCCAGACTTCCACCCCTACTCCTTCAACTCCCAGGGTTTCTGCTAAGGTAAATTCCATTCAGAGTACTCAAAGATCCAACAACAATAAAAAGAAAGGTAAAGCTAAAAATAAAAAACTTGGAAACCAACAGGAGAATCCAAAACCAACCATCAATGAGAACGATAAAGGGAAAAGAAAAGTGAAATATCCATGTTTGCTATGCGAAGGTGACCAATTCATGAAAGAGTTTCCTTATCATGAATAAATCACTCAATTTCTAAAAACTAATCCCGCACTAGTAGTTCTCATGGATCCTTTTCCATCTCAACAACAGCTGATAGACCACATGTCTAATTAGGGAAATTCTAGTTCTTCAGAGGAAATTCACATGATGTCCTCGGACACTATTAATTTGCAAAATAGAAGTCAAAGTTATGACAAACCCATAGACAAGAAAGAAGACAATTCTTCTTTAGGAAAATCTCCCTCTACTGGTTCTCCCAAGTCCTCGTCTACTGTTCCCCTAACCATCGAGAAACCTAATCTCAACATGGTTTTGTGTCCACCCAAGAGTACTCTTAGAAAGGCTAATTTTAATCCTAATGCCCGAGCTGCCCAATTTTATAATGTAGTTGAATATCTTGCTCAGGCACCATGTGCAATGTCTACCTTGGAAGTATTCCAAATTTTTCCTACACAATGCAAAAACTTGTTAACTGCGTTAGGATCTTTAGACCCGGACAATACTAATTTGATTCATTTAAATGCCGAGAACTATAAGTCTAGACTGCCTCACAAACTTGCTTTCCAAATCATAACAAAAGTAGCCAGAAAAAAATTCTTTAGAACTGTCTTAGACGAAGGAGCTTCAACTTTGGTTTTGTCCCTGTCTTGTAGGAAAGCTATTGGCTCTCCCGAGCTTGTAACATCACCTACGACTCTGAAAGCCTTTGATGGATGAGGTTTCCAACCCCATGGTCTCATACCAGCCCTTTCAGTCGAGCTTGGGGGAAATGTTGTTTCTATTCAAGTGAAAGTAGTAGATGCCTTGTTATATTACAACCTCCTATTAGGAAGAAATTGGTTTTACGCCATGACTGTTGTCACTTCGACGATATTTCGAACTGTCCAATTTTCGCATCTAGGGAGGATTGTCACCATTGATCAGCTCCATTTCTATATGCTGGATGTTACTACCCCTATGGCTAATAACATCCCTATGTTAGGCCAGTTCCCTCCTCCTTACTAGTCAATTGGGGTAGTCATGTTGAAGGACTCTTCCCTTATGGGGATTTTTCCGTCCAACCCTCCTAACACAGACACGGCGACAATAAATGTGATTTCTTCATTTGATTATGATCCAAAGGGAAAAAAAATTGTTGAGTCTACATGAAGCAATGTACGATGTTATCCAAACCCTTTTCGATGACCACACTGATGACCTTCATCTAGTGGCTTTGGACCCTTACTACCTGCCCTACTGATTAGAACCCTCTCTTCCTATTCTGGATTATCTCTCTGAGACTTTTCCTTCTGATGAGTCCATTATGGAGATCATGAGTACGAATGAGACTATATGGGAGGATCATCATCATAGATCCTCATTCCTCCCCAATACCAGCTCGATAGACCATGATTTTGCATCCCTTTTCAATAATAATATTGTCAAAACACCTCAAACTCCTATATTGTTGCAGACCATAGATTCTGAAGGGAACCTATGCAACATCACTCAAACAAATCCAATTGACATATCATCCAAGCCTGGAACCCTTGAGCATGTTCATGTTGGGAGGAACTTCTAAGCAGAAGAATCTGAAGCATACAGAGCACTTTTCAAAGAATTCTAAGATTTTTTTGCCTGGTCCTATGAAGAAATGTCAGGGATAGACCCATCCATTTTGGTTCACGAAATAAAAACCTATCCCACTACAAAACCCGTCAGGCAAAAACTGAGACAAGTCCATCCACGAAAAGCCGCCGAAATAGAAAAGCTTCTAAAAGCAGGGTTTATTTATCCCATACCCCTGACAGAATGGGTATTGAACGTCATCCTTGTCAATAAAAAGTAGGGCACTATTAGAGTCTACATCGATTTCAGATATTTGAACAAATATTGTCCCAAAGACAACTTTCCCACTCCGCATATTGAGCAGATTATCGACAACTGTGCCAGAAGTGTCATCTTTTCATTTATGGATGGCTTTTCGGGTTATAATCAGATTGATATTTTACCCACTGATCAGCACAAGACAACATTTATTTTCCCATGGGGAACCTTTGCATATAGGAAGTTACCATTCGTCCTGAAAAATGCTGGAGCCACTTTCCAGCGTGCTATGTCCTATGCGTTTCATGATATAAAACATATTGTAGAACCATACCTTGACGACCTCCCAGCTCATTCACAGCGACGAAAGGACCACCCTGGTCATCTTAGAGACATTTTCTTGAGATTCTGTCATTATAACATACTGCTCAATCCTCATAAATGTGTTTTTTACATCGAGACAGGACGCCTGTTAGGTTTTTTGGTTTCTAAGGATGGCATCTGGATACATCCATTGAAAATTTCTGCTATTCTAGCTCTACCAGCCCCAACCAACCTTCTAGAACTCCAAATTTTGCAAGGGAAGGAAAAATTCCTTCGTCATTTCATGTGCAATTTTGCAGAGAAAACACACAGTTATATGCATCTCCTTAATAAGGACACCCTATTCTTTTGGGATGACCAAGCCCAATGAACCTTTGATAATATCGAACACGCTTTGACTCATTCACCTGTGATACACCCCCCAAATTATTCAAAGGATTTTCTCTTATACATTGCTGCCTCCACTACTACCATCGCTATAGTTTTGGTGTAGGACAATCCCAACAGTGAGGAGCACGTGATCTACTATGCTAGTAAGAATCTCATGGATTCTGAAACTTGATAATCACGTGTGGAGAAATTAGCATTGGCCACTGTCATTGCTATTCAGAAATTTCGTCACTACATTTTTTTCCACACAACCACCGTATTGGCAGACCAGAACCCTATGTATTACATCTTGACTCGTCAAGTGCTCGAGGGCAAGTATTCCCAATGGATAGTCATCCTACAAGAGTTTGATCTGGAATTTTCCAAAGCTACATCAAATAAATCCTTGGTCTTTGTTGAGCTCATGTGTGATCTTCCCTGTGCTTCGATGGAATTTGAGCCCAGTGATTCATTCTCAGATGAATTCCTATTCCTGATAAGCACTATTGACCCATGGTATGGAGATTTTCTCATTTATCTCCAGACACAAATATTTCAGCCCACTCTACCCCGTGACGATTTCCATCGTATCCGTCACCACGCAAAATATTACCTCATCTTGAATGACACTTTGTATAGATGTGGTATCGATTTCGTTCTCTGACGATGCCTTACCCACGAGGAAGTTGAACAAGTGTTGAACGATTTCCACTCTGGATCATGTGGGGGTCATATATCTGGGATGGCTACAATTCAAAAAATCCTTCGCGCTGGCTATTTCTGGCCTTCAGTATTTAAATATTGTCATGAGGATGTTAATAAATGCCCACCCTATCAACATTTTTATCCGAAAAGGCGCACTCATCCTTCTCTGTTACACCCCGTCATTACCATTGGCCCTTTCACCAAGTGGGGGATCGATTATATGCATTGTAAGCCTACCTCAGCTGGGGGGCATGGTTACATCATCATAGCCGTTGATTATTTTACAAAATGGGCTGAGGCCATGCCTACATATGCAGAGGACGGTAAGACTGCCGCTCTCTTCTTGTTCAATCATGTGATAGCAATATTCAGAGTCCCGCAGTCCATAGTTACTGATCATGGATCACATTTCTGTAATCAAATGATGGAGGAATTAAGTTCCAAGCTAGGTTTTCGTCGTGAAAAATATACGCCCTATTATCCGCAAGCTAATGGTCAGGTCGAGGCCATTAAAAAAGTTTTGAAAACGATGCTACGTTGGATGGTTGGAGACCATAAATCCAACTGGCACCATATCCTTTTGTTTTCTCTTTGGGCTTACAGGATCTCATTGAAAACAACTACTGGTTTCACACCTTTCCAGCTTATCTACAGACTAGAAGCTGTCATGTCGATTCAATGTCAAATTCCATCCTTGAAAAATGTCGTCGAACTTCTTCGAGACACTTCCACAGAGGAAGAGATATTTCTATACTTGAACAACCTTGACGAAACTAGAAGAGATGCTGCCTTAGCTAATGAGGCACACAAGAAACGCATCAAGACGCAGTATGACAAGTTTGTCCAACCTCGTGCCTTTAACGAGGGTGACCTAGTGTTGACCTATGATTAAATATATGACAAAATAGGGAAAGGGAAGTTCAAATCCATGTGGTACGGTCCTTTTGTTATTTCCAAAGTTTTAGAGAAAGGGGCCTACGAGCTCGTGGACTATGATGGAATCCCTTTAGGAAAACCTCACAATGGGTTGTACCTGAAGAGGTACTATGCCTAGATATTTCTTGTATAGTACTTTGTATATATTATATTACTTTACTTTTAGTGTGCTTAAGTATTTTAAATATGGTTTTAAGTTTAGTGTCCTTATCTGTTTATACCATGTTTTGGTCATGCAGAGTAGATGGATTTCTACGGCTTCACTGATGGTGCTTGACGCCACACCTTGAATCTTGACTCAGCTGCTTGGGTTCTCTATTCCCCAGCTTACGATTTGGTCAGTTCAGGAGTAGTTTGTATTGGTAATACTACCAACGATATCGTCAAGTATCAAGCATTCATAGGTCTTCTGACTGAAGCTTCCTCCCAAGATGTTCGCAACTTGGTATTCTTGATGTACTCACAACTTGTGGTTTGTCATCTAAACCATGTCTATACCATTAGGAATATTGTGCTTCTCCATCTCTTCCAGAGGGTACGTTTATTAGAAATGTCATTTGAAACTATTATCTATAGGCATATCCCTAGGAAAGATAACGCAGTTGCCAACTCATTGGAAAATTACATCCTAGACTGGCATATTTCCCATTCATGACATGAAAATCAAACATGGTTCAATGTAAATAAACTGTAAAAGACACATAAAACTCATATAAAACACATTCACCATTTGAGACATATAAACACCAAGGTAGAAGTTTGTATATATATATAAACATGTTTACAAAAAATAGGTCACAAGACCTCATCTGAAGCGCTCAGGCTTTCAGGTAAAAAATCATCATACAAAAGACCTGAAGCTATATATCAGCTTTCAGTGAATACATCATGCACCCTATCGTCTAGTGATGGTTGTGGTAACACATAACCGCCCAGGCTACTCGACGTAGCAGTCTGTTGAAACGACCTGGTACTCCTGCAGTAGGCCTCTGGTACCTCAGTGGGAGGTCATCAATCGAGACATCTGGGATGTCTAGAGTCAAACTCCTGAGGTTCTCCTCTAGCTCCCCTATCACATCATCTCCCTGTGGTACAAAATGGGCTCCGACTCTCCTGTCTAGTGGGGAGGCTCCCTTAGGTCATGCTGCTCTGACATCTGCATGAAAACATTCAAGTCTTGTTACTAAACATAAAAATATAAAACATAAAAACATAAAAACACTATTTCCATTTTAGGGTTTTTGTTTCGTACCGATATCACCCCACTATGAACCAGGTGGGAGTGGCAGGTCAGGGTCACCACTGAAGTCAGTGCCTGCATATGCATAGTCCTCCACCATGAGGAGTTGATTTATCAACCATCAGAAGAATGGGTCACCGAACTTTACCTTACCTCTACCCTCTCCAGTACGGGCCATAATCTGTACCCATCTCAGCATGTGAGGGTATCGCACCCTCATCTTTGTAAAACACACTTGGGGTCTCATCTGGGGAACCCGCTCAAAAAAGAAACATGCTAAAATGGAACCAAAACCAAACTGCTTCAGCTCCCCCTGCTAACACTTGGTCAGCTGATCCTTGAAGATCTAAAGTAGAGCTTCTACCCAGTTGAAAATAGTGGGTGCCATGCCCTCTATAGCATAGAGCATATGCACTCTAGATGCATGATGTACCCCTTGGCTTCCCGCCACTCTCTGCATGGTAAGCAAAGTTGTCTGTAGTGGGCCATCCACCACTTCTTTTATGGGAATTTTCTTCCTCGATGTCCTAGTCCCAGGAATACAATGGCGATTTATTAACTCCTGAGTAGTAATGTCCCCTCCAATTGAACTAGTCAAAGAGATGGGAGCACCCCGTCTCGATAGGCCTGTCAGGAAGTAGATGTCCTCTACTTCAATTGTCAATATATGAGCACCAACCTCAAAATACTGTTGCTCCGGATTCCACATCTGGAGGATATGCTCTAATAAGCGCACATGTGATACCATGCTGGGTGTGCAGAAAATCTTTAGAAGACCATAGTCTCTCAAAGTGGCTATACAACCCACATTTTGTTCGGCAAATGCATCATCATTGTCATGTTGCCTCTCTTTCCAAATTACCATTTTTTTATCAATGGGAACCTATCAAAAACCATCACAAGGCCAATTAGAAACACTATCAATCATTCAAATAATCAAATTTGAGCTATTTTTCCTTGTACATACATTTTTATTCTCCCACGGTCGGCACCGCCTATGTCCCGTTGAGGACAGGCAGTGGCACTGCTTGTGTCAAGTGTTTTAGATGTGGTTTTAGCTGGGTACCACTTATCCCGCAAGGGATAAGAGCGTTGCCCACTTTCATGGTTTTAGGGCTCACCCAATAGGCCCAAAACACCCCAAAAATTCAAAACTGAAAGGGTGAAATGAAAGAGTAGGGTTTAAGCTATTACCTAGAATTGACGGTGTAGAAATCCAACAGTAGATGATCCCAGAATCAATAATTGAAAATATGGCTAAGAAAATGCTCCAAAGGCTCTCCACTATGGGTAAATGGTAAAATGTTTTGAATTTTTACTATTTACATGTTTTTTATATGCATTTTAGGTTTTGGCATGTTATAGTTTTTAAAATCTATTAGTCATGATCCTTTAATGTCGTCTATTGGAGAGTTTAACAATTGTTTTGAAGTCGTTGCAAGATAAAAAGGGTAGCAGTAAAAGTTTTGGGAGTTTGTTTTTGACTTTTTAGCACTACCATAAAATGGAAAAAGTCTTTGAGAATTTATTGTGACACTTTGGTCATGCTCTTGAAACTTAGCATCAAAGGTTCGAGTCCTTTTTTTATTCTTTTTAGACTCGTAAAATCCCTCATTATGAAAAGAGACCTAGTGGAGTCTTCTTTAAACTCTTTTCGGGCTCCTTAAATACAAAAAGATAGTCTAGTGATCTTGTCTTCTTCACGCTCATTAAATCACTTGAAGATTCATTCGTTTGACGGTAGGTTATCACTTTTTCGGTTCAGATGAACTATTTTATGAAAAAGGACCATGTGGAGTCTTCTTCTGTGGTCATTCAGACTCTCTAAACATGAACGATACCGAGTTAAATTTCATTGGACTCGTTAAATTAAACATTCAGAGACCCTCTTTTGGGAACGAACCCCTCCTCTCTCAGGTTCGTAAAACATATGAGTTTGGACTTGTCTCCGGACAAGCTATAACAAGTGTTTGTTACCCTCTTTGAACTCGTAAAAATGAAAAGAGGCACTCATCAACCATGATGGGGAAATTTGTTAAATTTTTATATGCTTAGCTAAAACATCAGTATTTCATTTCATTTCCATAACAAAAGCATATAAACATGATCACTGAAAGAAACAGTATCACAAGAACAACACAAATTTATCCTGGGAAAACCCTAAAGGGAAAAACCCAGCAAAAGCTTCCTCAATATAGATGCCCCAAAAAGGTAAAAAGGTAAAACCAACAAGAAGATCAAAAACCTGATCCTCCTCCTTCTCCAGCTACTTCTCTCCTCCATAAGTGCGCTACTCAAGTGAGTGTGTGTGTCACAATTGAGGATCACTACACCTCTATTTATATTCATCCGTTCACTTAAGTTAACTCATTCGACATGTAGGCTCGAGTTAAATCATGTAGGCTCGAGTTACACATGTAGGCTCAAGTAACCACACTGGGGTGCTGATGACCCACCTTTACAATTAGAGGGGAATACCTCATGACTCTTATTAGTTCTTCCGATTAGGAGCATTGGGGTACAATGTAATACAAGTGGTTCTCCCGGTAGGACCATCGGGGACCACAAAAAGATACATACAGAATATTCTTCGAAGTTACAATATTTCAACACTCACCCTTAATGAGAAGGGTATTATACAACAACATCAACAACAACAAGAGTAGAGATAGGGGACATCATCAACATCAATAGGGCAACACATCTATAAATCATTGGAAGATTTTCAACATCATGTAGTATTCATCTTCAATCTTCAGTCTTCATCATCATTAATTCTTTGACTGCTTTGATCAGCAACATCTTCAGCATTTTGATCTTTCAATCAACAACGACATCTTCAGCACTTGGACCTTTCGATCAGCAACATCTTCAGCACTTTGATTGTTCGATCAGCAACAACATATTCAGCATTTTGACCTTTCGATTAGTGACATATTCAGCACTTTGACTTTTCGATCAGCAACAACATCTTCAGCATGTTGACCTTTCGATCAGCAACATCTTCAGCAATTTTTCTTTTCGATCAGCAACAACATCTTCAGCACCTTGACCTTTCGATCAACAACAACATCTTCAGTACTTTGACCTCTCGATCAGCAATATCATCATCAACACTTTTCCCTTTTGATCAACAGCAACATCATCATCATCATATTCTGATCTGTCAATCATAATCATCATCACATTCTGATCTTTCGATCAGAAACATCATCATCATACTCTGATCTTTTGATCAGAAACAACATCAACATAGAAACATCATCATCATACTCTGATATTTTGATTAGAAACATCATCAACATACTCTAATCTTTCGATCAGAAACATCATCATCATACTCTGATCTTTTGGTCAGAAACATCATAATCATAGTGCGTCATCATCATACTCTGATCTTTAGATCAGTACGTCATCATCATCATACTCTGATCTTTTGATCAGTATGTCATCATCATCATACTCTGATCTTTCGATCAGTACGTCATCATCATACTCTGATCTTTCGATCAATACGTCATCATACTCTGATCTTTCAATCAGTACGTCATCATAATCATACTTTGATATTTTGATCAATATGGCATCATCATCATCAACAACAACCTGCAATCCACGACTCAAAGACAAAAAGTATTTGGATCACTTTTGGACTTAAAGTCCAGGGATGATACAATCCCACCACATTCTTGACAACCAAAGTTACCGTATTGATTACGGGAGAATCAGTCCCTATCACTTTAGGACTAAGTCCAAGGACGATGCAATCCTACCACATTCTCGAGGGCTGAAGCCACCAGATTGATTACGGGAGAATCAGTCCCTATCACTTTAGGACTATGTCCAAGGATGATGCAATCCTACCACATTCTCGAGGACCGAAGCCACCGGATTGATTACGGGAGAATCAGTCCCTATCACTTTAGGACTATGTCCAAGGATGATGCAATCCTACCACATTCTCGAGGACCAAAGCCACCGGATTGATTACGGGAGAATCAGTCCCTATCACTTTAGGACTATGTCCAAGGATGATGCAATCCTAACACATTCTCGAGGACCGAAGCCACTGGATTGGTTACGGGAGAATCAGTACTGATCACTTTAGGATGATGTCCAAGGATGATGCAATCCTACCACATTCTCTAGGACCGAGGTCACCAGATCTATTATGGACAGATGTCCCGAGATGATACAATCCCTCTTCATTCTCGAAGATTGGGTCTCTAGATCACTTTAGGGAAAGTGCCCAGGGATGATACAATCCCACCATGTTCTCGAGGACCGAGGTCACCAGATCTATTATGGACAGATGTCCCAGGATGATACAATCCCTCTTCATTCTCGAAGACCGAGGTCTCCATATCACTTTAGGGTAAGTGCCCAGGGATGATACAATCCCACCACGTTCTCGAGGACCGAGGTCACTGGATCTATTATGGACATATGTCCCGGGATGATACAATCCCTCTTCATTCTTGAGGACTGAGGTCTCCAGATCACTTTAGGGAAAATGCTCAGGGATGATACAATCCTACTGCAACATCACTACTCCCCCTTTCGAGGAAGTTCTTTCTGAACAACACCAAGCTTGTCTCTAAAGTGTTCGAACTCTACTCGAGGTAGAGGCTTCGTCAGTACATCATCATCCAAACCATCATCATCTACATATTTAGTATGTGAATACTGAACTATCACCATCTGTATCTCCAGTATGTGAATACTGAAAGCATCATCATCTATATCTTCAGTATAGAAATACTGAAAGCATCAGCATCTCTATATTCAGTATAGAAATACAGAATCACCATCATCTGTATCTACAGTATGTAAATACTGAAATATCATCTATATCTTCAGTATAGAAATACAGAATCACCATCATCTGTATCTACAGTATGTAAATACTGAAATATCATCTATATCTTCAGTATGGGAATACTGAAATCATCATCATCTATATCTTCAGTATGGGGATAATGAAATCATCATCATCTATATCTTCAGTATGGGAATATTGAAACATCATCATCTCTATATTCAATATAGAAATACTGAATCACCATCATCTGCATCTACAGTATCATCATCTGCATCTTATCTTGTATGTAGAAATATCGAATTTCTACGTGTTACATCGGAACACAGGGTTCTTTGTCATCACAACTTAGAATCATTGTAGTGCCCATATTTAGGTCAAAGAGACCTAATATCAGCTTCTAAATCCATATGGCTTCACAAATTAGTAGAGCAATCTGCTATGTATTCTGCTTCAACTGTGCTAAGAGAAACATTGGACTGTTTCCTACTAAACCATGAACTCATAGAAGACCTCAAAAAAAAGCATCTACCTGATGTGCTTTTCATGTCTGAGATACTTCCAGCCCAATATGCATCTATGTATCCATACAATATATACTCATGGATACCATCATAGTATAGACCAAAGTCTATAGTCCCTTTCAGATATCTTATCACATGTTTTGCAGCTACTAGGTGAACCCGTCTTGGTTGAACAAGATATTGACTTAAGGTGTTCACAGCAAAACAAATGTCTGGTCTGGTATTTGTTAAGTACATCAATGACCCAATGATCTGTCTGTAGTGAGTCACATCCACTAACTCTAATGAGTCATCAGCTAACAGCTTCAGGTTGGAGTCCATGGGTGTGGACATGAATTTGCATTCCAACATATTGAATCTCTTCAATATCTCTACCACATACTTTCCTTGGTTGAGAAAGATTCCTTCTAAACTTTTCCATACTTCCAGACCTTGGAAATAATTCATTAACCCAAGGTCTTTCATCTCAAGTTCTTCTGCTAGTTTCTTCTTGCTTTCCATGATCTGTTTCTCATTCCCTGTCAAGAATAAGTCATCCACATATAGTAATATAATGACAGGTTCATCTTCTACAACCTTGTAGGAAAGGTTAGGATCGAATTTACTCTTGGCAAAGCCCATGCTCATCAAGAAACTATCTATTCTTCCATACCAAGCTCTGGGAGCTTGCTTCAGGCCATAGAGGGCCTTCTTGAACTTGCATACTTGATTCCATCTGTCTTCAACTTCAAATCCTCGTGACTATTCTATGTAAAACTCTTCCTCAACCATACCATTAAGGAAGGCTTGTCTTTACTTCATCATGGAAGAAACTACCATGATAGTTTTGAAGGAAGTGTACCTTGCTTCCTGGAGTAAGTGTCTCTTTAGAATTAATTCCCTCTTTCTGATAGAAACCTCTAGCCACAAGTCTTACCTTACTTCTATCAGCAACATATCTTATCTTGCAAATCCATTTGGAAGATACCACATTCTTTCTTTCTGGTTTGAGTACTATATCCCAAACATCATTCTAGTATCATAACATCTTCTATGAGTTTGTCTTCTGAGGTCATCAACATATCCTAGTCTTCTGCATTCAACCTTGAAGGTTGGAACCCACTTTACTTTTGGTAAAGTCTTGATCCATCATGAAGCTATCCATCATGTCGTACCATGTCGAACTCAGATATAATTTTCCATAGTCACTCCCCCTGAAGTGGAATATCATCTTCCCTCTTCATTCTGTTCAGATGGTTCTATGCTCGATATATACTGGTCAATAAAGTATGTCATGTCATAGTCTATTCTTTCTGAGGAAAATCATGAACCTTGCTTTGTACACTTGCTCTTGTAGATCCATGTGGAAGATACTACGTACTTCCCTTTATGTCTCGAAATCATATCGTATACATCATTCCCCATGATCAACTGTTATTCTTTGATCATAGCTTCTTTCATAGCATTCTTTTCTTGATCTTGAGTTATCTCTTGTACCCATGGTGGTATTCATCCTTCAAGGTGGATCTACCACTCTCTGAAGATCTTTCTTCCGTCATGGTGTCTCTGACCCTGGGAGCTTCAGATTCATGTTTATTGGAGTGAATCTTGAATTGTTATCACTTGTTCTTCGGAACAAGTCTCATCCTTCTTTTCTTGTAGGAGGTTGTACATGACCTTTCCTACAATTCAAATGCACCAGTTGCATGGTTATAACTATTTCATAAAACATATGCATAACGAAAAATTATTATGCATCATGCAATTGTTTAGTCAATACAACATTCATCCATATCTCACATAAACTTTCTAGATGCCTTCCATCTCTACCATGACATCATTGAGATTGTGTACTAATCCAATATGTCAGCAAAGAGGTTTGATAAGTAGCAATGGAGAGTTGTATAGCACCATGAGCTACTTACCCATCACATGCATATTAGTAGTATACAATCATTAATGCAAACAATCTATCATGCATAACACATCAACTGAATATAATCAAATGTATAACAAAACAATATCATGAAATGACAATTGAATACTTATCTTTTATTTGTTTCGTGGGTAGACTCCATCTTGATCATTCTGCTTTATCATCTTCTTCATTCATGAAATCATCATTTCTTATCCAAATGATAATATGAATAAGAGGTTCTTCAAGAATTGAGTTCTTCATATTCCTCATCGCTTCGAGGGATCTTCTTTGAATGGTGAGAGCTTGATCTTCAATTGCTCCCATATTCTTCTTCTCTTCTTATGAGTCGAGCTGAAAGGAATTAATTCCTTCTAGAATACATTCGTTTCATGAATGAATCCCATGATCCTGGGAGGCCATTCAAGGTGGCTATCACCACTTCTGCATTCTTCACTTCTTCTTCTATCGCTTCAAGTTGTTCTGTATTCTGGATCTTCACATTCTTCAACTGTTTTCTCAAAGCCATTTTCTGATTTAAGTTCTTATCTTCAAATAGCTTGATCAAGGAATCAAACATCTTTGGTGTCTTTAGGGAAGACACTTGTGGTACAAGTTGATCCATGATTGAATCAACAATGATATTTTTGGCCTCGATCAAGTTCTTCTTGTGTAAGGCTTTAAGCCTCATCTCCGTATGGAATTGGAACCTCTCTACTTATGTAGGTGTCCAATTAATTTTCTTCAGAGAGATCAAATACTTCCATGCTTGGAAGTTGTAAAATTTACCAAGCTTATCATCAAGCTGATGTGATAGATCACTTTGAAATGAGAACCTCAAATGCAAATAGCAAAAGATTAGATCTTACCGATTTGAGGTGTCCGTCCTGCTTCCAGAGCTAGTTGATATAGGGTTTGTCAGAGAAACCATAATTTTCAAAACTTGGAATATTTAATATATGTTTGTATATAAATATATATCTCTTCAAATGGAGCTGTCTAATGTACTCCTTTTCTGAAAACAGTGGAGGGAAGCTCCCGGAACAGGAAGCCCTACTTTTCCAATTTCTTCTGCAGAAATGCCTGTCACTGTTTCTATGATATCTCCGAAATTACTACTCCTATGTGTTTTAAATTTCACACTGAGGTAAAATTGCATGTCCCTGATCCAAAAACATAGGGTTAATCAGAATTGGTTTCACCAATTGGGATTTATGATCCTTTTCCCAAGCTGACCTGTTACAGGACTGTTCAGAACAACGAAGTTGTACAGCCTGCCACGTGTCACTGTTTCATCTTCTGGTTCTAAAATTAGGACCACAGAAATTTAATTCCATGATATTTCTGTAACATCTTCAGTAATTTAATTTGGACCTATGTATCCCACGCTATAGCAATTTTCCCCAGGTGTCCTGTTTAGGGATGAATTCTGGAGGAGGCTAGAACCCTAACTTTGACGGATCATATCTCTCAGAATACAGTGTATCTAAGGTGGAATTTTGGACACAGTGTACATAAGGATTTTATATTTGGCCTCTAAATTTTTTAGCTCTAGCTACTTCGCCAATATTGGTATATAGCGAATGTACCAAAACGTAGCATTTTTAGTATTTAGGGTTTTTCTAGCTCGGGGTCAAACTAGGGTTTGACTTTCCCGGAGTGTCACCCAACCAAAAATATTGATCCAGGTCTCTAAACTTTGATTTTTATGAGGAGATAAATCCTATACCAGGCTCACTCAAAACTTTCTCTTCAGTAAGAAGCCCTAATTTCCCGCACCGAAAAGTGAAAATGCTCGAAATCGAATTCTGCTTCGACAGAAAGATGCACCCTTCAATGGAGAGTCAACCTAGCCTTCTTTTTCTAATCGATTGTGGAGAGAGAACCAAAAAGTAAGAAGCCATAGATTCTATAGCTTGTGAAATCTGTTCTATTCAGTTTAGCTCTGATACCATGTTAAAATTTTATATGCTTAGCTAAAACATCAGTATTTCATTTCATTTCCATAACAAAAGCATATAAACAGGATCACTGAAAGAAATAGTATCACAAGAACAACACAAATTTATCCTGGGAAAACCCTAAAGGAAAAAACCCAGCAAAAGCTTCCTCAATATAGATGCCCCCAAAAGGTAAAAAGGTAAAACCAACAAGGAGATAAAAAACCTGATCCTCCTCCTTCTCCAGCTACTTCTCTCCTCCACAATTGCACTACTCAAGTGAGTGTGTGTGTCACAAATGAGGAGCACTACACCTCTATTTATATTCATCCGTTCACTTAAGTGAACTCATTCGATGTGTAGGCTCGAGTTAAATCATGTAGGCTCGAGTTACACATGTAGGCTCAAGTAACCACATTGGGGTGCTGATGACCCACCTTTACAATTAGAGGGGACTACCTCATGACTCTTATTAGTTCTTCCGATTAGGAGCATCGGGGTACAATGTAATACAAGTGTTTCTCCCGGTAGGACCATTGGGGACCACAAAAATATACATATAGAATATTCTTTGAAGTTACAATATTTCAACAAAATTATCGGAAGGGAATCATTTTGCAAATACAATGGCAGTTTGTCATTACCTTTGAACATGGCACTTGTCTGCATATCATTTCATTCAATTGGGTATTCAGCTAATTTCTATGATGATCCACTTTCATGAGTCATGTCACTCCTTTTATTCTTTCAAAAGAATGCATTGTCCACCGTTGCACTATGTGTTTGTCTGGTCTAGTCATGTTGCCAAGTCTTTTGTCGTGCTGCCCGATGTTCAAAGGGAAGTTGAAAAAGTTTACCTTTGCAGTCAAAACAGTCTCTGTGTCAGTACTTTTGAGTCAGTATTATGGTTGCCTCATTCACATCATTCCAAAACTTTGTTCTGAGTTTCATGTCGTCAGTGTGGGATTCATCATGGCCCTCCTTCGACGAGACTATTCCTGTCAACATCAACTCATCATCCAGGAAATAGTCTTAGAAACAAATTTAGTACCTTGATACTTGTATGCCTCAATGACACATTCTCTCACTCTTGACATAGGTTCACATCATTGACCTTTGATTGATAGAATCGACTGGGTGTTCGACATCAAGACATATATTCACACTTAGTAGATTGTACTAGGGTACCTTGGGAATCATTGACATCAATGGTGATCTCCCTCACACTTGTTAACAGTTCACATCATTGGCTGGTAATCAGGTGGTTTCTACCATGTTCGATTTTAGAACATTTTAATCACATGGATAGAATCGTACTTTGTGGAAAACGAGACAAAGACCCTAGGTACTTGTTTAAGCACTCATTTCTCTCCCCAAGTTGCGACGAAGTTTTGTATATCAAGCATGGATCCACATTTGTATGGTCGTGGCTATGCTCAAATTTGCATCTGTATGACATAGATATATGTTGTATGTCTGGTAGCTATGTCCAAGTTTGAGTCCTCTATTACATGGATCTATGCTGTATTCTAGTAGCCATGGTTGTTTATTCCTTTCATGGATCTACCTTGTATTGGTCTGCAGCCATGATTTGGTTACATTTTTCTATGAGTCAAAAGTATTGATGTACTATAGATTCCTACTCAAGGACATTATCTGACCGAGCTGACATTATCTCCTCGAAGTGACAAGTTGTTCTCTTAAAGCTCTCGCTCATCGTATCCCTCTAAGCCTCATGCTTTGGGGGGCATTCTATTATACCCAAATCCTATCACCAACATGTGATGAGATCCTTAACCCCTATGTTTTCCCTAAATCCCAAAACTTGGAGTGGAAACTTGCTATGGATATCAATTCTACTTGAAAAAACCTAGCATCATGCTTTCCCTTTGGCTGATGAGAGGTACCTTGTTCAACACCGCCTGTGTTTTGTTATAGAAAAGTGGTGCCACCATGCTTCTGCTTTGTTATTAAAGTAGTTCTCACCTAAACCTCTCTATATTAAGGGAACAAAAGTGGTACCCTTGGTAAAATGGGAAAAAGAGAATATTCTCGAGGCTTCTAGAACTTGAGCCTCATGTCCTCCCTTATCCCTATCAATATGGTTTAGTTGGAGTCGAGATCCCTCTTGGTAGGATCTTAGAGCCACCTCACCCACAATTCTCTCAACTATCCCTATCCGTTGATACTTATAAATACAAGCTCATATCCATAGTTGACGGAAGGAGAAGAATAGTAGAGTTATGTTGCTGAATTGATACCCTGGCCTAATCCATCAGAGAGCAATTGTGGAGCAAGTTGGAGCTATCAGGGACAAGGTGTTAGTCTTGTGAAGGAGTGTCTTGACACTAAGGCACATGGTTGTAAGATCTTTCATTTATTTTCTAATGCAAACTTAAATTCCTTCCCACATGTTTGTTGCTTAAATCTCACATATATGTTATTGGATTCCTTAGTCACTAATATGGACACATAGATGTTTTTCCTGGTAGCTTTGATGTCTTTGTATGTTTGATATGTCTTCTAGGTATACAGGTCTTTCATCAGAGTTATATTCCAAGCTTCTATAACGTTCAGGGGAGGTCTTCAACCGAGTTATTCACACATTTGTTCTGGATCTGAACCATTCAGACCAGAGGAACAACTTCTGTTCGCAGAAGGTGTAATATTCCTGACTTCAATTGTATTCAATTCCATGGACTTCAAAGAATCCCTTGGCCACTAACCTTTCCTTATACTTCATAGGAGAACCATCAGCAGCAAATTTAGTTTTGAAAACCCACTTACACTTGACTAGCTTTCTCCCTGGGGTAGAATGACTAGATCCCATGTGTCATTCTTTTGGAGCGAATGAAATTCCTACTTCATGGTTGTTTTCCATATTGGGTCTTCACATGAATATTCATATGTATGTGGATCAGACTCAACCATTAGAAAAAAATTGTCATCAAAGAAAGGGTCCTTGACAGAAAGGGCACTCTCAAATTGAGATCTAGTCCTCCTAGAATCTCTAGGATTCCCAGCTAGTTCCCTAACTGCTTGGATGGTATTTTCCTCCAACTTTGGAATTGTGGGGTTGTTTGGATATGCAATTAAATAATCATTATCAGACATATTAGAATCAGAAATTTCATTAGTTCCTTCACTTACAACCAAAGATGGAAGAGGTGAGGAGGACTCTCTGATTTCTGTTGCTACCATAGGTTGTTCTTCGAACTGAACACTCCTCTCAATGAAGTATTTTTGAGTGCTCATGTTAATCAGTTTGTACCCTTTGGAATATTCAAAATACCCAAAAAATAGGAACTCTTGGATTTGGGTTTCCAAATCCCTCCTTTTGTCTAATGGAATTCTATCCCATGCTCTAGTTGAGCCAAAAATCCTGAAATGAGACACATCTGGTTTGTGCCCACTCCAAGATTTGAAAGGAGTAACTCTATCAAGATTCTTGTGAGGAGCCCTATTCTATATGTAGGATGCAAATTTTATAGATTCAGACTAAAACTTTGGTGGCAAAGTATTAGATCTAACATACAAGTAGCCATCTCCTTGAGACTTGTATTCTTCCTCTCAGCCACACCATTTTTCTGAGCTGCGTAGGAAATAGATTGTTTCATATGGATACCTGCATCTTCACAATAATTAATGAAATTATACTTGAAATATTATCCACCATTATTAGATATGAGGATCTTGAGTTTCCTCCCAGACTGGTTCTCAACCAAGGCCTTAAAAACCTTGAAGTGGTCAAAAACTTCAGACTTGAGTTTAAGGAAGTAAACCCAACAGTACCTGGAAAAGTCATCTATGAAGGTAAGGACATACTTGGCCTGAATCATGGACATATTAGAGAAGGGACCAACAATGTAACTATGGATAAACTCAAGAAATGTTGAGGTTCATTCATGACTGACTCTCTCATACTTATGATCTGGATGTTTTCCTAGATTGCGACCCTGACAGACTCCTTTGGAAAACTATCTTTGGAAACCCTAAAACCATATCTTTTTCACACAAATATGAAAGGTATTTATAGTTTATATGACCAAACCTCTCATGCCAAAGTTTTATTGCTTCATTGGCATGGATGAGGAGAGAAGAAGGGTTAGAGAAAGGTATGAAGTGTGAGAACCTGAAGACTTTAGAACTATGATCCACCAAACCGTTAGCAATCAATCTACCATTTGCAGTATCAGCGATTTTAACTTCATTGGGAGAGAAAACAACCTTCTTAGGAGACCTAGTGTGGGTCATTTGGTAGACTCACAAGAGATTAACAGCAAGAACTGGGACATACAAAACATTATTGAAGGAACTATGGTCAAAATCAATGCTACCTTTACCCTTACTTTCAATTTCTGAGTTATCTCCCAGCAAAAACTTAGGACCCTTAGAATCATCAAGAGATGAGAAGGATTGTTTTGTTGAAACCAGGAAGGATATATTACAATGTTTGCGACCCAGGCATGTACTCTCTTTGGGTCTTCGAAACTGGATCCCCCTTCCTTATTTCTTGCGCCACCAAGGAGGGAAATTTTATTCTTCTCTAGGCGTTGAGTCAACTTATCTATCTACTTCTTCATGCAAGAGCTCTCAGGATGAAATCCCTTACCACAGTATGTGCACTTGCTACCTTCACCTCATTAGAGGAAATTTGGGGTCTAAAATGGGCCTTATAAGAAAACGAGCCAACAATAAATATTGTGAGTTGGAATTCAAGAACCAATAGAATTTCAATAAAATGCTTCAACCATAATGGTTGAATTTACATATTTGTCATAAAAAAAATATTTTTTTGTATTTTCAACATATCTCCATGTGTTTTTACTCAAATTTCGAGCAGGGGGTATCATTGGATGCAAAATTAAATTGTGCATCCAACGAGTACCCACACAGTATACTTTTGATGGACCCCGCTACCCAAAAACAAGAAATACCTGAATTTTTTTTTCCATGTATTTCTTTTTTTTGGGTAGCAAGTTCCGTCAAAAGTATATCGTGTGGGTACTCATTGGATGCGCAGTTTAATTTTTCATCCAACGAGCCCCCCGCTCGAAATTTGAGTAAAAACACACGGATATATGTTGAAAATACGAACAAAAATAATAGTTTTTTTCCTTCTTCCTCCAAAATTAATAAATATTATTTTATTATTTTCGTTAAGAGGCCCATTTTAGACCTCAAATTTCCTCTAATGTTAACTTTCTTCTTCTGAAAGTTCTTCTTCTTGGAGTTTGACGACTCATATTGAGACTTGGACTTGTCTCCTTTTTCATTTGGAGGCTTCTTAGCCTTCTTCCTATCTTTGGAATTCAACTTGGAATATCCAGAAACCAAAGCTTGATCTTTGGAAGGTTTTATGGTGCCCATCAAGACTAATTTGTCTTCCTCCTGAGTCAAGGATTCCATGAAATATGCCAGTGAAGGCATCTTCCAATTTTGAACTATCAACTTGGAGGCATGGAAGGTTGAAACAAATATTGATTAATCAGATCCAAGCTTCGAAAGGATGGCCAATATTAGTTGTTCATCTTCTTTTCCAATTCCACACTGTTTTAGCTTCAAAACAAGTGATTTTAATTTTGAGAAGTAGACTTGCAAGGATTCGAAGCTACTTGGAATTGGTGCTATAAAATCATTCTTCAATTGGTAACCTCACATCTTATTTGTCTTCCCAAACAAATCCTTAATTTTCTCCCATACTTTATTTGGTGATTTAAGACCATCAAGATGAAATAGAAGGTCTTCGAAAATACTGAGACATAAGAGATCATACACCTCATCTCTCCTATTATGCAATTTGATATTCTATGTTGTTGAATTAGGCTCAGCTTCAATTAACATGGTTACTCTGAAGAGGCCTTTACTCCTCATTAGAATCTCCATCCTTACCTTATATTCGAAGTAATTGAATGGAGTCAAGATTATTGGTTGAGATTGATCCATTCTTCAATAACAGCACCTTTGACCAGAAATTTTGTGCTCCCAGTAAGTGATGTCGGCCCTGCAAAAAAAAATTGAAGAGGAGAAAAATTGATCTACTAAGTCTCTGACACCATGTGGAAATTTATCCTAAGATTAGAACAATTGAACTCACAAAATTGCTTGAAAATATGCAAGAAACACTCAAGAAGGAGACTGAATATGTGCTAATACACAAACTGTTGATGATATTAATTTACAACATACATCAATAAATATATGTAGTATGATAATACATTATAAACTCCAAGGATTCAAAAGCGTTATGTTTCTATTCGAATCAGTACAAAAGAAGTCTTACTAAACTAGTCAAAATCCCCCATAGGTGCATAAAGCACTTTCCAAATCAGTCAAGTTGCTCACGAATTTGTTGAATGAGTATGTAAAACTCATAATTGATGGAAAATTGAATTTATCATGATTTTATATGAGGAAAATAAGGGAGTTGAGTTGGTGCAAAAAACAAGTCAGACTACCTTAAAACTAGCTTTAGCTTTTGCCTTAAAACTATAGAACAAATTGGAAAATATGGATAAGGAGGAAATGTGCAGTTTCTAATATGGGAAGTCTATGTATTGGAAGAATATTATCCATGATCTTTCAAACTTTCTCCATGAGGAAGTTTTGGAAAGTTTGAGCTCAAAAAAGGTAATTGGGTGCAAACTAGCTAGTGTAAGACCTAGGAATTAATAAAAAAAATTAATTATTTTATCCTAAGTATTGGGATGGGTTTTGATTATTCCAACATAGAATTTATCACCATTCACACCCAAGTACTTAGTTATTCTTTCTACATGTGAGAGAGATATTTTTGTCTGCAACTGAAAGAGCTGAAGTAAGATTTCACAGAGCATGATTATTTTGATTTCCAACACAAGCACAATTGTAGAATATGAGGTTATGATTGCATCACCCACACTCATCATGGAAGACACTATTTCATACATTACACCACAGGCTGCAGTTGCTAAATGTTGAAATATTGTAACTTCAAAGAATATTCTATATGTATCTTTTGTGGTCCCCGATGGTCCTACCGGGAGAACCACTTGTATTTCTTTATACCCTGATTCTTCTAATCAGAAGAACTAATAAGAGTCATGAGGAAGTCCCCTCAAATTTTAAGGTGGGTCATTAGCACCCCAGTTGTGGTTACTCAAGCCTACATGATTAAATTAGGTTTACTTCAGCCTACATGACTGAATTAATTATTAAGTGAATGGACAAATATAAATAGAGGTGTGGTGCTCCTCATTTGGAACACACACACTCACTTTTGTAGAGAATTAGTGAAGGAGAGAGAAGTATCTAGAGAAGGAGGAGGATCAGTCTTTTGGTTTTACCTTTTATCTTTTTGGGGCATCTATATTGAGGAAGCTTTTGCTGGGTTTTTCCCTTTAGGTTTTTCCTAGGATAAATCTGTGTTGTTCTTTTGATACTGTTTCTTTCAGTGATCTTGTTTATATTATTTTGTAATGAAATTGAAATGAAATGCTGATGATCTAGCTTAGCATATGGAATTTTAACATGGTATCAAGGCTAGCCTGAATAGGACAGCTTTCACAAGGTGAAATAGCCCTCTCTCTCTCCCTGGAAGAAATTAGGGTTTCAGGAAAAAATTTGAGTTTCAAAAAAGTGCTTGCATAGAAATTTGCGCCCTCCCAAAGCGCATCTTTTGATCCTAGAATCGAGTTTTTTGGGTGTGTGAGTCTCTAGGAAAGTCAAACCCTAGTTTGACAGTTGCACCAGAAAATTGTTGAACCAAAAAACAACTAGAAGCTGCAGAAGCAGAATCTTGCAAGTCAGATTTGAAAGGTGAAGACTTGAGATCTCTAGAAACCAAGAACACCAGTCAACTGACCTCAGTCAAGCACATCTCCTGGTAAGTTCAGTTTCTCATTCCGCAGAATTTCAATTTTTTGTGATTTTCTGACAAGATGGCCCCAAGCACTAAGCTTGAGGACAAGCTAGAAGGCATAGAGAATTTCTGAGCATGGAAATACAAGATTGGTCTAATTCTCCAAGAGAATGATCTTGATAAGTATGTCAAAGAAGAAGTTGCAGAACCTGAAGAAGGTGAAGCCAAGGAGAAGCTCAAGAAGGATATGATTAGGGAACAAAGGATTATTGCTGACTCCATCAAGGATCACTTGATCCCTTAGGTGTCATCCAATAAGACTCCAAAATAAATGTATGATTCCCTATCCAGAACGTATGAGGGAAGAAACATCAATAGAAAGATGAATCTAAGAGCTCAACTGAAGAGCACAAAGATGAGTCATGGAGAATCCATCCAAGACTAATTCATAAGGGTTTCTCATATCAAAGAGAAACTAGAAGCTATTGGAGATACGATTTGTGAAGATGAAATGGTTATGAATGCTCTCAATGGTCTCACTAGACCCTGGGAATATTTCATCCAGATGATGTGTGCCAAAAAAGAAAGCATGAAGTTTGATGTGGTATGGGAAGACTGCATTCAAGAGGAGACTAGAGTGGAAAATATATAAGCCTTACTAAAGGAAGATGATCAAGCCCTAGCCACTCACACCAAGAGAAGAAGAAGTCAATCTAATTTAAAGAGAAGAAATTTCAAGGAGTCTCAACCTCCCAAAAGAATCCAAAGAGCAAGGGAAAAATCCTCCAAATAAAGACTACTCTGATTTTCAATGTTTTCATTGTGACAAGATAGGACACATTGCCCAAAATTGTCCTAAGAAGAGGAAATAATATAAGAAGAGGATCAACAACAACAAAAGACATCATGCTCATCTAGCTGAAGATGAGGATGAAGAAGAAGAAGAAGAAGGACCTCCAAGAAAGCAAGCAAGAGAAGAAGATGCAGAAGAGTATGTACTATTCTTTGCACTCTTTGGGTCTGTAACACCTGGAGAAGACACTTGGCTTATTTATAGTGGTGCTTGTTAGCACATGACGAGAAAAAAGAAAACTCTGTCCAAACTTAAAGAAAAGAGCTCTCCTTAGAAAGTATCCCTAGGAGATGACTATCAATATCCGATCAAAGGAGTTGGTGAAGCAAGCTACAAACTTGATTCAGGTAATCCCCTAAAGATGAAAGATGTATTATATGTACCTGGTATAAATAAGAACTTACTTTCTATCTCAACTTTAGATAAGAAAGGATTCAGAGTTGCTTTCATAGATGGTCAAGTACTCATGTGGCCCAAAGGGAAGAATATTGAAGATGCAATCATCATTGGTGAAGAAGAAGGAGGCTTGTATAAACTCAAGAGGCACTCAGAAATAGCCTTTGTTCATGAGTCCACTGACCCTAGTGAACTATGGCATAGAATACTTGCCCACATTAATTACAAGGCTCTACCTCATGTAAACAAAGTAGTGATGAGATTACCAGACATGAAGATCAAGCATGAAGGAATTTGCAAAGGATGTGCGAAGGGAAAGAACATCAAGAATCCATTTCCGAAGAGAGAAACAAAAACAAAAAGTACGTTGGAATTGATTCATTCAGATGTATGTGGTCCAATGTATTATACATCCTTAAGTGGCTTTGAATATTATATCACATTTATTGATGACTATTCAAGAAATACTTGGATATACTTCTTGAAAGCAAAGAGTGAAGTGTTTGAGAAATTCAAAGAGTTCAAAGCCTTGATAGAGAATCTTTCAGATAAGAAAATAAAGACACTCCGATCAGACAATGGTGGAGAGTATACCTCAAAAGAGTTTGAAGCCTTTTTAAAAAATGTCGGAATCAAGAGGGAACTAACTAATCCCTACAATCCTCAATAGAATGGGGTTGCAGAAAGAAAGAATAGAACCATCATGGAGGTAGTGAAGACAATGATATATGATCAAGATATTCCAATGCATCTATGGGCAGAAGCAACAAGAACTGATGTGTATGTACAAAATAGAATATCTCACAGTGCTCTTGGATTCAAGACTCCAGAAGAGATGTTCATGGGAAAGAATCCTAAGGTAAGTCACCTCAAAATATTTGGTTGTCCAGCATATATTCATATACCAAAAGAGAAAAGAACCAAGTTGGACCCTTCTGGAAAGAAGGGGATATTTGTTGGATACTGTGAAGTATCCAGGGCATTCAGAATTTACATTCCTGGATTCCATCACATGGAAATCAGTCGAGATGTGAAATTCGATGAAAAGGTATCCCTCAAGAGATCCATGAAGTGCCAACATGAAGAAGTGTATGGAGAAGAGACACCTCCCAGAAATAAAGAAACTACATGTATCCCTGAAGAAGAAAATCCTAAAGAACATGACATGGAAAAACCACAAGAACCTCCTATAATGGAGATGTCACGAAAGAGAAAGCCTGCTTGGATAAGAGAGATTATACAAGAGGTAAAAATATATGGAGCTCCTGAAGGCTTCACAAGGGAAAGAAAGAAACCTAATACTTTTTCCAACTATGTAGCTTTGATGTGTGATCTTGTAGATCAAGAACCTACAAACTACGAAGAAGCGATACAGAAGAAAGAATGGGTAGAATTAATGACTGAAGAATACCAGTCAATAATGAAGAATGATGTATGGGATATAGCTCCCAAACCAGAAGGAAAGAGTATAGTATCCTCCAAATTGATCTACAAGATAAAGCACGCACTTGACGGAAGTATCAAGAAGTATAAAGCAAGATTTGTGGCCAAAGGTTTCTGTCAAAAAGAGGGAATTGATTATGAAGAGACATTTTCCCCAGTAGCACGATATGCTTCGATTAGAGTTGTCATGGCACTTGCATCCATGATGAATTTGGACTTACACCAGATGGATGTGAAAACAACCTTCCTGAATGGTGTGATTGAAGAAGAAGTATACATAGAAAAACCACAAGGATTTGAAGTTGAAGATAGACATACTCATGTATGCATGTTGAAGAAGGATCTGTATGGCCTAAAACAAGCTCCTCGACCTTGGTATGGAAGGACAGATAGTTTCCTGATGAGCATGGGCTTTACCAAGAGTAAAGCTGATCCTAACCTTTACCTCAAGGTTATAGAAGATGAACCTGCCATACTACTATTATATGTGGATGACTTATTTTTAACAGGGAATGAGAAACAAATTATGGAAAGCAAGAAGAAATCCATAGAAGAATTTGAGATGAAAGATCTTGGGTTAATGCATTATTTCCTAGGTCTAGAAGTATGGAAAAGTTAAGAAGGAATCTTTCTCAACCAGGGAAAGTATGCAGTAGAGATATTGAAAAGATTTGATATGTTGGAATGCAAATCCATGGCCACACCCATGGATTCCAACCTGAAGTTGTTAGTTGATGACTCATCAGAGTTAGTGGATGTGACTCAATACAGACAGATCATTGGGTCATTAATGTACTTAACAAACACCAGACCTAACATTTGTTTTGTTATGAACGCTCTGATTCAATATCTAGTTCAACCTAGACGGGTTCACCTGGTAGCTGCAAAACATGTGATGAGATATCTGAAAGGAACTATAGACTGTGGTCTATACTATGATGGTAGCCATGAGTACAAATTGTATGTCTATACAGATGCAGATTAAGCTGGAAGTATCTTAGACAGGAAAAGCACATCAGGTGGATGTTATAGTCTGGGATCTGCTATGATTTCATGGTTTAGTAGAAAACATTCTAGTGTTTCTCTTAGCACAGCTGAAGCAAAATATATAGCAGTTTGCTCTGCTAGTTGTGAATCCATATAGCTTCGAAAGCTGATGTCAGGGTTATTCAACCTAGAGTTAGATACTACCGTGATTCTATGTGATAACCAAAGCTGTATAAAGATGATAGAGAACCTAGTGTTCCATGATAGATCGAAGCACATAGAAATATGGTATTTCTACATTCAAGAAATGATGCAAAAGGGAGCCATAAATCTCCAGTATGTGTGTAATGATGAATAAGTTGATGATGTGTTGACGAATCCTCTATCTCGAGTAAAGTTCGAACACTTTTGAGACAAGCTTGGTGTTGTTCAAAAAGACCTTCCTCGGGGAGTAGTGATTGTGAAGTGGGATTGTATCATCCCTGGGCACTTTCCCTAAAGTGATCTGGTGGCCTCGGTCCTTGAGAATGAAGAGGGATTGTATCATCCCGGGACATTTGTCCAGAAGTGATCCAGTGACCTCGGTCCTCGAGAATGAGGGATTGTATCATCTCAGGACATCTATCCAGAATAGATTCGATGACTTCAGTCCTTGAGAATGTAGTAGGATTGTATCATCCTTGAACTCTAGTTTAGAAAGGTATCTGGAGGCTTCGGTCCCTGAGAATGTGGAAGGATTGCATCATCCTTGAACTTTGGTTCAGAAAGGTATCTGGAGGCTTCAATCCCCAAGAATGTGGCAGGATTGCATCATCCTTGAACTTTGGTTCAGAAAGGTATCTAGAGGCTTCAGTACTCGAGAATGTGGAAGGATTGCATCATCCTTGAACTTCAGTTCAGAAAGGTATCCGGAGGCTTCGGTCCCCGAGAATGTGGCAGGATTGCATCATCCTTGAACTTCGGTTCAGAAAGGTATCTGGAGGCTTCGGTCCCTGAGAATGTGGTAGGATTGCATCATCCTTGGACCTACTCCTAAAGTGATAGGGACTAATTATCCCGTAATCAATCCGGTGACTTCGGTTTTTGAGAATGTGGTAGGATTGCATCATCCTTGGACCTAGTCCTAAAGTGATAGGGACTGATTATCCCGTAATAAAATCCGGTGACTTCAGTTGTTAAGAATGTGATAGGATTGTATCATCCCTAGACTTAGGTCCAAAAGTGATCTAAATACTTTCGTCTTTGTGAGGTGGATTGCAGGTTGTTGATGATGATGATGTTATGGATCGAAAGATTAGAGTGTGATGATGATGATGTACTGATCAAAATATCAGAGTGTGATGATGATGTTACTGATCGAAAGATTAGAGTGTGATGATGATGACGTACTAATCGAAAGATTAGAGTGTGATGCTGATATTACTGATTGAAAGATCAGAGTGTGATGATGATGTTGTTGTTTGAAATTTCAAAGTATGATGATGATGTTGTTGTTCTAAAGTTCAATGTATGATGATGATGTTGATGTTTGAAAGTTCAAAGTATGATGATGATGTTTTTGATCGAAAGATCAGAATATGATGATGATGATGTTGCTGATCGAAAGGTCAAAGTGATGAAGATGTTGTTGTTGATCGAAAGGTAAAAGTGCTGAAGATGTTGTTGTTGATCAAAAGGTCAAAGTGCTGAAGATGTTGTTGCTGATCGAAAGGTCAAAGTGATGAAGATTTTTTTGCTGATCGAAAGGTCAAAATGCTGCTAATGATGTTATCAATCAAAGCAATCAAAGTGTTGATGTCATTGAATATTGAAGATGAAGACTATATGATGTTGAAAAGCTTCCAATGATTTATAAATGTGTTAGCCTGATGATGTTGATGATGTCCTCTATCTCTCTCCTACTATTGTTGTTATTGATGTTGTTGTAGAATACCCTTCTCGTTAAGGGGGAGTGTTGAAATATTGTAACTTCAAAGAATATTCTATATGTATCTTTTGTGGTCCCCAATGGTCCTACCAGGAGAACCACTTGTATTTCTTTATACCCTTATGCTTCTAATCAGAAGAACTAATAAGAGTCATGAGGAAGTCCCCTCAAATTGTAAGGTGGGTCATTAGCACCCCAGTTGTGGTTACTCGAGCCTACATGATTAAATTAGGATTACTCAAGCCTACATGACTGAATTAATTATTAAGTGAACGAACGAATATAAATAGAGGTGTGGCGCTCCCCATTTGGAACACGCACACTCACTTGTGTAGCGCATTAGTGAAGGAGAGAGAAGTAGCTGGAGAAGGAGGAGGATCAGTCTTTTGGTTTTACCTTTTATATTTTTGGGGCATCTATATTGAGGAAGCTTTTGCTGGTTTTTCCCTTTAGGGTTTTCCCAGGATAAATTTGTGTTGTTCTTGTGATATTGTTTCTTTCAGTGATCCTGTTTATATGCTTTTGTTATGAAATTGAAATGAAATGTTGATGATCTAGCTTAGCATATGGAATTTTAACATTGAAGAAGCTGAACAAATCCCATTTACCCCTGCAATCATATTACGACCAGACCCACCAGGTCCGTATGGAAAAACAATGGGGAAATGTTCCGACAACTAAAAGGAGAAAGCACAACCACCACCACCAGAGGATGAGGAGGAAGAATCAGGGTCTGTGACTATTTTTCCACCATATGTTCCACCAAGAATTTATGATGCACCTAGAATTAGAGTTCCGAAGAATGCAAGATACCCACTCGCAACACCAGTTGTGCTGGAAGGAGTTCAAGTGTCACAGAACATTCTACCAAACCTTCAAAAGTTGAACTTTGTTGATCATGACACACGAAAATAGTGATATTTGGAAATAAATAAATACATGGGTTTTTTACAGGATACACTGGATATCTTGAAGTGCCTAGATCCAATGGAATGGGAAATAGGACCAGACCAGGCAAATTTACTGTCGTTGTTGTATATGTCGTATTTCATTCGAAGCATAGAAGTGAATACATGTGTCAAGAGGTTAATGGTATCATTTCAAGGTGAATTCCTATGGCTTGAAAAAAATAATTGTGGATGTTAAGCTGATAGTAGCAATTATAGGACTACCACTTGCAGGAATAGACCTAGTGCCATTTTTGAAAAAAGACCAGGACACTATGTTGACGAACAAGATGAAGGATAAGTATGACTTTTCCAGAGATAACAGAGGCTTCTTTATAAGCTCCATCAATGACCATACTGTTTGGTTCATAGAAAAGGTGTTAGCTACCAAATTTCTACGGAAGATGCAACCAAACCAATGTACTACAGGTACAATCAAAGTTGTTGAACTCTGTATGAAGGGAGTTCAAATGAACTGGTCACATTATTTGTTGAAATCATTATTAGCAGATGTAAAAGAGTCATAGGAAAAAGGTATTTCATTACATTATTCATGGCTTCTCATCTTGATTTTGCTTATCGCATGGTTAGAACCAGTGAACTACCAAGGGGTAGACATACCAGTGTGATGTAGAGGAACTAGATATCAGAATATCTAGTTCAAGAAAGATAAAAAAAGGAGTGACAAAGAGACAACAATGTTCAATTTTTAATGCATGGTGAGGCCTTGCACTATCAGGTGAAGAAGTAAGCAATAATTACAAACAAAACTGTTCAGTGGTTTCAAAACATTATCAAATTTATAATTGGGCCCCATCACATCTTGTTGCAGCCATGACAAGATCCACAATGCCAATGGTTGGTGACCTAATTTTTGTTATCCAAAGAAGAAGTTGAGGCCATTACCCCAGATTGGTTGGCATAATGGAGAGTCCCTAATGCTAAAAACCATTTATCTGCATATGAATACCTACGACAGGATGATCCACCACCGCAGAAAGATGAAGAACGGTAGGGGACTCACCGCTAGAAACAAAAGATCCCAACCCTCCCAAGAATCATTCAAGTATAACCCCAATAGACCCAGGATTTTAGCACCATTTCTGGTTAGCAGTTGGAAAGGGGAAGACCTGAGAAAAATAAGGTGTGGTGTGAAAAAAATTATAAGATGACCATAGTTACATCATAAGGTGCTTAAAGAATAATACAGGAGTTATTTATAAAGTATAAATCATGATTTAAGACTTAGAAATAAGTTTAAATCGTGATCTGCACCTATGTTATCATGTTATACCTTTCGATGGCGTGGATATATGGATGAGAAGATATACGGTTGTTAAATAATACACTAGCTAAAGATGCATGAGAAAATAAGTTTGGGAATCCACCTGGATGATGTAAATGGCAGCAGAGATCAATGTTCATGCAGAAAAGGTAATGTAGATCTACAGTCAGGAATGATTCCACTTGAGGAACTAGCACGGATGAATAAACTTTTACATTCAATAGAAAAGGATTACACAATGCATAAATCAATGGCAGAGATCAAAAGGTAAAGTGATCGATGGTCCACAAGAATCTCATTGGGTGAAAATGCACAGGAAAAGTAAATTTAGAAATCAATAGAAAGTGGAACAGCCCACACAGATCGATGGTTGATATCAATGCTTGATCAATATAGATGGTTGTGAATCATTCTGCCGAGTGGAGTGAAGCTAGTCCGGCTATCCTGCCGAGTGGAGTGAAGCTAGTCTGGCTATCTTGCCGAGTGCCAATAGTATGGCCTTCAGTCGTAGCACTTGGATTGAGATTGTCAGGATTTGACTCCCAACCTTTTCTGTGTCTAGAAAGTAGTACACCGCAATGTACTCATCAATATTCAAGCCACCTCTTGGCCCACGAGATCGAAGATTTACCACCTCTCCTTGTCGGGATAATCCAGTGATAAAGTATATGTCCTCAATATCTATATTAAGTGACATCCCGTTAATGTGAAAATAATCAGAGTCTGGATCCTAGTAATCCACTAGCATCTGCATGAGTCTTGGTTTGGCCCTCATGCTGCCAAGACACCAAAACTTATACAAACCGCATGCACGTAGAGCTTGTTGGGCCATTAAGTCACCTTATACATCCTCTTCTACATCACCATGTTCCCTCTCCCTCCATTCTAGAACCATCCTACACAGAAAACATGATTTTTGGTTATTATTTGCCTTAGAAATCCTCATTCATGACCGCATACGCGACTGTTTGCAAAAAAACCACATATGTACATGGTTTTGGGCGGTTTTTCCGCGTATGGCCAGCCCTATACGTGGAAAAAACCCTGATATCCGTGTGGGTCGAAACTCATCCTTTAGAATTGCCTAGAAAATTAAATTGACCATGGAAACTTAAAAAAAAATTCCATGAAATGGGAAGAGGAGGACATGAGGAGTTACCTCGAACAAACAGTGTTGAATTTCATCGGACGATGCTCCCGAAATTCGCGTTGGAAGTTTAGAGCTCAAATGGGTAAAAATTTCAAATGATATGGAATTTTTAAATTTTTTACTATTTATAGAAATTTTTTGAAATTTTTGAAATTTTTTACCCGCTTTCTATAGTTTTGGACCATTTTTGACCATTTTGTACCGTTTTGGACTAATTTGATGATGTAGGAGTCCGTTTTGAGCATAGTTTGACCATGGTTTTGACCCGTTCGTGCTGATTTCAGGTGTTATGTCTAAACTAGCATATAGGTTAGGTTTCACCTTCGTTTGCACTTTGCATGACCTTATGACCATTTCATTCTAACCTTAGGTACGAATCCATTCTGTCTTGTCATGAAACCTTCTTGTTGCTTTTAGAAGTGACATGATGTGAATGGTAGAGCTTGACCATACATGGCTGCCCTAGTTAGCTCATATTTTGCATTTGGTGCCCATGCCGACATTTTTCCTTTAGGGTGTGGGAGTCATTTGTATAGTATCGCCATGACTTTGTGCAAGAGCCTCATACTCCTCTTGATCTTTTTGCTGGCTTTTTTCCCTAGGACTCCCTTATGTCAAGTTGTAATTGCATTATCATGAGGTTTTCTTGCCTTATTGAGTCTTATGTTGTCTTCCCTGAATTTGATTATCAGCCATATAGCCCAAGCTTGTCTCATGTCTAGCCAAGCAGAGCCATTTTACATATCCTTTGCAGATTGATTCCCCATTTTTACCGGGAGGGGACTTTCCCTTGAGTGTCATTATCCTACACATGTGTCCTTCCATTGAGCATAAGTATGTTCCGCTACTTGGAACTAGTTTGTTTGCCCCTTGACACTCGTCTCCTCCTAGTCTATAACTATAAAGCACTTTTATTCTTTTTCACGCTTTTCAAAATATTTGAAAAAGTCCAAAAAAATAAAATAACCAAAAAACCAGACAGGAAAAGATGTTATCTTTGGCAGTAGTCGAGTCGTGTCACCTTCAAACAAAGCACTATTTATCACATCCATTGGTTGGGTTAATAGTTTGACTTTAGGATTGTACTCGTTTCTCTGAGTTTATCTCCACCGACCGGTTAAGCTTCCAGTCCCTATGGAGCCTTTGTCGATGCCTCCTGTGTCGTAGAGATGTCAAAGTTTTGTATATTGAGTCTCGGCTTCCTACATTCAGTCACCATTCACCTTTATGCTCTTTTTCTAAGGAAGTTGAATCCTGAGTCGGCCATTCCTCAGTTCTATTGACTTTGCATGTCGGCCATTCCCGATACTGATACGGGTTTGTGCACATTATGATCGAGTCCTTCCACATTATACATCTTTGTTGAGTACCTCGTGTTGGATGATGGGGGATTCCTTAATTCCCTCCTTCCAGTAGATTTCATCCCATCAACTTCAGATCATTTATTCTGGGATAGGAAACTAGAGTCATTTTTTAGTGCCTTGAAACTTACAGTCATTGGTGGTAGGTTTTCTCGCCATCGATAGTTTTGGGAATACATCAATTTCCCCTGATCAATGGATTCTTCCAAGTGTTTGACCTGAACACATTTAGTCACACTTGTTAAAATCCACTCTAGTACCTTGATTCCCATTTTCATTATCGGTGGGTGATCTCGCGTCTGTTAATGGTATACATCAATGACCGATAATCAAACGATGGACTACTATGTTCGACCTCGACACCTCTATTCACATAGTAGGACATGTACTCGTAGTGGATTGTGTAGAAGACCTTCCATATTGGTGGCATTTCATATATGCTACCTCCTTGATCGTGCCAGTATTCATGAGATTTCAGCTCTCATGACTTGATTCCAGTGTATGTCAGATATCTTCAGCCATTATGGAGATCTTGATCCATTGTATATCTTCAGCTTTCATGGAGATCATGATCCTTTGTATATCTTCATCATGGAGCTTCTGATTTATCTATATTGTACATGGCGATGACCACGCATGTCATATTTGGTATCATGCTTATTCATGGCCATTGTGCTCTTATGTATCCGAGACTACTGTATGAACTTGTAGTCATGTGGAGAGTTTGATTATGGTATTATACTATTGGATGGCTGGTTCTTCCACCTGGTTCTTCATCACTCCACTTTTGGGATGGAATTATAATGTATTTCGACCATCGTATCACCCCTCTGACCTCACACATTAGGGGGCATCCGTTACAGCTGATTTTACTACATACGGTGTATCACACATCTATGGCCTTCCCTATCCCTTTGCAGACTCTTTGGACCCCATGGACCATTTTTGTACCTTTGATGTTTCCAATATAATCCCGAAAAACATGCATTATTTGCTATACGTGACTTTTAAACCCATTCTCGCGTATATACGCGGATATGACCCTTAAACCCGTGTACATCAGGATGTGTGCAAAAGGCCAAATAGTTTAGTTTTCCTTGATGTGGAGTCAATTCACTTGTCTCTTGGCCTTCCATATGCCTTTAGATCGCTTGAATTCGACCTTCCATTACCCCATTGAAGCACTATATAAGGAACCCTTTAGATACATTGAAAGGGGAGGAATTGAAGAGAAACAAAACTATAGTCCATTGTTGTCGTATCTTGATCATACTTGAGTCTGCATCCCTTTGTCCCTTGGAGCACTTTGTGTTCTTCCCAATATTGCCTTTGCTTGTGAGCTTGCTATCAAGAGATGGAGGATTGAAGTGGTAGAGGCCCAGGTGGAGGACTCAGTTTCTCCGGTTCGCAGACGTGCCGATGGAGGTTGTCATTCTTGTAATCTTTGATTTATATTAATAGAAATATCTTTTCCTGTCCAATAATGTGTATTTAAATGAATATTGAATCCATGGATGCTTTTAAATGCTTATATGTTATTGATTATATATGCTAGAGTAGTTCTAACACCATTATATAGCATGCTTGTCTTGTTTGCTGATTGTTGAAAGAGCAAATTGCTAACACAAGTGAGATTGGAAATGCTCAAATGGGATATACATCAACCATCCACTATAATGTATGTTTCGAGATCCTTTAGTGTTAGATGTTTATTTCTCTTGCATATTGGGAAAGGATTGATTTTTGCTGTTACTCTGTCTGTTGTGGTACCCCAAGCCATAGGAAGTTTTCTCGGTAACAGAATTGGTGGCCATACTGGGGAGTTCCTAGTCATTTCCTTTGGTGGTTTTATCGATGTTCAATGTTCTTGAATTGCTTTGATTTCTCTGTTTCTGAGTCAGGTCTGGGGGTATGTTTTCCTAGTAGTGTCTGATAGGAGTAAATTTTGTCTCAGCTTATCTCTTTACCTTTTTTTATCTCTTTTTCTTCCTGTACGCAAGTTTTGTCTTCACAGTTGCATGTACACGTGGTTTTTCCTGGAATAGCCACGTATATACGTGTATTTTCTGCACACAATTGCGTATGCCCTGAGTTTTTCCTTTTGGGGGGAGAGTAAGTGTTGCTGGGTGAGTTTGGATGATTTTTGAGTCTTCTTCGATGATTCTATAGTTTGTATACACCTCTGTTTCTGACCAGAGACACTTTTTAGTTTAAATTTTTAAAAATGTTCTTGTCATTTCATTTCTATTTTTTGTTTTGGGATTAGTGCATTAGGTCTCTTTTACCTTAGTGCTTTTCTTGGGTGCTGTCTAGTAGTGCTTGCAGAGTATGGGGGTTGTAGATTCATACTTTTTCTTTTTATCTCATTTTAATTCAAAAAATACAAAACATTTGCTTTTTGCATCATTATGCATTGTTGCAATTTGCATTTTGCATGGTGCTTGCATTAGGTTTGCTTGGAGAGTATTAGTCAAATTTTCATATAGGAATGATTGCATATCCATTTGAAGGAAAATTTTGCACTTCACGTAGTAGAATACCCCGTTTTTCATTTGACACAGTGCATTTGCATTGATTGTTAGGTGTGCATTTTACTTCTTGTTGTGTCATAACATCATTAGTTGCATGACCATTTTCCCTTTTGAGTAATAATCCAATTAAAATCAACACATAATAAAATGAATTACACTCTTTTATTTTATAGGGTGCACCAACAAGACTAGGTTTTAGGGTCTTGGAATAGTTCATTGTGAGTAAATTCTCCAAGACCACTAAACCAAACATTTATGTGTCTGTCCAGGTGAGAGTGTGAAATTCCTTAATATAATTAGTGTTTCTCAGGATCCTCCTCTTACAAGGGAGTTAAGCACGAGGTAGTGCGAGCTGTTATTGATTGGGATGACCCCTGGTCATAACTAAGTAGCACCGAAGATATTTCCAGGATTGTATTCGTATCTGGGGGCTCTTTCGAGAGTTTTGGGCCTTGCTACCCTGCACATACGGCCAATCCCACCTACGATTGTCTGCCTAAGCATTGATTATATTGAGGTGACCTTAGTTTCATTACCTAATTTATCGAGGGGGTACTTCACAGAGGTTATTCTGCAGGTGTCCTTGCCAGGTAGGGGTCGGACAGCACAGTCGCTATATGTGTTGAAGCTGAGGGCCACTATAATTGGTTATGAACCTTCGCTTGTTGTGTATGGGAGTCTCAAGCCTCTCCTAGGAAAGACATACCTGCTTCATTCATGAGATCACATATCCTACCCTTGTTTACTTGTGATTTGGATTTACATTTTATAAGTGTATGCTATGTGCACGCTAGTTTTCTTAGGGTTTGCGTAATTATATCAAGTCTTTTTCATTTTTTGAGTCATTGTGGATTCGGTCATGGGACTTCGTCGTTCTCGTCGTTTAGCAATATTTCCACCTTCCATGTCTCCTCCTCCTTTGGGAGAGAGAAACAGAAAGTCCGGGCGAACTACTTCTCACGTTGATTCACATACGATGGGAGATCACGAGGATGAGATTCCTGAGATGTCTTCTCCACCTAATGAGGTTGGGGATGTAGATTCTACTCCTGTATATGATCCTTCACATTTTGGCTATGATCCCTGATTCACAGGTCGTCGGTATTGGTTACCAGGCGACGAGACTCATTATGAACCCATAAGCACTAGTCATGTTCATTATGGCATGTATGATATCCCTACACCCGATCCGACACATCATGTCGAGTCAGAATTTGAACCTAGCACTACGCCTGGGGGCACTCCTATTCCTTTCCATGCAGAGATATTTGGGAGCGCTAGTGACATTGCACCTTCCATCCCAGTGGTGGAAGCTACCTCACATGTCCATCCTAGACCTAGTGTTAGTACTCATATGCGGATACGAGAACCGAGACGAGTGACCATAGGAAACACCACTTACATCCCTTCACATGTCCCTTTGTCCTCGAACACTACTCCTTCAAATGCATTTTTGAAAACCCTTCCTCACCCTCATTCACGTGGTCCTTCAGGCCGAAATATCACTATTATCCATGTTCATACTGCGACTGCTCGCACAGTAGTATCTCAGAGTCAAGTACCTCCCATTGTGTCGAGAGGTCATATTCCTATTTCTAGATCGTCTAATGGTCCATCGCAAGGAGTTCCCCATATCCATAACTATGGAGCTTCTCATGGGACATCCCATGGGACACCTTATGGAGCTTCTCATGGATAGTCTTATGGACCGCAGTATGGATATAATTATCAACCCTATGGGTACGAGTATCAAAAACCTACTTACTCTTCCAATTATGGCTTTGTAGCACCACATAGTCAAGGTACACCACATCATAATACTTCCATGCAGCCCTATACGGGTCAAATGGTAGGAGGATATTATGGCCAAGGCCATGGTATTTATAGCAATCATCCATGAACCATAACTATCAGGGAGTGTGGCATAGACCAGATCAACCTAGGCTCCCTTTCCTCGCAACGTTGAACTTACCTAACTTATTGAGAATTATGAACGATCTGGTATCTCATGACCCGACCTGGCTAGCCATCCCTAACAAGATTCCTTCGGACATTCCCAAGTTCGAGGGAAAAGCTGGAGAAGATCCTAGTGAGCATGTCACTACTTTTCACCTTTGGTGCTCTTCCAATTCCTTACATCACGATTCAATCTGTTTGAGTCTATTTCAACGCACCCTCACCGGGCCTGCAGCGAAATAGTATATAGAGTTACCAAGGGGGGAATTTGTTTTATTCGATGACCTTGTCATGACTTTCCTCAATCACTTTCAGCTACATGTGCATTACGATGTTGGTACAAAACTCTTGTTGACATTTCGACAAGACAAAGCCACACATATCTCGGATCATATTTAGGAGTGGCGTAGATGGAAGCGGTTGATTAAAACCTTTATACCACCAGAATTTCTCCTTGAATGGTTCCTCAAGTCGTTGTTACCTTACATCACGAAGGATGTTTCTACATCCAGAGTCCAAAATGAGGAACAAGCAATCTTTAGGGCGCAAGAGTTGGGTTTGATCTAAACTCAATTTATAATTTTGTATGAGATTGTACCTAATGCTTCGCAATCTAGTTTCAATCCCAAGATCAAGCCTGGACCACATGCCGATGGCATTGTGGGTTGTGCAAGTGCCAAACCTGTGAATTCGGTTGTGAAACAAGTGAGCCAATTGTCTATTAATCAATCCATGTTGGGACAAGCCACGACTTCATCTCAACCCACCCAACAGCGAGTGTACTTTCCATGCAATTGTCAGACCAGAAGGGCAACCAACAGCATGGAAGGAATAAGAAAAAAGGTAAAAATAATTGTAAGGGTGGGAACAAGAATGAAAATGCTAATTATAATGACAACAATGCTCGTAATGGTGGGGGGGACAAGCAGTCTAAACGTAAGGTAAATTTTCCTTGCAAGTTGTGTAAGGAGGACCACCTCACTCATGTGTGCCTTCATATGGAAGATGCCTCGAGGTTGAAAGCACAGGGCCCACCTGTCCTAACTAATACTTTACCCCATAATAAAAATATGAACTCGAGGACCACTGATCCTCCTTATGCATCGAGTGGAGATCAAAATCTCTTGAAAGCCAATACTGGTCATGGTTGCATCAACATGGTATGTGCTACTAAGGTTGTGACTCGTTCAAAGGATTATGGTTCGTCACAACTGGACCTTGGAAAAGAACCCGCTCCACCTGAGAGCCCTTTGCGTATCAAAAACCCTATGGATAAACCTAAAGTTGCACCTCACATTCCTAAGGGAGTCCTAAAGCATTCGGGGCACAATCCTAATGCCTGAGCCACCTAGAACTATTCCGTTGTCGAGGATTTGGGCCAAAATCCTTGTGCGATGTCCGTGCTTGAAGTACTTCATAGTTGTCCTCCGCAAAGGAAAGCCTTGCTTTCTGCTCTTGGGGTTAATTATGATAACTCTTCTTCCATTATCAAATTTCAAACCATGGGACTGCAGCCTCACTTGCCTTACTACATGTCTCTTTTGATTCATGTAGAGTGTCTTAATATGATCATCAAAGGCACTGTGATTGATTCATCTGTGACTGAATATGATGGTAGATCATTTCAGCCGCACTAGATTCTTCCTTCTCTTAAGGTCCAATTGGGAGGGAAGACCACTGTGATCGAGGTCAAGGTGGTTGATGCGCCCCTTGACTACAATCTTTTGTTGGGCCAGAATTGGATGTATAGTATGCAAGCCATAGCCTCTTCTCTCTTTCAAGTGGTATTCTTTCCATTTAATGGGAAGATCGTTACGATTGATCAGACATCATTCCATAATCCTAGTGTTAGTGCATCATCAGGAGCTTCTATCCCGATTATCAATAATTCTTAGCCAGCAACTGGGAGTGTGGGTGTGGGTATTTATCCATCTCTTATGGGAACCTTTAGCTGTCCTGCGCCCATTCTTATGATCAGATCTATTTTTGGTGGTGCTTCATCCTCATTGAATTCGGTGTCTTTTCGCACTACCCATATGGAATATCCTTCAATTCTTCCTTCACCGAGTCCTTCGAATGGACCTATCGAAACGTATGTGCCATTTCCTGCAACGATGCTAGCATATCAAGAAAAATTTGATCATGTTGCAGAGCCGAGTCCTTCCTCTTCGCGGACAAAGGAGGAAGACCCCTATGTGTTGCCTGCATGGGCAATTGAGTCCTCTCATGCACATGATTTCCTCGATGATGTTTTTCCATCGGATAAAGCCATTATTGAGGCCATGTCTGGGGTTGAGCCACCTTGGGAAGAGTTACATCATCGATCATATTTTCTTCCCGAGCTTGACTGTATGGAGAGTGAGGAATGTAGGGAGATTCTTAGCAAGAATATTGGTAGTCCCATGGTTTCATTGAGCTCTCCTGGTCAGATGGCCAATGGGAACATGGTGAATTTATCACCTACTATTCCTATCAATATTTCTCGTGATCCTGGAAAAGTTGAGAACGTCTACATTGGGCGGATTGTTCCCCTGATCAGATCAAGGAGTATACCAAGATATTTAAAGAGTTTCATGACATATTTGCTTGGTCATATGAATAAATGCCTGGTATTGACCCTCGTATTGTCGAACATGAGATTAAGACCTATCTGAATGTGAAGCTAGCTCAAAAATGTTTGTGTGCGGTGAATCCTAGAAAAGCACCCGCTATTAAGGCTGAGATAGAGAAGCTGTTAAAAGTCGGTTTTATCTATCCCATTCCCTTGATGGAGTGGGTTTCAAATCCCATTCCAGTTGATAAGAAACATGGAGCGATCCATATATGCACTGATTTCTATGATTTCAATCGTGCTTGTCCTAAGGATAATTTTCCCACACCATTTATTAATCAGATTTTGGATGAGTGTGTGGGAAGCAAGGTATTCTCCTTCATGGACAATTTTTCTGGATATAATGAGATTCAGATTGAACCCAAGGATCAACATAAAACTGCATTTATTTGTCCTTGGGGTACTTTTACATATCGAAAGATGCCTTTCTGTCTTAAAAACGTTCGAGCTACATTTCAGCGGGATATGACCTTAATTTTTCATGATCTCAAAACGATTATCGAAGTGTATTTGGATGACCTTGCTACTCATTCTCATCTGAGAGTGCATCATCCATACCATTTGAGATTAGTATTCGAAAGATGCCACCAATAACAGATTAGGTTAAATCCTCATAAGTGCATCTTTTGCGTGACTGTTGGTTGCTTGCTAGGGTTCATTATATCCAAGGAGGGTATAAGAGTTGATCCCTTAAAGGTTGAGGAAATAATTCAATTGTCTCCCCCATGTAATATTAGACATCTTCAATGTTTGCAAGGCATGGAAAATTTCTTGCAAAGATTCATGGTTAATTTTTCCAATTTGACTAAAGGATTTATGCGTCTTTTAAAGGAGAGCCAAGGAGTCCTTTGATGCTCTTAAGTGTGCCTTAGGATTGAACCCCGTGCTTGCTCCACCTGACTATAGCCACGTTTATTTATTTATGTGGCCACGTCCATGGAGACGGTTGGTATGGTTTTGGTTCAAGAGGATGAGGATCTCTATGAGCATGTCATATATTATTTGAGTCGAAACCTTGTTGATGCGGAAATCCATTATTCCCATGAGGAGAATATTGCCTTGGCCACCGTTCATGCAGTTCAAAGATTGAGACATTACATTCTCCTTTTGCAGACCTTGGTGGTAGCTCATGTCAATTCATTTCAGTTCGTCAAACTAGAAGGATGATTGGGGGAAAATACAATAAATGGATTGTTATTTTGCAAGAGTTCGATCTTGAATTTATTTTGGTGAAATCAAAGAAATTTTTGATCTTTGCAGAGCTCATATCTGATTTTCCAAGTGTGGAGGAGTAGGAGGTTTATGAGGATACGTTTGTCGATGAGCATATTTTCCTTATCTCAACTTTGGACCCATGGTATGGGGATATCATTGTATATTTGCAAACGTTGAAGGTCCCTACTCACCTTTCACAGGATGAGCGATGACGATTACATCATGTAGCTAAGAACTACCTTATAGTGGATAACAATTTGTACCATTGTGGGGTAGATTCCATTTTGCGTCATTGTTTAACCCTTGATGAGGCTAAGGTTGTACTGAATGATTGCCACAGAGGGGCATGTGGTGATCATTTATTTGGGCTTTATACAGCCCAAAAAGTCTTGAGAGAAGGATATTTTTAGCCATCGATCTTTAAGGATTGTGTTAATGTGGTCAAAAAGTGCCACCCTTTCCAGGTGTTTGCATACAATATGCGCTCGCATCCAGCCCCGTTACATCCTATTATCACCACCGGTCCCTTCACCAAGTGCGGGCTTGACTTTATGGATCGCAACCCAGCTTCGGCTGGGGGGCATCATCACATTATAGTGGCTGTCATTTATTTCAAAAAATGGGAAGAGGCTATGCCCACGATTAAATCCGATGGTGAAATAGCCGCACATTTCATTTTCAACCAAATTATTACTTGGTTCGCCATTTCGAAAGAGCTTGTCACTAAACATGGTAGGCACTTTCAGAATAAAATGATGGAAGAGTTGGCTTCAAAGTTAGGGTATAAGCAGGAGCATTCCTCTTCTTATTACCCTTGGGCGAATGGACAGGTTGAAGTAGTGAATAAATCACTTAAGTCTATTCTCCAACGAGCCATCGCACAAAGAAAGACGAATTGGCATATCATGTTATATCTTGATTTTTGGGCCTATAGAACCGCGGTTAATACTACCACCAGTTTCTTTCCATATCAGTTCATACATGGAGTGGAGTCTGTCTTTCTGGTTGAATGCAAAATCCCTTCGTTGAACCTAGCTATAGCTCAGAAGGTTCAGCAGAGGTCTCTCCCTGACCACCCGTAATAACTCCTGGACTTCACAATCATTCGACATAGTTCTAACTGAAGAAACTCAAAGAGATGCACAATGCAGGAGTCGCAGGCCGGTGTAGCTTCTTATAGAATCCCGCAACAGAATATGTCATTATGGTGCATTAATGATGCCGAATCTGATGGAGTGGCAGAAATCCTGTCCACACGGTGCCAGATTTCCCCAAAATCTCATCATTGCAGGCAGTTAGGACAGTTCACATGCCGACGCCGCCCAGTGTAGTTTGTCCCATCCGTCACCTTTTAGGCTGTGACACACCTTTTCTCTTCAACATAACCACTAACTTCAACTTCTCCTTGATAAGTACCTTCGACAAAATATGCACCTTCGACCCATCCTGACCTATACGACAACCAAACTTCAATCTTCAGACTTTGACAGTCTTCAACACTTCGTAGCTTTGAGAACAAATTCATTATAGTCTAGTACCCAATTCGAATTGTTCTTGGTACTTAGACTGTCGTTCATGCTGTTACTCCTGATCAAGGGGTCCCGATTTGTCCCTGTACTTCTTTAACCTACTTCCATTCACCATAGAAGGTAAATTTTATCCATTCAATTTAGCTAACTAGACTATGCCACCATCAGTAACTTTCTGCACTATATATGGTCCTTTCCAATGTGTCTTGAACTTACCCAAGAATTTCATGAATTTGCTGTCATATAGGAGCACAAGATCACCCTGCTGGAACTGCTTCTTCTTGATGTGTCTATCATGCCATGCTTTTTCTCTAGCTTTCTAAACTTGCTGCTGGAACCCTGCAATGAATCTGTCCTCTTCAAGTTCTAGTATCTTTGCCAGCCTTTCTTTCATCATATCTGGGTCATCCATCTCTGTAAAAGCAAATATTCTGAGGCTAGGTACAATGTACTCCATGGGAATGACTGCTTCTTGTCCATAAACTAGCCTAAAAGGTGTATGTATTGTCAACTTCTTGCAGGTGGTTCTATAAGCCCATAGTACTGTTGGAATTCTAAGGTCCCAATCATTTCTGTTAGCATTGCAAACCTTCGTCAGAGCGTGTTCAAGGATCTTGTTAAAGGCTTCGACAGTTCCATTTGCTTGAGGATGATAGGTAATACTCTTCTGATGATATACTTGAAATTCTTCAGTTAATACTTCAATATTCTTATTTAAGAAATGTGATCCTTGATCGCTCATAAGAATTCTAGGACACCCAAATCTTGACAAGATGTTATCGAAGATAAACTTCGTGGCTGTAGCAGCACTACAGGTCTTGACTGGTTGAGCTTCGGCCCAACGAGTAAGGTAGTCAGTTGCTGTAATAATGTATCTTGCTCTGGATTTCTTTGCAGGGGGATTGATAGGTCCAACAAAATCAATAGCCCATTTATCAAAGGGTTGTAAATTTACCTGCGGAACTAGAGGCATCTCATCCCTCCTGGATGGTTTTCCTGTCCTCTGACAAATGTCGCAGCTATGGCAATATTCTCTTGCATCCTTATGAATTGTGGGCCACCACAATCTGGCTGTCAGAATATTTTGTGCTGTAGCTTTTCCTGGGTAATGACCTCCTGCTGTGCTAGAGTGTGCCTCAGCCAAAATTAATGGCTTTTCATGCTCCAGAACACATATGCGCAGTATTTCATCTGGTCCCATCTTATATAGTTGTCCTGCTATTAAGGTAAAGTTGGCTTCTCTAACCACCAACTGTTTCTTCTGCTGCGTTGTCATTTCGGCGGGTGCAAAACCTAGAGACAAATACTGAACAATATCCTGGAAATAATCATCAACCATCTGGATGGCAAACAACTGGGCATTAGGAAGACCTTCGTCCAAGCTAATGGGCTCTTCTCCTGACTCGAGCCTCAACAAGTGGTCAGGACCTAGGTTCAGTCTTCCAGGTTTGATTATGATCTCAAAGTCATATTCCTAAAACAGAATCAACCATATGCATATCCTTCCACCTAGCACAGGCTTGTTAACCAAATACTTCAAAGCAGAGTGATCAGTGAACATCTTAAAATGAGATCCTAAAAGATAATGTTGAAACTTCTATAATGCATAGACCATAGCTAAACCTTCTCGTTTTGTAGTAGTATAATTTTTTTCTGCTGTGGACAGTTTTCTACTTGCAAAAGAAATATGGTGATCGATATTACGTTCACCTGACTGAGCCAATACTATTCCTAGAGCAATGGAGGATGCGTCGACATGCACATGAAACTCCTTATTCCAATCGGGGAATACTAAGATAGGGGTAGTTACCATATTTTCCTTCAAAATATCCAAGCTTGCTTGACACTCAGGTGTCCATTCAAACCTAATATCTTTCTTCAACTGCTTTTCCATAGGGGCTGTTATCTGAGCATATCCTTTAATGAATTTCCTGTAATAACCAGTATGACCAAGCGTAGTGCGCAGTTGTTTAATAGACTTTGAAGGTGGCAGGTTCACAATAATGGCTATCTTCGCAGGATCCATCATCAATCCTTACTTACAGATAATGTGACCTAGCAGAATTCCAAAAGGGGCACAGAAGATACACTTTTTCAAGTTCAAGGAAATCTGATGCTATCTACATTTGTCCAACATAAGTCTTAAACTAGCTATGTGGTCTTTTAATAACCCGAAGATAGTCCAATCATCAAAATAAAATTCTAAGAATTTATGTATGAATTCCTTAAAAGCAGAGATGACTACTCTAGAAAACATGGCAGGTGCATTCTTCAATCCAAAGGGCATAACTGTATACTGGAAGGATCCCATTTCTGTAGCGAAGCTTGTCTTATGTCGATCTTATGGAGCAATTCGAATCTGATGGTAACCTGAAAATCCATCGGTAAAAGAGTACACTTCTTGACCTCCAACATTGTCTAAATCTTCATTTGTAAAGGGAGTGGGGAAAGGATCATGCAAATAGGCATCATTCAGCTTCCTCAGATCGACACAGATTCTGATTTCTCCCTTAGTCTTCTTTTCTTGCACCACCATAGGACTGAACCACTCGGACTCTTCAACAGGCTCAATGATTCCTGCAGTAAGCATCTTATCCAGCTCCATTCAGACTTTTTCCTTATACTTAGGGTTCAGCCTATAAGGGCGCTGTTTCATAGGCTTCACATCAGGTTTCAAAGGGATCTTTATCACTCCTATATCCCCGAGGATACCTTTCATCTCTGAGAACTTCGTCGGAAATAGATCCTGATATTCATGGAGAAGTTGGGTCACCTTTCTTACCATTTCGTCATCCCAATAATCTCCAATGGTAGCATACTTAGGGTTTTCTTCCAACCCAATGTTTACGGTCTGTGTCTTCAGGGGTTGAGTCACTTCAAGTGCCTCAACTGCTGGTCCATGTACTTCGCAGTGTCCTTCTGACTCAGGAATGTTAATGTTGCACGGATCGTCATCCTCATCAATTGCGAGGTTATAACATTCTACTGCATTGGCTTCCTGGGCCTTCCAATCAGGTTGGTATTCTACTATTTCTTGATCATCAAATACTTTAGTATGGATTAACCTAACAGCTGTGTCCAAAGTAGGAGAAACCTCATTAATAGAAAAGGTCAGCACAAAACTATCAACAAGACAATCCCAACTTACAGTACCATGGTGAAGCTCGACCTCCGCATACCAATTCTTTGCTATAGGTTCCATGGTGTGCACAAACCTATGTACCCATTCTTTGTGAGATACATGCTTCCATGCCTCGTAGCATTGCTCCAAATGTCCCTAAGGACTAGTCTTACCATTAAAACTGTTTCGCACCTCCTGAGGTTGGTCCCTGAATATTAGGTAAAGGGACTTCTGGCATGCTTCCCAACTATAAATGTACTTCCTATGACCATACCACCATCTGGCTGCTGTGGCTCTAAATGTTGAATCCAGAGTCTCCATTTTCTGTGAGTCTGGTACCTGCTCTAAGAATTGCACAATAAACTCTTCTGGGTCTGTCGAACCATAAAAAATAGGTAAGGTTCTTGTCTGTGAGCCAAGCCATCTGAGAGACTTGGTAATTCTGGCACATCGATGGCCATGTAGCTCATACAGTCTATTCTGCCAATTCTCTAGGCCATCATCTGAATCTGTCATGCAGGAGTTGTCACACTGCCAATCCATGATACCTTCGGTAGTAGGATCAACATAATATTCTTCCTTCGCTGTGATATTGTAGATGTGGTCCAAAACATCCTGGTCTTCATCTCTTACTGGCTCTGTGTATCTCTCTCCTTGAGAAGGATCCAATGGTACTATGACTCTCAGTCCTTTCCCTTCGAAAGTCATCTGTCTCTTCTTAAGGTTAATGACTGCATCATTGTCTAATGCCCACTCAATACCTAGCAATGATGGATAGGGGTTGCTGTTGTCAATGAGCTCAATAACTTCAAAGTCTGCTATAGTACAGACGCCATCAATATCTACTGGGACATTAGGGAAGCGTCCTAGAGGCACAATATTCTACTGATTGGCTAATATCAACTGTATAGGGGACCAATCAAGGGTAGGTTTTCCCATTTGTTAAAAAGTTTGCTTAGTTAAGACATTTACCTCTGATCCTAGGTCCAAGATAACATCAGTCATATCATACTCTCCTATCTGAGCATTCAATCTCATTTCCCTGCCGATTCTCCTGACTCTATTAACAGCTTTTGCCGGACCAGAACTTTGCTGAGGTTCGCAGGAAGCAATAACTTTTTGCAACTCACTTAAAGCATTCTGATTTCTTAAGAGCTTCAGACAACTTTTTAAAAAGGAGGACAGTGTACTTACTTTATCTGTTGGGGATTCTTGCGACTGCGACTATTGCTAAGGTTGTTGCGCAGGTATTACTGATGTGTTGGGGTCAGCGAATTCTCTCATGGCTTCCATAAATGTCTCTTTTTCTTTTTCGACATCAAATGTAGGTATTTTTTTCGAGGCCTTCCTAACCCAAGCCTCGGCAGGCTATTTCTCCTTGTTCTGCACTTCCGTCGTAGCTCCACTCCTGGTAACAACATTAATGGCTGGGGCAGGTCTTTTCTCAATGGAAATCATCTGAATATTCTGAGTAGGGGCACTGTTTCTTTCCTGAATATTAGCTATCAACTGTGGTCACTGCTCGATCACATGATCTACTGCTCGGCAATACCGACATGTCGTAGTTGGGTTCCGACAGTCTCTTGCTAGATGCACGGCCTAGTTACAGTTGTAACACACAACCTGGCCTCTTCCTCTTCCAGCCATACCACCACGACCACGACCTCCAAAATCACCTCTACCTGATGCACCACCGCTGTAACCATAGCCATCATTGCTCTGTCCCTCATTTTGTACCTGATAAGCATCGTAAGTTCGTTCTCTCATGAGGTCAAAGCTGTGACACTCATCTTCGTTGTGTCCCACCGATTTACAGAACTTACAATAAGGGTTCTTAGGGACTTGCACATACCTCTACAAAATATAGAAGTCTTCAGGTCAATGCTGGCCAGTTGTTCGACAGATCTCACAATATAGAACAGTAGGGTTGAACGGGTTTGGTGCACCAGTATTCAGGTAATTTCTTACCACATGACACTGTTCCTTGTCGTGACCTTCTGTCCGACATTGTGTACACCAAACCTCTTCGCGATCGGTTTTTCCTTTCTTCATATCGCAAAGCTCCAGATCCAGTGCTGCCAACTGCGCTTGGATTTGAGCAATACCAGAGTTGTCTTCGACGGGAGCGGTTTCAAGCTTCATCGCGATTTCCAGAGCCTCCTGCTGGTCAGCAACCTTCTGTTGCATGAGTGGAGTTCTGATATGCGGTAGCAACGCTGTAATGAACCATTCCTTGTGCTGCATAGGTCCAATGGGGAAACTGACTTGGTCTAGCAGAACTTTGAATCTTTGATCAAAGTCCCACACTGATTCGTCGTGCCTCTGCTGAATCTCTTTCAATTCAGTGATACATTGCGACTCTGATTTTGGATTCTTAAATTACTTTATCATTGTTGCTTTTATATCAGCCAAGGCATGGTTCTGAGTGCTGGAAAACTTCATGAACCAGGTCAAAGTGCGGTCTTTGAAACAAGTAACCAGCTGCACTCTTTTTGTATCTTGATCCATAATGGTCTTAGCAGTCCACACTGCTTCACATAAAAACTAGAACTGTTCTGGATCCTCTGATTCAGTTCCTTTGAAAATAGGGAGCTTAATGTCGTCATTCATATGGGCCATCGTGGGTCTAGGGGGGTAACTTACTGCAGTAGACTGACCTGCGACAAGAATACTCGGGCTAGGGTGACTTTCAGACTGCGACAGGTTCTCAGGGATAATAGATATTCGCTGCAGGGTTACCGGAGGGTTTCCAACAGAAGGGGTTTCTTCGGGTTTTGAATCTGCGGGATTTATAGAGGAATACTCGGTATGCTGACCCTGGGAATAGGATCCAAAATCTCTCTTGTACCTTTTGCCACTTCGCAACAAACCACTTTGCTCGTCGAAGGTATTTTCACTTGCAAACATAGGTTAGTAATACTAAATCTAGCAGTCTGATTCAATTAGCAATATACCTTTTTCAGCTAATAGCATTTTAATTCTCAAACTAAATGAATTCAAAAACTTACCCCTTGGTCCTTTGAAAAAGTGCCGCTAAGCTTCACTAAAGGAAGTACTCGTGTCGATGGCGAACTCCGTCACAAATGCTTCAAGGGTTCGCATTGTCCAGAAATCAACAGTGCGGGATATCTCGTTGTTCACCCTTTTCAGTATATTAGTTCTTGCGGGGGTCCAATCAGGAAGCTGACGTGCTTGGAAGTTCGTCCTTCTCTCTGTTAACCTGGATAACCACTGGTGCAACTCTATGTGGATACTACCAAAGAAAATTTCATAAATATCACAAAAAACATACCTTTGTAAAAAGTCTTTTACACTACGACGCGGATATTTGTTCTCTTGCTCAATGAATTTTAGATAAGTCTCATCAAACCAATCACCGATTTCCTTCATAGAGGGTCTCCAGAACATATCCCTCGAGGTACAACGTAAACCCCTCTTGAGAAAATACTAAGTTCAACCGGCAACGGAACCAATTTGTTGGGCTATAGGGCAGACCTGGGCTTTATACCATTAACTCCGCACCAACAAAAGACCCACAGTGTTGTCCCTTTTGGCAACAACCTACGAACAGGTTGCAGTCTCACCCGAAACAGCTATGGGGTGCCGCAGAATCAGGTTTCTGCAAGCAGAAGAGGGATATTACTGTACCTTTAGATTCTAACACTTATAATCATACAATGCAGAGCTTTAATAGTTACTTATTTAGCTTCGCGGTTAGATAAGCAAACAATGCCTTGCTTAACCCTTTCCTGGGAATTCCAGCGAAGATAATATTTTAGCAGTGATCTTACTTATCAGATATATATTTATCAATGCATAAAGAACATAACAATAACACAACAAAAACCACAACACACGATATAACGTGGTTCACCCCCAGTGTAGGGGTTACATCCACAGAACTGTGTTTTATTCAACTCTTTACAAAAACCATAGTTCTGATCTGCGCACTCAGGTGCAGATCCCTTCAAGTCCTCAAAGCCGCGCACACAGCTGTAGGCCTCTGCACACACAGCTGCAAATTTCCTTTATCACCCAAAACCCTTTGCGCATACAGCTGGGACTTAACCTTCTCTTACAAAATAGCCTTAGCTTCGCATCAATTCATCTTACATAAAAAAGCCTAAACTGACTTCTTTACAAGAGTGCTTATTTATAGTGCACTTATTACAAAACCATGGGCTTAAACCATGGGCACCCCGAACCCTAAACCCTGGACTTAAACCATGGGTTTATTACAAAAGAAGGTTTTTACTCAACCCCGACACCCCTAAGACTATTTTGAGTTGTAACTCCACTTACAAAATCCCATAACTCCGCAGAGTTACCCACCTTAAGGACCGTTAGGGTGCGCGCCCCAACATATATCCTACCTACATTTATCACTCCAAGAGTCTTTACACTAGACTTGATCAGAAAGAAGTTTATTGTTGAAAATGAACATTTTATAAGTTTCAAAAGCTTCAAAGATTAAATTTTCTTGGGTGGTTGAACCATTTATCTTTAAAACTAAAGCTGCATTGCCTATAGTAGAAATCCTACTTAAGGAGATGGGGTTTTAGACATATGTTGCAATAAATTATGACCCCCATCACATAATTTCTAAAAGGGAGCAAGTGAATAAGAACAAGACATTTGAACATCAAGAGGTTGAAGGATTGGCTGAAAGTGCAAACTGGTGATATTATCCCTTGCTACTACAAAATGAGAATGATATGCAGCAGGATTCTACATCACCAGTACAAGATACTAATCTCACACAGTCATATCCATTGGTTATTGTCCCAGCACTGCAGGTATTTACTCTTATTGCTATTCATTCTAAAATGTCTATTAAAAGAACATTTTCTAATGCTATGGAAATAGAGCATGGAGACAATTCAGCAACATCAAAGAAAAAAATGGTTGAAGTAGAAGATAAATGGTATAGGTGACAACGACTAAAGGGAAGGAAAAACAAATGAAGTTGAAAGGCCTGACATTTGAGATAAAGGAGTATACTTTTTCGGAGACTCCTGAAAAATATACAGCTCAATTCAAGACCAAAGCAGAGTTGATTGATAAATACAGAGATGATAAAGAAATATCAACAAATGAATCCCTAAAGTTATATGTTGATGTGAGAAAAATTTACAGTAAGGATGTTTCTTAGGCTACTATTAGGGATCATACTCAAAACACTTTAAACCTAGTAGTAGCCACCAAGAACAAAGTAGTAGAAATGAAGATGAATCTAGAAGATATCCCTATACCTGACATGATCGATTTTCATAATCAGACTGGAGAGGTCATATACAGTGATATTCTTAAAGAAACCCTAAAGGTGTCTATGTTACAATCCACCAAATCTAAAATTGAAAATCAATTAATACAGGATAAGCTATAAAATAAAGCATACCGGAAGCAAATAAAAAATATCTAGGGAGATCTATTGACTACTGGCAGTGAGGAAAATAAAGGAGGAGAAACTCAAAATTTGCTTACAGAAAAAGAAAATACCATTTAATTATTGAAAAAGAAGCTAAAAATCCTTGCCACTCAGCTCATTCAAACTCCATATCTTACAGAGCTGTATAAGGAAAAGGAAACATTGAATGATGAGCTAAACAACTGCAAAGCAAAACTTATGAAGTTTGTTGAAGAAAAAAGAGAATGGGAGAAATAAAGAGTTCTCTTGATTGAGAATGAGAAGGAAAGTAACCTGAGGTACAAATAATTCCACCCCCTGTACAAGCTAATTATGAATCTATTGTGCAGGCAATGTCCCAAGTTAGCTTAAGATATTTAGATATTGTAGGTTTGAAGAATCAAAATAAGAATTTGGAAAATGAATCCCTAAAGAAAGAGGAGGAGAGAAAGGCCATGGAGAATAAATGTAAAGACCTCTTGGAAAAGAAATAATAAACTGATGAAGCAGTTGACTGGACAACTTCCTGTTCAAGGAGCTAAGCATGTCATCTGGGATATGATTATAGAAGAAGCAAGAAAACTCAAGCCTTATCTCAATTACATCTTAGATAAATAGATTGTTATACAGGCTACTAGATAGAACTGTATAGCAGTGAAAGAATTTTTGAACAAAAATCCCATTGAAACAACTAATAACACAATTTGTTTCTTGAGTAGCTTGTCAGAAGATGATAGTAAAGACTACAGGGATAAAAGACAAAAACTTGGTTATCACTTGGGAAAGGAAATTTAAGGGTAAACATCATCATCTTGACACGGTACAGGACAAAATTGATATAATGCAACATCAATTCAAGATGTTCATTGAACTATTTACACCTATGTTTAAAAAGGGTTTACCTCTCTTATGGGAAAAAAATGGTAAACTGTTTTCTCGGGAACAATACCATCCACAATTGGTCAGATGCAGACTGAGCGATAAGAAGTTTGAAGATATGCAACAATCTTTGTCTGGGAAGACAAAAGTGGATAAATTATCTTAATATTCCGAGATATTGCATGCTTTCAGATCCACTTTCACACAGATGCCATAGATTTCTTATGTGGAACACATGGAAATAATGGTGTTGGAAAAGGAAATGGCCAACTTGGAGCTGCTAACTGTTGACCAATGGAAGACAGTTGAAAAATATGGAAAAACCAAATATAGGCTGCATGGATGAAGAATTATTGAAGAACATTTGAATATTAATTATTTAAACAATTTATAGTTTAATTTCTGAGCAGTTATTAGTTAGGGAACCAAAATGACAGATGTAAAAAGGAAGCTATTTTCCTATTTTTAGCATAGAGTTATTTATCATCTTATGGAGCATAATTTTGTATTTAAGCAAGTTTTTACATTGTAACAAGGGCTGGAACCCATGAGATATTTTTCATTGTAACTGAGATCCAAATATTAATAAAATTGCAGAGCCGAAGCAGGCCTTTTGACAGAGATTCATGTGTTATCATCGTTTCAATCTGTACTTTCTTTCCTTATATGTGTATATGTTTCATGTTTAAAATTCCATTTTTTTCCTTTCATGCTTGAATGAGTTTATAATGATTCAGAATTCATATCCATATGCTATGTTTCATTGCTTTTAAGCATTCACAAAAACATTTTTTATAAATTTAATGGTGGATTCATCCTTGATAAATGCCCACATTTATTGATTGTCTCTAATTTATTCTATATCACTAGACAACAAGTTTTTTTACTATGAATAAATAGCTACCTTTCCTTTGTTAAATTTCCTTTGCAACAGCACTGCAAATGTTTATTGTCCTACATGACTCCATGCCCAATGTGCACTTATTTCAACCACCATCAATATTAAATTTTGTTTTTTGTTAAATATATATGGCCTTTGAGATAAATACTGACAGATCCCTCTCTGGAGAGAAAAAATCCATATTTCTTTCCTAAAGCTTATTTTTGTGGTTACCTTGGGATCACACTTTCACAACCGGGGTAAATTATGAGTGATAACACAGGGGTAGGAGAGAAGAGGAAGCAAACTGAGACAGAGCAGGTTAAGACAAGGCGTAAGAAAATAAAGGCTGATAAAAAAACAAGAACTATCATACTTGATGGTGATGATTTTACCCTTCTGACAGAAGCTATGGTAGAAGTTGTGACACAAACATTGAATAAAGCAGAAGAGCGCCAAGAAACAACCGCCATAATTATTAAATATCTACTACATACACTCTACAAAATCGTAATATAAGTATGGGTTGCAGTCGACTATAGACTCCAAGTGACAAAGTTGCAAGACTTACCTATCCGATCAGAAGAGTGACCAAGTGATGTATCAATACCAATTCCACCAATAAAGACTCAAATAGCGGGAGAAGCACTCGACTTGGGCATAGCAGAGTTGAATACTATGGCCAAGAACTTTGGCCATGTAATAATAGATTTTTCGCAGATGTCGCTATATGAATTCTAATGCAATGAAAAATGTCGTAGTCATGGAAATGAAGGTAAGAGAAGGTGCATTGGTCAAGAAGGCGAAAGTATGGAATAATTTTGTTAGTAATATGAAGAAAATAGTCAAAGAAATTGAGAAGAAAGACAAAACATGGGAGGAGGACAAGCATAGGCTTGACAATGCCATAGCACTTGCTTGCACCAATTTTTCAAATGAAGGCATAACAGAGGGAATGTTCATAGAATACAAAGTGACTTGACTTGGAGAAATTGTAGAGAATCTTCACAAAAAGGTCATAGAATTAGAATAATAGGTAAAACCCAGTACACCCCGGTATTAGAAGAAAGAAGGATGGAAGCGACAAAAGATGCAAAGAAGATAGAGAGTCAGAGTTACAGTGTGCCAAGGCATTCAAACAAGTTTCTCATACTTGGGAAGCATTAATCGATGATGTGGATCTAGAAAAAGTGATAGTACAACTGCACATATCTGAGACGAAGGAAACTCAGATGAAAATGAAATGAATAAATTTCCCTTAGTAGAGAAAATGGATAAAGCTACATAAATTAATAAAACTCAACAACAAGTCACAGCGCTCCAAACTCAACAATAGAAAAGGACTGACAAAGCCATATAATTGCAGGCTGAAGAAGAAATAGTTGCAGGCATTATTCAACCTATACACCAAAAATTGCGACAAGCATCAGAGTCCGCAAGACTTACAACATTGGAACACATCAGTTCTGACCTTGTGGAAAATTTCAAGAAGGAAGAAGGAAAGGTGCAACGAGAAACACACCAGATTCTGAAAATATTCCAATATTTTAAAGGCAAGGTCACATTAATAGGAACTTTGGATTAGTGTGGTTTGGGACGAGCCACAGGTGAATGTTGGCTCCAAGGAAAGATAGGCAGAATTTAGTTAGAATTATGTTCGTAAATATGAAGAGTTCAATCGCACGACAGAGGAAGTTGCAATGGAGGAAGATATATGAAAAAAGAAGTAGCAGTATTGAGGGAAGATACGATAGAAAAATCCGCAAGGGAAGAAGTTTGCAACACAGGGACAGATGCGATGAGATTGGTCGTGACAGAATAAACCATGATAGAATGTGTGCAGCGGCTGAAAAGAACAGTTCAATAGATTGTGGGTAAGAATTCATATAAGAGTCACACATGCTTTAGGGAATAAAGCATCTTTGTATTTTGGGCCGATAGTGCCTGCTGACAGCTGTAACTAGAATAGGAATGACATAATGTTGGCTAGCATAATGAAGTTGGTTGAATACAATGTGTAAGAGTGTATAAAAGGAAGTACCTAAGTTGTGTGTGGGTTTCTTCTACTACTTCCTAGTCAGTTGGTTCATTTTTTATTTCCTAGTTGGTTTGTGTCTGTTTGTAGAGTCGAAGAGTCGAATATTTACATAGTTGTAGAGAAGAGTGAGTCGATCCAGGATATGTGTGGATTGATAGTAGAGTGAAGGAGAGGAACTTCATATACCGAATACTAGAGAGTGTAAGAGGAGAGAGATGTTTGTATAGATAGAAGAAGAATATCTAGAATGGATTCTACAAAATGAGTGTGCAGACAATATGTGCCATATATTTCTCATGCTAGATGAAGAGCACCTTTGTGGTTTTTGCCAGATGGGTTTCCACGTTAAATATTGTTTCAATGTGTATTTGGTGAATGGGTTTATGTCACATGAATGTATGTTGTGAATGTATGATTTGAATGAATGTATGTGTATTTTCTTATGAATAAGTCTTTATATGCATATGTAGCACTATTGTTAGTCGGAACTGCGCATTAGGAATTATATTGACTATTTTAAATATCTATTGACAAAAAAAGTAGAGTAATATATTGAATGTGCATAATAAGTATAAGAAATACAACCAACAGCTTCATTCAAACAATATATAAAGGTTTCAATCCCCACACAACTACAAAAACCTGGTTCTAGAAGTTACCCATAAGATATATCTCGGGTGAGACTACATCTGTGTCGTAGGTCCTGCCAACCGAGCCTTGCTCTATCAGACTGATATCTTGGGATATTTTTTCATACAAATAAGGTCTAGACCTGGGTTGAAGGGAGAAATAACAACATTAACAAGTTTCATCTTTCTCTTCTCCCTTCATCAAATAACTTTCAATTGTGCATTCTATGAGCAATTGATATGCTCTATAGTCCTTCTAATCATGACTAAAATATAAACAAAACTTTCAAAATAGGTTATGGGGAGTACTTATGATTTACTGAAGTAAACAACATTCCTTCGAATGGTGGGCTCTACTTCAATATACTCTGCACTATGGCATGCTTGACTGGTTCAATGGGTTCGGTGGTCATGCGAACAAATATTCATGAAAGGTCAGACAATGGTATTTATTATGTCCTTATTTTTTTCATCTGATGCACCACACTTCTTCTGGAACTTACTTTCCCTTCTTTATGTCATGAATATGCAATGACATGTTGGTAAAATACAACTAGATCTACACCATCTAGACACCAATTTCTCTGAATGGTGATGCCTCTTACTTCATGGAAATCTCTAGGGATTCCGATTGAGATACAATATTTTTCTACATCAAAGGTAATCATATGTGTGGTAATAATTCAGTTATAAACCATTCTTTGTGTTGGATGTCTGACAATTGAAAACTTACATTAACCATCATGTTCTCGAACCTTTGTTTAAAGTCCCATATCGATTCATTCAAAGACTTATTGATCTCCTTTAGCTCTGTAATACATTGTGACTCATACTTTTAACTTATAAATTCAATTTTTAATCCAACTTGAATGTCAACTAACATATTCTTCTTAGCTCCCATAGTAACAATAGATAACTTCATGTACCAATCCAAATCTCGACTTTGAAAGGTCATTATCATATGGGCCCTCTTAATAGCCTCACCTCGGACCTTCCTAATAGTCCACACTACTTCGCAGAGGAACCAGTGATATTCTAGATCCTTAGACCCATTTCCATGGAAAATAGGAAACTTGACATCATCCCCTACTATTCTATGCCTCTGGGGTACTGACTGACCTGAATTTACAATACCGCTACTTGGAAACTTACTATTTAGTACTATGCTATTCTGACTATTTCTACTATTTTAACTTGTCTGGAAAAATTAGGATGAACTATTAGGTCTTACTTCTATCTCTGGAGATGTACGCGTGGTTATGGGTATGTCACAGCCTCTAGTTGGGGACAGATCTATAGGTTATTCTTCTGTTATAAGATGGTACTCCTCCTCTTCATCGAAAAACTCTTTGTTGAGCTGTGGTAATAGCCTGTTGTCTCCCCTTTCGGTCACATTATAACTCTCTCTCCTTGTCATAGTCCTCCTCCTCTTTTTCAACCAAAATATCTTTCCACTCCTCAAGAACCTATAATCTTCATTAGTATCACCTTCTTCTCCCCTTATCATCTCAGCTTATTCCACACATTCTCCCATACCTTCCTCCACTCAACACCCATGCCCACCACACATAATTGCTTTACTCGTTGGAGTTCATTCTCAAGACCCCTTTTTTTCACAATAACATTTTAATCCATATATTCAAGGATCTCAAATACCTACCTTGCAGCCCTCTACAAAAATCCCTCTCTATTGTATTGTATGACTTGATAGTGATGATAGAAAACTCAATGATATATCCCTCCAGGATACTATCAACCTAGTAATAAACATCACATGAAATTTTATCATTTACACCTTTCAGTCACTAGATCAACTCGGGTGTCCAAATTTCAGGATCACCCCCTTGGAAGTTCATATTTTGGCAAGTTAACCTTGACAACCATTCCTTCAATAGAATAGGAAATTTGACAAAGAATATTGGATGGATATCAGAATAAACATATTTACCTAACCATTGTCCTGGATTCAATCACAGATATCAGTTTTCTTCTTGAGAAAACTCTCATGCCTTCTAATCAACCCAAGTGTTAATCAGAGGATTAAACAAACTCCACATAAAAATTCCCCTTCATACAGGTCATGTTCCTGATTACAGAACCATTTGTTTACACAATCTTTCCATGACCTAGGTCCACATGACAACATACCAACAAACACCATAGATACCAGCCTGAAAGGATTTTATCCCTTTTGACAACACCCACAAAGTAGGTGAGGTCTCACACGAAGCACCTATAGGGACTATAGGAACTAGGTTTTTGTAGCAAGGAAGGGGAACATTTCCATATTACAACAACTATATCTTTGAGAGATACAATTGTGAAATATCAATAACTTCAACAGATGGGTAACTTTGACAAACTATTATTCCAAACAACTATGATAGCTAAGCAGCATAAATCTCATTCATTCATCACATGTATGTATCAATTAATTCATTATTAACAAAGAACGGAATAAGCACACACATCATACACATTTGACACCAGGGATTTTAACATGGAAACCTAAGATGAGAAAAAACCCAAAAAATGTTCATTATTATTAAAGAGTCTAATGCTTATTTCTACGCACATAGCCTCTATACCTCTCTCCGACAACCCATTACACAATATATTTGCACACATCATGCAGATCATATCTCATCTGTGTGACTCTCTTCATATTATAATTCGATAAAAAACAGTACATCATGATCTCCGCTAAAAAATACAGATTTATATGAATTTCCCCAAAACATGTTTAACCCCAAAAATCCCATCCTATTACATATTTATAGGCTCTTTCCATCCTTTCATCCAGTTCCCACTAATCAATCCCATTAATGTAAGTGGACAACATTCCTAACTAACTAACCAACTCTGCGGTTGGACTTCATCAAACAATTCAACTTCCTGAAATATCGATCACTTCTTCGGATCTTTCCACTTCATCGCAACCCCATTCACACCAAAACCATTTCTTCAAAACTGGGACCCAAAACTTCCAAGTATTTCCTAAGGCCAACAAGAATTCTGAATTACCTCCCTTGCACACCTTAACATAATTTGGAGCCTTAAAATCAACCCTTGCAAAATGCCAACCAACTATAATCCTCGACAGGAGGTCACAAAACAATATTTTAGTTTGGTAGGATTGATTGGGCTAGGCATCCAAACAATTCCCACCAATCTAGTTTCATTATGATTTTGAAACATAGCATTGTTGAATTATAGGGTATTATTTAAAATCATGTTATTAGAAAGTGTTAAAATAAAACTCGAATCATAAGTGTATCATGACCAAGGATGTGAAAGTCGAGGTATAGCTTCCCTACTACCCACAAATATTCACTCATATTTTTGTGGAGATGGCATAGTGCCGTGCAGGTTGAACCATTGATCCCAACATGATGCAATGTATCTTAGTGGACAAACTTAGGATATCAACAAGGATCATTTGTGGGTGCAAGTGACTCTTGAATTCAACTATTGTCATTGGGAAGTGTTTCCAAGTCTTTTGGATTGGAACATTGGACCCTTCACTAGTAGAACTAGCACTTTGTTACCTTCACTAGTTAGTCATTGTGTGGATCCCATTATCACCAATGGTTGTGATTTTGTAAGGACTGGTTACATTTGAGAGGAAAGACATTATATCTTTAGGGAATATAGATTTATTTTATTTCTAAATACAAGTTCACCTAACTCGTAATTAAAAAGAATCTACATGTGGAACCATTTGCACTAAACTGTCGTTGCACATATCACTCACTCTTGCATCATTTTCATCTATTGTGGTTGGCATATTTTTTCATTTGTCCAATTGTGTTTATTTCTAGCATCATTCTTGCATGTTATACTATACTTCCACAATAGAGTAATAAAACCCCCTAATACAATCTTGTTTACTGCAACGCCTATCTCCTCTTTCGAGGGGTGTCTTTTCACTCTCTCCCCTTGGTTCACAAGGGAGATACTCTAGTATGGACCTCTCCTAGGCCACATTGATTGGATCCTCTAGGGAGGCCACTCCTTGCTTGATTCATTTTCTCCTCTCAGAGAGAATTTAGACCCTTTTAGTATTGCATCCTCTGTGGCAGAAGCACCCCATTATTTCCACCTCATGGAGGAAATATTCCCCCTTATTCTCCCTCTTTGGTAGAAGGTCTGTCACATGCCCCAATTTTGTAAAATAATGTTATCTTATTTTGATTTTATTCCCAGACATTATGTTAAATTTAATGCTAAGTGGAAACTGATGACTCAGCAGAGTCAAGGATGTGGAATGTAATTTTGAATATTTAATTTTAAATAAATAAAAGTGGAGACAACAGCTTGGGAGAGCTGTTAAAAAGAGTGTATTGGTAAAGTTGGTGGAAGGAACTAGGTGGAGCGCAAAAACACAAGTGGCAGCATCCTCAAACACTTCCTATGTTGCAGGTGGCAACTTCCCTACATTTGGGGTCATGATTCCCCAAGAAAGTGGGATCAGAGCAGGTGGCTCAATTAATGACAACTAACCCAAAAAGACCTAGGCAATATTATTAAAAGTGCCCAATGTAGAGAGCTGAGGCTGCTCATTCCAAGAGAAGAATCATTCAGGTGAATTCACTTCAAGGAATTCATTGGGAAAGGGAAATTGGAAGGAAGGTGTTTGAGGAGTAAACTGCAGGAAGTTGATCTAGTACAACTTTGCAGCTGAAAGATCTTATTGCAGTATGCAGAGTTGGTTTTGAGTCTCAGGACGGGTACCTTGTTGATTGCTCCACCTAATTCCAACCAAGCAGACCAAAACAGGCTCGGGGGTCATGAGAATTCGTTGTTTGAGCGCTCTCCAGGAGTTGGTAGGGAGGAAGGACCTCCCATTGCTGTTGTTGTCTAGCTTAAAAGACAAGTTCCATTATCTTTTAATTTCTGTGTTATAATTTATCTCTGTGTTTGAGCAATTAATGAATGATGTTACGTTATGCTGTGTCGAAAACTCTTAGTTATTCTAGACTGAATCTGCACTGTGATGAAAGATAAATCCTACCTGTGTTTTTCCCCATCTGGAGTAATCCAAATCGTACTCTAGCACAGGTAGTTTGTTTAAGTAAATGAAGTACGATAGGAATATGAATGAATCAAATATTTATGTTTTCAGAGTAATGAAATGTTATTTCTCAGTAGATAGTTGTTTTCTAGAAAGTTTATTAAAATTGTTTTGCAGACATGTTTTCAAAAGTAAACTGTGTAAATAGCATGTTAGTACAGAACAATACTCATATTACTGATTGACATTAGTATGTTTAACTTTATAAATTATTTTCTACATAGTTTCTATTTCCATAAACTGCACTTTTACATTGAAAATAGAAGAATTAGTTTTATCAGTTGAAAGTTAATAGTTTATGTTAAGAAAAGATATAAAAATAATACTGATAGCTTATCTTCTTCTTTTAGTGACAACTAACCTGCTTGCATCTATCTGAACTATAGTTAATAATATGATAAAGGTTACAGTAGTCCTTTCTTAGTTTTAATAGCTAAAGGACAGTAGTAACTTAGGGTTTTAAGTTAATATTATAAACTATTCTTATACTTTTGCAGACAGTGTAATTATAAAGAATACTGATAGGTAAGAAGGTTCTTTTATTTTTGTTCTCTAATTAAGTCTACATATACAAATTGAATTAACTAACATAAATATTACAGATTGCTTTCAGTCGTAATCACTATACAAATAAGAACCAACATAAACTTAAGAATATAAATTATACTTAAATAATAGTATTATAAATATAAATAATTTTATTATTATCCTTAAACAGTGACAATTATTGATTAATAATTTATAAAAACAAATTGAAGAAAAAAAACTGTACAACAGTAATAAAAAAAATTACAAGATAATAATATAGGAATCAATATCCTATTTAAGATAAGAGGGAGTAAACCCTAGCTCATGTTCTGAGCATAAACTCTAAATATTTTTAGTACTGTAATAACCTAGGTTATACTTAGGTTAATTCTTTTAAAAAATACTGACTAAAATTGTTATTGAAAAATGATAAACTACATTATTGATTAACAAGTGTAAATGCATTTTACAAAAGAAACAGAGTCTATTAATGACAGTATGCATCTAAATGTCGGTGTTCAAACCCTTAAAAAACTATTACATTACAAGTACAGACATAATAACCAAATTCGTATCAATTATGTAATCATCATTAAATAGTCAAATAAACCACTTGCGGTCCTTTAAGGACATAAAGATTAAAATAAAGAAACAATGTAATTATTATCATAAGAATAATATAAACCAAACAAGGGTTTTACAGGTCAAACCCTAACCTGCGACTTTCATAAAATAAACAAGATTTACATCACGGCTGTAAGTATCAGCCTTCAAAATTTAATATATAAAACCCTTACAAATTACTCAATGGAGTTAAACTTCATTAATATTCAGGAAGGGTAAAAACCCTAAATTATACAGAGTACAACATAAGCTCCTAACAACAAAAACAAGTTGCAGGGAAACTACCTTTACAAAATTTACAACCTAAACCGACTGCGAAGCCAAGATTCGACAAGTACTCTACACATTACAAATTGCATCTGCCCTATCAAGGGTTTGAATTTAAACATTCTTCCAAACAACCTGTAAAACAGTAAAAAGTTTAACATAACTCATGGCAAGACGAGAAAGGGTATTCAAACCCTAGGCGAGTCCAACGACTACCCCAACTTTAAATAAGGGAGAACCCATCTTTCAGACCACGGGGCTTACCCGAGTTTGAGCCATGAGCCACGGCCGTTGCAAAGGATTTCTTCATATCCCTTGTACAAGCTTCACTTCAAAGAGCACCTGTAGTAAGCGTAAACCCTGTCATTAATTTATCTTACGTGCTAAAGCTTGAAAGAAGTCTATAATAAACTTACAATAAATGAAAGAAAGTTTTATTTTAAATTTACCTGTCACTGGAAGTTTGGTGAAACACTTCACAAGCACTGTCACCTATAGACGGTGCAGTGGGGAACCCAACAACCCTCAAAACCTCACACAGTAGCAATCTACGAAGATCCGAGAAGGAAAAACTGAAGTAGTCACCAAGCTACATGGGCTTTGGAAGAAGGTTTCACAGGCAACAAAATGAAGGTAGCAGGAAGGATAACTCCACGTTTGGCAGAGAAAGAACCAACAATCAAAACCACTCACGGGAGCACGGAGGCAGCACAGAGTCAAGGTACAAGGTGACGGTAACCAGGAGAACAACGGTCGCCATGGGAGACAATCCAAGCAGCCCTAGAGCTAGCGTAAACTGTGGGACAATAATGCATTGGATTAGGTTTCCAGAGTATTATATATTTTCCAAATGTGGACAGAATTCAACCACGTAGCCACAAATTTATCCATGCAGCAAGGGTCGTGTCCTATAGTTCCTGCATGGAGACATTTTATCAATTATTTGTTCATTGCAGCGTGGGTTAAACTATAATGACACCCCAATAATTCATAATCAATTCACTAATCAACAACACCGTGTATTATGTTAACTTAATCACAAGTTTATCATCGTGGAGGGATTACGTTGACCAAGCATTGTGTCACGTATAAACCATAATTATAAGCCCGATTTGGCTTAAGCACAAACCCTTGCTACCCACGACATAATTTTATCACATAATAAACATTACCATAACGATATAGTGGTGTCATAACTCTATTCTCAATAGTTTTGATATAAATCATGTAATATATGATTGGTTTATAGAGTAGGTTAAAGTTTAAGTCTTAGTATAGTTATAAATGAATGCATGTTAACTATAGCATGACTTTAGTGTCTCTAGTAGCAAAGTTTAACTATAGCTTGGGGCATAGTAAACCCTTTTTCCTTAGGAATTTTTACAAGTCTAAAACTTATAGATAGTAACTTGTAAAAATGCAAAAGGATTTAAAGGCTAAATCAAATACGTTATAATGACAAACTATTGGTAGATTGAATATTCATCGATCAAGTCGATTATGCATATCTACGAGATTTTGCTTGAACTGATAATTCAAATAGCATTGAAACTGTGAAGTAATACCAAGGTAAAGGTAAGATTATTATCACAAAATTCTGTCACATAATTTATGCAACATTACTTTGATAATACTTGGGAGTATACTCAACTTGGCTTTATGCTCATGCAAAATGTCTAGTGGACAGTAAGATAATTACAGAGGTAAAACTGATAATAGGAATAGGAACGATCCTATTAAATCTAAAAGTTAATAGAACACATAATTAACCTGTGAATAAAGTAGTGGTAACCATAAGCTCTTGTAGAAGGGTATGATAGTCATAGTTTCCACACTCAAAGTTTTTTACTGTTCATAAGATAATAGGCTATAAGTATCTTATAGAGATAATTTAAGGGACAATAAATGTACAGGTAAGACAAGATACTATTGCAAAATATTGTCAAAAACAATGTTTATAAGTATTCCAAATTACTTAGACTAAAGTAGAAATACTTGTAACTGAGATTCTAGTGTTAGAGTCGCAAATATGTTGTACTATCATTACTTATTTCCAAGCTTGTTTACTTGAACAACTGTTGAAAATCAAATGATTTTACCTTACTGGAGTTGTTTAGTGTTTAGTAGCTTATTGTTCTAAGCTTTTTAATTTGCAAACAAAATACTGCTGACACTAAAATATCTTTTAAAAATATACTCGATCGATCATACCTGTAAAAACCTGTAAGAAACAGTATTCATCTGCGTTAGCACGATTGCTAAGTAAGCCCCAGATTCAAAAGAAGATTCCACCTACTGACATAAAATAACTAATCAGTAAACTGAAGCAAATAGCACACAAAAAGATTTTAATCTTGCTACGAAAAATAAACTGTTAAGTTATTTTAGAATTTAGTGAAACCAATTACATAACCGTTTCTTTATGCCAACTGTTAGTTGTTAGTAAAACCGCAGGTTATAGCATTTATTGTTAACTCAAAAATTTTAAATTTTTGTGAAAATTTGGGGTTATGACAAGGTCGCACTGCATCCTCTTCTTCACATCAAAGACAGAGATCACCACTGCATACTACCCATTCTCCCCTTAGAGTAAACAACACATAGAGTATGATGGTGACAACAAACCCAAACCTACATTCATGGCTAGCTTGAATATCCCTGATCTAGCGAAGTTTATCAATGACCCAATAGCTCATGATGCAACATTGCTTGTTATGTCTAATAAGCTCCCCTTGGACATCCCTAAGTTTGAATGGAAACAGGGAGATCATCACACCAACCATGTCATGTCATTCCACCTGTGGTGTTCCTCGAACAATATAATGGACTATTCTATGAGGCTTCACCTCTTTCAAGGAAATCTCTCTAGTACAGCTACAAAATGGTACGTGAACCTACCAGGGGATTCCCATGCCACTTTTGGGATGATAGCCACCACATTTCTCACCTAGTTTTAGTTACCAATATACCATGACCTAGGCCTAAAAATTCTCATATAATTTCGACAAAAGACTTCTACCCACTTAGCGTACCACATCTACGAGTGGTGTAAGCATTGTACTTTGTGAAAAATAGATATTCAACCTCATTTCTTACTAGATTGGTTTATCAAATCTATCCAACCTGCCATAGAAAACATATGTGGCATCCTCCTTTCTGCAAACTAAGGAAGAGGCCATCTTGAAGGCCCAACAATTTGATCTTATCTATGCACAGTTTGGGTACCTATATGTGGAGAACCTCCTACAATAAACAATGAGAATGCACGATATAACAGAAATTATGGATCACAGAAGAGATTTTAATAATCGTAGGCCACTTCGAGGGGGCAACCTCCTTTGAGAAATCTCAATACAAAATAACTCTTCAATGCTTTCATTAGTCTCAACACATACTTATATACTAAGTCTAATCTAAACAAATATTACTCCCCGTGAATGTGGGATAATGCAACATATTAACGGGATGACTTAACAACTATTACTTACTCCCCATGAATGTGGGATAATACAACATACTAATGGGAAAACTTACAAAGCATATACGTCCGATAAAATATACTAACAAAATAAAGAGGGAGGTTGACACTGGTTCTCAACATCCCCTCCCTCTTAGAAAAAGCTTTGTCCTCAAAGCTTTAGATGTGGAAACTGCTGCTGAATCTAAATGAGTGGTTCCCATGTAGAATCCTCTAGTTGCATGCCATGACACTTAATTAATACCTCTGTTATGGACCCAGAGTGAAGCTGACGAGTGCGCATATTGAGGATGGCCTTCGGTTCAAACTGATGGATCCTTCCGTATCAAGCTCTGGTAAAATAGTTTGTGCTCTGATTTTGGTGCCAATCACTTTCTTGAGACAAGAGACATGAAAGACTGGGTGAATGTGAGAAGGAGGAAGTTCCAATTTATAAGCAACAGACCCAATCTTCTAAAGAACTTTATATGGCCCATAGAACTTTGGAGCCAGGTTCTGATGCCCTTTGAATACTAGGGAGAATTGTTTATAAGGCTGCAGATGAAGAAAAAACATATCACTGACTTGAAAGGTGTGCTCAGAATGGTGTTGATCGGCTTACTGCTTCATGTGATTTCTTGCCATGTGAAGATTGTCTTGTATAATGTGAAGAATCTTATCGTGGTTTCAAAGAACCATGTCAATTTCCTGAACTGGTGAACAATGGGGGGTGTATGGAAGGAGTACTAGGGGTGGCTTCCCATAAATAGCTTCATATGGAGTCATTTGAGATGCAGTATGGTAGGAAGTATTGTACCACCATTCAGCTAGAGGGAGCCACTTTTCCCATTGATGTTATTGTTCAGAGGTGAAGCAACGAAGATAAGTTTCCCAGCATTTTTTGGTGACTTCAGTTTGACCATATGTTTTTGGGTTACATCCTAAACTCATTTTTTAGTTTGGTTCTAGTGTGACGAAAGAGTTCGGTCCAAAAATGACTTGTGAAAGTTGTGTCGCGGTCTGATACAATGGAAGAATGGATGCCATGAAGACGAAATATCTAGTCCATGAAAATTTGTGTGACTGAGGAGGCAGCATATGGATGGATGAGAGCACAAAAATGACTATGTTTGGAGAGTCAATCAACCACAACCAAGATTATGGTCTTCCCTCCAGATTTAGGGATCCCTTCAATCAAATCCATTGAAATATCTGTCCAAATCCTTGTAGGGATGGGAAAGGGTTCGAGCAAGCTGAGAAGGAGTGTAGTTTCACCCTTGTGGCACTAGCAGGTATCACATTCAGCAACCATCTATTGAATTTCCCATTTCATTCCCTTCCAAAAGAAGTTACGTCATTCCTGCTCATTTATTTTGAGGAACCTAGAGTGCCCTGTCGATGGAGAAGCATGGAGTTCATAGAATACATCTTGATGAAGATCTGTGCTCTAGGGAAGCACCAGGTGACCCTTGTATCTCAGAGAAGAGCCATACCAAGAGTAATGCGATACAAGAGAAGGATTACTGGCCAACTGTTGGATGATTTGAGATAAGGAACAGTCATTGACATAGCCTTGCTGAACAGATTGTAACCAATTTGGAATAGGAATATAAATAGTTGAAAGAGAAGCATGGTCATCAAATGTGCGGGAAAGAGAATCTGCCACAAGATTGTCCTTACCATTATTGTGAGTGATCTCATAGTAATAACCCATGAGTTTAATAACCCATTTTTGTTGTGTTGGGGATGAGACTCATTGTTCCAAGAAATATTTCAGACTTTGGTGATCAATCTTGATGTAGAAATGATTCCCTAAGAGGTATGGATGCCACTTTTGTACGACATGCAAAATAGCCATCATTTACTTCTCATATGTAGAGGCACCTAAATTCTTACCAGATAGGGATTTGCTGGTGAACGCAATGGGTTGTTTGTCTTGGAGGAGGAAAGCACCAAGTCCATTGTCGCAAGCATCACTCTCAATAGTGAAGGGCTTGGAAAAATCAGGCATAGCTAGAACAGGTGTGGTACACATAGTTTGTTTCAGTTTCTCAAATGCACACTCCGCAGCAGGTGTCCTTGCAAAAGCATAATTTTTCAGTAGAGTTGTTAATGGAGCTACAATCTTCCCATAATCCTTAACAAACTTGCGGTAGTAGCTATTAAGTCCCAAAAACCCACGAATGCTCTTCAAGGTTTGAGGATGTGCCCAATTTTTCATGGAATCTATTTTGGCAGGATCAACACGAACCCCTTTTGCTAAAATAATATGCCCGAGATACTCTACTTCCTTCTGCCCAAAAACACATTTAGATTGTTTGGCACAGAGATGATGATCTAGAAAATTTGTAGTACAAGATCCAAATGTTGGATATGCTCAGGCCAGGTTTTACTATAGATGAGGATATCATCAAAGAAGACCAGAATGAAGTTTCGCAAGTAGGGCTGAAATATTTTATTCATTAATGCCTGGAACGTGGAAGGATAATTTGTGAGGAAAAATGGCATGACCAAAAATTCATAATGGCCATCATGTTTGCAAAAAGTTGTTTTAGGGATATCATCCGCATGGACCCGAATTTGGTGATACCCAGAACGAAGATCCAACTTGGAGAAAAAATGAGCACCATGGAGCTCATCTAGAAGCTAATCAACAACGGGAATTGGAAACTTATCCCTGATTGTGATGTGATTAAGTGCTTGAAATTCGATGCAAAGGCGCCATGACCCATTTTTTCATACTAGAAGGACCAATGAAGAGAAGGAACTAGTGATAGCATTAATAACACCTTGCTTCAATAAGTCGCAAACAAGCATCTCAATTTCTATCTTCTAGTGAAACGGGTAGTGATAGGGCCTGATGTTGGGAGGGACGCTTCTAGGAAGGAGAATAATATGATGGTCCTTGAGTCAAGAAGGTGGAAATCCCACTGGTTCAACAAACACACATGCATATCGATCCAAAATTTGTTGGAGATCCAATGGAGTAGTTGAGACTACTGAAGGTAGCATCTGAATGAAATGGAGCTGAGTGATGACACCATGTGAAATTTTCTTAAGAATATTTTCCATTTGATGTGAACTTATGAGGCTAAGAGACCTTGTTTGTAAGCCCCGCAATGTGTATTTGGTACCATTGATTGAAAACTGCATCCAAAGTTCAGCAAAATCCCATAAAATGGGTCAAAGTGTGTGTTACCATTGAGTTCCCAAAACCACATCACATCCTCCTAAGGGAAAGGAAAACATGTCAGAGCGCAAGTTATAATCCCCCATAGATATGCACACATTACAACACTTCCCTTTGCAAGGTAAGGTTCCCCCATTGGCAATCATGACTTCAAAGCTGGAGCAAGGATGGACAAAACAATCAGCTTGTTTGGCAATCCTTGGGTCAATGAAGTTGTGAGTGCTACCAGAATCAATGAGTATTGTAAGATGGATTTTTTTGAAGAACCCTCTGACCCACATGGTTTGTGGGGTGGTGACTCCGGCTAAGGCATGGAGAGATATCTCTGGTTGGTCGTCTGGAGCAGGAAATTGTTGAATGTCACAATCATCATCTATTGGATCTTGAGCATCATGAAAAAATTCAGGTGCGGGTGGAGAATCCACATCCAAGAGATATAGTTTTTTCTCAACACATCTATGTCCCCAGGTGAATTTCTCGTCACAATTATAACAAAGACCTTTTTCTCAATGTTCTTGCATCTCTACTTCAGACAAATGCTTGATAGGAGTGGTTCTAGGAGATGGCGGATTTTGGGTTCTCTGGGGAACCATAGGAATGAATGGAACAAGAGCGGATTTGGAGCGTTGTTGAGCCCTGATCTTGTCCTCTGCTAGCTTAGATAACCCTAGGGATTCCATCATTATGTTGGGGCAGAACATTTTAATCTCACATCGTATTGCATCCTTCAGACCACTGATAAAACAACTCAGGTAGAATGCATCAGGCAATCCCTCGGTGTGATTGGCTAGTTTCTCAAATTTTGTCTGATACTCCTGTGTAGTGCCAGTTTGGTGAAGGTTGGTGAGTTCTCTTCTGAAGTCATCAAAAGAACTAGGGCTAAATCGTTGTAAAAGGAGTTGGGAAAAATCTGTCCAGTTTGGATCTGCATGAGCCTTGATGTACCAACGGAACCATTGAAGGGATTCATGATCCAAATGAAAGGATGCAAGTGGGACTTTATTGACATCAAAAGTGTTATGTAGATTGAAATATTGTTCTTCCCTATAAATCCATCCAGTCGGATCATCACCGTTCAAGTGAGGAAAATCCGGCTTCAGCCCGCAGAAGTTGCTAGATGACGAGAACCTAGTGTCTGTAGAAGACTCAGGCTAGTGGCAGTTGTGCATGGGTGAATGCTGAAGATGGAGGCCAAGAAATTTTTGATCTAGATCCTTGAGTTTGGACTTGATGGCGGCAAGTTATTCTTCCATTTGTTTATTTGCTCTGGTGCGGGTGAAAACCATAAGCAGTTTTTTTTTTCAGGTAATGGGTAGAAAAAAAAAATGGAAAGGGTTTCAGAAAAGGAGATTTTTTATTTGGGAAAAATTTGGGGGGAGGGGGGGGGGTAATTGGGGTTTTACGGGGTTTTGGACAATTTCTTAGGGACAAGAAGCAGAAAATGTGAATTTTAGAGGTGGGATGAAGGAATTGGAAAATTTGTGAAAGAGGGACAATGAAGCAGAAATGGAAAACAAACACCGTGGAAAAAATTGAAGGCGATTGGGTGAGAATCAGAGAAGTTATGACAACCCCTAAAAATAGACAAATGTGGAATTTTGACCTTTGGGAAGTGAAATTGGGGATAGGGTCCTCAATGAAGGAATATGCAGAATGGTATTATGGGGGTTACAGTGAAATTTCAAGGGAAACAGAGCTAAATCAAAGAAGATATGGCTAAAAAACAGACTTTTTTTTCTTCTAAAGAAATGATATGTGGTGGTAATAGAAAGCTGTGCTTTATCAACTTGAAATGGAGTAAATGATTTGTGACGATTCTGGAATTCCGTGCATTATCAACTATAAATATGGAACCTAGGTATATTTGGCTTCCTAAAGGTTCATGGGAGTCACTTGGCCACCAAGGCTGTATGACGGCTTGCATATTGGGGTAGTACCCCTCACTCCATGGCATAGGTAAAACTGCTAACCGCTTGGCCACAAACGACAGCTCTTTGGTTTTCCTCACGAATGGGAATCTAGTCAATATGGTGGGGGTCGTTTCCCTTTTTTTCTTGGAATGTCCTCTCAATGGCCAGCTACTTCGGGGTTCCTGTGGTACTCCTCACAATGAGTTTTAGGGCTATTCCCAAGTACTTCCAACATTTAAGCAGATAGGGTTTATTCCCTGATCCAAATGAATAATACCACTGCAATAAGAAGAACAACTGTAAGGATCACAGCGCCAGGAAGCACTGCCAAAAAAAAAAAATCCAGAAATTCCACCCAACGAGGGCCAAGAAATTGCTCTGATACTAGATGTGCAGAACCTCCTACAATAAACAATGACAATACACGATATAACATAAATTATGGATCACGGAAGAGATTTTATTAATCACAGGCCACTTCGAGGAGGAAACCTCCTTTGAGCAAGATCAATACAAAATAACTCTTTGATGCTTTCATTAGTCTCAACACATACTTATATACTAAGTCTAATCTAAACAACTATTACTCCTCATGAATGTGGGATAATGCAACATATTAACTGGACGACTTAACAACTATTACTTACTCCCCATGAATTTGGGATAATACAACATACTAATGGGATGACTTACAAAGCATATGCATCCGATAAAATATACTAGCAAAATAAATAGGGGGGTTGACATGGGTTCTTAACACTATACACCATCCTGTGCGATTCCCCTCGACATCTTTCTTTGGATCCCCACCATGCAGGGTCATTTCATTCATCGGATGGGTATATTAGGTCCATTTCGCAATAAGGAAATTTTCCCCATAACTAACTTCTATATCACCCCTATGGTGATACAGTATCCACCCATCCCTGCAGTATCGACACCCATTATTACTGTCCTAAATACTCCATTTGGAAAACAATAGTATGGACCCTACATTCTTACATATCCTAACACAAGCCAAGAACCAACGGTACCTCCACCACAAATGATGCAACCTTCTCACACATCCACTGTATGGAATTCAAAAAGCATGTATCCCACAGTTAGGGTACAACCCTACTATCCATTCTTGTGTCCTCTTGGTTTGTCCCCCATGCCTCATATGGGAGTAAATTTGGTCCAACCTTCTTTCCAACAACAAAATCAACACTTCCAATCCTCAGAACCCTCAAAATCAGGGGGGAAGAAAGGTAAGAGCAAGAAGAATTAGTATCATGGGCAAGGAGAAACCCCCCACCCTAGCAAAACTAAAACTTGGGTAACCATAAGGTGGGGACTAACAACCCCCCTGTTAACACTTAGAATGTACCTAGGTTGCAAAAGGTAAATCCCAAAGGTAACAGCAAAAACCACTTCAGAAAGAAACTGGCTTTCCTTTCCAGAGAGGGATCTCTCAAATATAAATTTAACAAGGCCAGATATAAAAAATAAACACTTAAACATCATATAGATGGTTGAAATGATACACATAATCATTGGGCAATGGAGTCAAAATACATAAAGATATCACAAGGTCACATGCATGAGATTTCATCAAAGGCAAGATAACCACTTAATTACAGTCATTCATTGAGTTCAGGTGGAAAAGGAAGAAATATGAACAGTCCATCAATATAGAGAATCATAAGATGAATTCCATATTAAATTTAGCAGAAACATTTATGAAATATATGAAACAATATTCAGAGCAAAACAAGTATGAATTCCAACCATTCAAAACTATGCTACAGATGCGAGGAAAACAAAATGGAATGTAAACACTGGGAAAAACAATCACATAGGAAAGAAAATACAGACTGTAATGTAAACAGCACAAGAATCTCTGATATCCCACACACATTCAACTTTGTTATTTCAAAAAATTATCTGTCCTCAAAAACATTGATCCAACAAATGGGTTCCAACCCCCAATACCTCAAGTAAATGCAAATATATACCTAAATGATTTCTTCCCAAGAAGATTTAATAACTAAATAATCTGTTTAATCAAAGTCTTTGTAACCATATCCCTAACAACTAGGAATAAACTACTTGCTTTGATCCTGATAACAGATCATTTAATTAAAATCGACTTGGTGACAGCAAGGCTCGAAAAAGCAGCTCCATAGCACACAACACCTGTTTTCACGGATGAAGAATATACTTTGTTTTTCTAAATCTTTCCACGGCTCTCCATTGTTTTGTGCTTGGGATGTCGTACTCAATCATTTCTCGAATAGACACTTCCAAATCCATATAAGTCTCATAAGACATAGTGGGTAGCCCTCCTCTGACGATCAGAAATTTCTGCAATATCTCGAAGTCTTCTGTCAACTTGTCCACGATGACTTTTCCCGTCAGTCCCTTTACCAAGTCATCAAACTTGGAATGATCCATACGGCTTTGTACTAGCAGGATATGATAATGTTCTTGAGAAAAAAGCCTTCCTTCTTCATCCCAGAAAGAGGGAAGTTCGTCTTCAAACAACTCTTTAAAAGCATGCCTGAAATCATTAATACGTGGATTCATCTCTTCCATCTTATCTTTCTTTGTCTTCATAAGATGATGTTTGTGAATGAATTTTTTCAACCACAGCACAATAGACACTCTGTCTTTGATTCCTATATCTTGCAATTTTTGATAAGTTAATGAATTCAAGAAACTCAGTGCATTTTGAGTTGTACCTAGGGGCTTCCTCTCCATGGTCTCATTTACTAATTTTAATCTTTGATTGGCTAAATTAACCAATGCACTTTGGTCATCAATGAAATTCAAACAATGTCTGAACTTAGTAACCTCCACAGACAATGTATCCCAGATTATATGCTTGGCTCCCTGAAGAGGCCCCTTTCCCGTATTCCTTTCTTTTAATTCATTAAGTTTCTTTCGTAATTGACCTTTGTCATGTAATATTTTATTCTTTTTTTCGACCATTTTAGTCAGCTCAGATTTGATCTTCTCATTTTTTTTCTTTTAATTCCCTTATCTCTACATCCTTCAAGCTTACTTGTGACATGGGTACTAGTAAATCATCAGCAGAAAAATCACTTAAACGCTTTTCAATATTTACAATGGACAAATCTCCATGAGTAGGAGTCTGGCTGATTAATTCTTCCATAATCTCTTTTTCATCATTCTGATCTTTCTTTAACTGTGAAATTTGTGTCATTAACTCAGTTCGCTCTGTTTCCCATTTATTCTTTTCTTCTTGCAGCTTCATGGTTTTGCCTTTGTACTTCATCATTTCCTGATGAATTTTGACTTTCTCCTCTTGTAATGCCAACAAATCTGATGACTGAACATGTTCGGAACTTGGGATTTTCAACTTCTTCTTTAGTACCTGAAGGGCATTATCTTTTTCTTCCAAAAGTCTTCTGATGGCTTGTGTGTTTCTTGGTTCATCCCCCGAGCTTATGACATCCGCTTGCAATTTCTTTATTTGAATTTAATTCGCCTTGTTCTCAACTTTTTTGTGCTTCAACTGGACCTCCAATTTATCAACCAAAACTTGCAACTTGTTAATTTTCATCATGGCATGTAACAAATATGAATAAATTATATCCCCTGTCTGTTTGTGCAGCTGTATTTTGTCAGGTACACTAATTTTGTCCAAGCTTACTTCCATCTCGACCACTTTTTTGTCACTTACCATAGCTAATTTTAAAGTGTTCCTCTCTAAATCCCGAGTGGAAATCAATGACGTATTTGGGTTGCCTAGACTTCTCACTCGTGGGAGTAGATTCTTAGTCTCTTCTAAGGACTGCATCTGCTTTTCTACATAACTAGTCATGAATTCTGCTTTAGATTTAAAAAATGAACTAGACTCTGCATTATTTTCACTTTCAAAAGAAAACGGGTTCATTTGTACTGACTTCTTAGGAATCAAAACTACTTTTTTCAACTCATCTGAAACTACTTCACTTGAAATTTTACCATCTTGAGATGTTTTGGTCTTCTTACGTGAATTGTCTTCATCTATTTCCATATTTTCAACCTCAGAAAAACTTCTTTTAATTAAAACATTAGAACTTTTGGCACTTGAGACGCTGTAATTGATCCATTGTTTGTACTTTCATTACTTCCTGGATTTTCCACAAAATGAGACAAATTGGCTACTTCCTTCAATCCCTCAACAACTTGGTGATCAAATGGTTTGTTTTTATTTGCTTGTTTCCTTAGATAAATTATATGATATGGATCATAATTGACCTTTTGTTCTTTTTGAAAATCCATGTTTTCCAATAATTTTTCCACAATCACCAGGGCACCTTTGTTTTTAAATATGAATGAACCAACTTTAAGGGGGAATTTGATATTGGAGGACTTTTTGAAGGCTCCAAAATGCTCCTGTTCTGCATATAATCTTTGTCTCCTGTATTCCAGTGCAAAGATTCTAGGGGTAAGGAAAGCAAGCAGCCTGTATGGATCTTCCGTGAAACCATACACTCTTAAAACTATAAAGTCTTTATACAAAAACCAATCCCCAATCCTGTCTTCTGGTGACGATTGCATCATAATCTTCATTTCTTCAAACACTCTGGGAAATACTTCATCAAACATCAACTTGTATATATCTGACATAATGGAATTCATGAATTCGAACATATTGATTTGCTTCAGCAGAACCGAAGAGAATATAGTAGTCAAGAATTGTAATTCAGTTATGTTTGAACATAATAACATGTTCAACAAATATGATTGGTACTTGAAAAATATGACCTTTGGGAACTCAACTAATTGGATATGAATGGCCTCTGCTAAATATTCATCCAAACTGAAGAAATGGACCGGATGGGACTGAGACTCAAGACTAACTGAACTCATTATCAATAAGAAGCCTAAGACAACCTCATTAACATGAATGTCATTATCTAGACCTAAAATTTGGCAAACCAAAGATACAACCATTTGGACTTCCTCTTTGAAGATGTGAATACGGTATGGCAAAAAGAGACCTTCTAATGACTGACCTTCATTAAGAATACTAGACAAAAATTCACATCGAATTTCAGTTTTACAACCTCTGTATACTTCAACTAAAACAGACTCATTCATAGACTCACCACTATCAGGGTAATTATCAGGAAAATTAAGGAACCCACGAATATCTTTTGCATCAATCATACACAATATCTTGGACGTAGAATGACTCACAATGACTCTCTCAGAAGATGAGTAATTACTTGCACACCATTCAGCGAATTCAGGAAAGGGTAGGGTCTGCTCAATGGTGAAATAATACAGAAAGGACTTGCAGGCATTCAAAATGTCCTTTCCCTGTAAATTATACTGCCACAATCTTTCCTTAATAACTAATACATTTCCAGTCGACAGAAGTAGGTCATATACACCTCTATCTCTATCAACCATGAATTCCTCTCTTTCATCCAGGACCCGGTTAAGACCTTCTAACCCTTTCTCTTTCTCCATAATAGAAAAACGACGATAATTCTGTAAATAAAGCTCAAGTGTTCAAAGTGTACCTGTGACTGTAACTGTATGTATGCAAAGTTGACTGCAAAAAGATGGTGGGCTATCCCTTTCATTTGTCTCGGCATGCAAAATAAAAAATGATTTTTCAAAATAAGTCAACTTCACTTTATATAAAGGTCTATTGCGGAGGCTCCCTCTAGCGGTTTTTCTTAAACCATTTTTCTCCGCAAAATGTACTATGAGCCACCACGTGTATCGTGGTTTTTATTCCACTACCACCTTTCTACTTCAACTACCGTGTAACTCTATCCTCCGTATTTGATAACAACCGTTGATGAATAATCACTTTATTTTTAAGCCGTTGGATTAACTTGCACGTACACATTCTGTTGGGGCTTTTTGTTTTTAACAATGCGCAACTTTATGGAGCAGACTTCTTATCAACCGTAGGTTCTACCAACCTGATCCCATAACTGGGGATCCTCGCGCTTTGTTAATTATCTCCGCCTATCCTTATCTCCCATGTATATCCATAGAGCAGATCTATTCTAAGCCATTGATTTTCACATCTTTGTTCTATACCATTGGATTATGAGATAATTTCATCTTTTATGTGCCCTTTTATCATATATTCACATTGCTATATTTAACCAAAGTTCATGTAACCCTCATTTTTCTTCACCATGTTTCCTTCAAGTGACTCTTCAAGTTAGAAGTGTTAACACCCCCAAACAAGGTAAAAACACCAACCTGAGGACCAATTATTATTTCTCAATCAATGGAGAGTATGGCCCCTAGACTCACCATTATCGATTAATCTTCGACTTCCAACAGTTGGTAGAAGTAAATAAAAATACAACAACAAACCCCCCTTAGCATCCTAATGCACCAAAACACCATCAAGTTGTCTTGAAACAACCATTTACCAATCAAGGAGCGGCTACCCAACAACATGAACCCTCACCCCAAAACGATGGTTCTTACATCCAATGTCAACCTCCATACTTGAACTAAAGGCTATGTTTATCCGGACCCTCCTTAATGAGAAGACATACCTACTCCATTGGGAGTCCCTTTGAAAAATTTTCTCCCAAGAATGGAACAAATCCCAAGGATTCCAAAGGAATGAATCAAGCATACCCTCCATAACCCCCATAGGAAATCTTCCCATAATTAAATTATTAAGGATGACTTGCCTCAATCTCCAACTGTAATGTCCACCTTATAAGTCCTTCAATCATTCCCAACCCAAAGGAAGGAATTACTCAATGCACTTAGCTTCATTAACCCTTCCAACTTGTGCCTCATGAAATTTGACTTTGACAAAAGAAAACCGCGATTACCCTCATTAGTCACATTCCAATTCCCAGTCACCATAAAAAAACATTATGATTCATCGATGCATCATTTATGAAGGCGCATCCACATGCATCATGTACTCAAATGTTTGGAAAATATTGGATTCCCATGAATTAGTCCCCTCATCTATCTCCCTTCGCACATATTATGGGAGACCATCCAAACCACAAGGATTGTACCAAAATGTCATCATTGATCTATGGCACGAAATGGTAATTATTGATATTGAATTCTCCAATGCACAACTCGACTACAATATCCTTTTGGGTCATAGCTACATATATGCCGCGAAGGTAGTTGCCTCTTTAGTATTTTGCATCATGAAGTTTCTCTTTAATAGGAATATCATCACCCTTGACAAAATCAATTACTATAACCCTCATGCCAATACGAACCTCAAAATTGTCCTACCTGTTAGCACTATTTTTCGCTCCACATAAGATGATGAAAAAGGTAAGACGGAGCAATCACAGCCTAAAAATGCAGGAAAAAATCTAGTCGTAGGGTGTCCAAAAAATGTGTTAAAGAGGGTAACGCTTCTACAGTGGCGATATAGAGACAAACCAAATCGATGGATGAAATGACTTTTGCGAATACCACAGGCACGATCCAAATCGTCTTTGCATTTTCACAAAATGACGCTAAAGCAGCCACAGGTTTTGAGGGCCAGGATCGACAAAGGATAGATCAACGGGTGAGATTGATTTCAGTGGATCAAAATGCTTGTCGAAATATTGGTCTCGGAATCCACGAAATGGGTTAAAGGGAGGTAACATGCAACAGTGCAAATCTTGCCAAAGGAAGATCTATGGTGTACGATTCCTTTGCTAATGGGACATGCGTGGGACAAATCGTCTTATGGATTTTCGAAAAGTAACCCTCCTTTACACATGTATGGTAAAGATCAAAGGTGTTCCGATCAAAAGGTTGAAAATGTTCCTTCCTTGTAAAAGTTGTCGGAAGTTCTGTCTGTCATGGAAAAGGCGATCTCACGTACGATCTAATCAGTTCAAAGGTATCATGTTAACAATAAATTATTCGGTAAGCACTCAAGGGGCCGAAATGATAGGTACTAGAACACCTCGACGCCAGTAAAACATGCATTTGGTAAGATTCGGCTCCACAGTAGTAGCATCCCTCCTGAACCCAAAATTTTGCTGCATTGCACGTATGAAAAACAGGGAAAGATCATGATAATTGGGATACATAAGACGGGTATGGCCTCTACACGAAGCAAGAAGACACAAAAAAAGAGAATCATTCTGATACTGTCACCATTAGGGAAAAAAAGGTAAGGAACGTCAAGTCAATATGTCATGGGCCAGATAAGAAACAATACGGGATAGCGCCAAGGGTATTTTCCACAACCAGTATTTTAACACCACGGTAGAGGAGACGGCATGACTAGATTTTCAGCAGGAAGATGAGATCCCAAACCGATGCACCCATGTGTGTTGTCATCAAGATACTCAACGGTGAAGTGTGCAAAGGTGTTGAAGGGTCATCTCCATGTCCAGTTTTCCAGCTCTTTATAAACACCATACTTCAGAGCCACCGAGAGACATAGACTGAGTGAATGTGGAAGAGAAGCTAAGGTGGTGGAATGTAGTCTGCTGAGAATTTTGGGAAGTTTAGAGAAGGTCTGTGATGGCCATCTAGTTTGAAAATATCATATGTTGAGGAGTGTTGTTGGTGGGCGAGCATATCTCCATGCATTTCCCTAGTTTTTGTACAGAAAAGGATCCATCCATCGGGGTAGGGACGTTCATTGTATTAGAGAATCCTTCTAGTGCCAACGAGGCCATGGAAAGGATGTTCATCACATTAGATGGACCTCCTGGGGCTGGTGAGGGAATTACTGTCTTAATAGAAGGCCACAACCCCGCAAGCGTTGTGCCTGGAATTTCCTATCTAATGAGCATCCCTCCAAATCCTCCAGACATAGTTGCGGTCTCCACAATCTTAGCACGTGGTGACAATTGCTAGTGGTGACCCTTTGGAGCTAATGCTCTTACTAGAGGAGAAGGGGTCCAAAGTCTTCATCATCTCCTTTGTAAATTCCACGTGCCAACTTTATCTGGAGTGATGATGAAGTCAAGAATATGCACTGTCAGGAAACCTGCAGAAAGATCCTCCTCCTAGGAGGAAAGAAGCACAAGAACAAAAAACCTCCTCAAGGACTTGTCACTGTCAGAAGAAGTGCATCCTTCTTCAAATCCCCTTGAATAACAGTGTTACCAAGAGAGAGTGGGGCGAGGGGGAAGGCGGAGCATATAAGGAACACAAACCTTCTTTCCAACTATAAGCCCATGCAGAAAGGTTCCTTTGAGCATAGAATGAACATGAATATTCCTGGAAAGAAAGGGACACATTGCAGACCCAACAAGAAGGCAAATGGTCCAAGCCAAGTCTGTGGCATGCCACCAAGGGATGTCCCAAGCCATCGTTTTCAAGACAAACGAACCTGAGGCTGGAAACGTTGCGCTGCCAATAACACCAACATGCGTATTTTCTCCATAACATTTTTTTAATATATATAAAGCATGGCACAGATGCCACATTCTAGTTTGTTAGAGTTTTGATCATGATTGTAACTAGCTTCTTGCCCTATTTCGAGGTTAGTCTCGGGGTCCTGAAGCACTATAAAAAGACTCCCTACTGAGGGATAAGGGGTTGTTGCTTTTGGTCAAAACTTGAGAGATTTTTGGTTCTTATGTAATTTGACCCACCTTTAATACAAGAAATAGAGCTGGATGTTGGCCTTTGGATGTAAGAATTCATGTGTATTTCCTAGTTGTATATTGTGCTTCTCTTCTCTTACCTGAATGTACTTCCTATTTCCTCCTTAAATTATTTTTTCTTCGCATTCTTGACATAGTGTATAATGGTTTAGGATTCATGTCCCCATGCTTTGGTCATTGTTTTGGATGCCACCAGAAATTTCTTCCAAAGTCAGCATGGAATTCATCTTTATGATGCTCTGCATCGATGGGCTGTCATTGTTCCTCATTTATCACCAGACCCTAAAATATTGACCATGATCGAAGTGCTATCTTTCTCTTGCAAACATTATCTGCACATAATGCTCTGCGTTCCTTGAGAATCATGACTCCATGCCCAATATATCATACCTTGTTTTCACCACCAACCTCCGAAAACTTATACCGTGACGATATAATCTGGCCTTGCTATGTATTTGTGAGAGATCCCTCTCTGGAAATGAGGAAGCCATCTCCCTTTCCTGAAGTGGTTCTGTTGTTACCTTGGGTTCCACCTTCCCATAGCCTTGGGCATGATTCTAGGTGCTAACAAATTTGTTCCGTTGCTGGGGACGAAATTGAAGATCATCCTTAGGAAGAACAACAAAGATTCAAAGAAATACAGGGTTTCCGTGGGCAAACAAAGATCCCTACATGTAAAAAGTGTTGCATCATTTTCCTTTGTGACTCCACGTTAAAATTTATAGAAGACGACTTCACTAGGGAGATTGGCGGTCAAAAGGAGCGATACAAGGAGGAGGTTTTGAAGCCTCCCAAAAATATGGATGATAGTACCATAGACCAAACTATCGGTGGTGAACGCTAGTCAGAAAGCCAAAATAAAATGAATCTTTCACCTGGTGACTTCCACAAACCCGTGTTTCCAATACTGCGACAGACATTAGAGGAAATTTGAGGTATAAAATGGGCCTCCTAAGGAAAATGATAGAATATTAGTTAAAATAATAAAATAATAGTTATTAATTTTGGAGGAATAATGAAAAAAACTACTTTTTTGTTCGTATTTTTTACATATCTCCCTATGTTTTCACTCAAATTTCGAGCGGGAGAGCTCGTTGGATGTGGAATTTAATTCCGCATCCAACGAGTACCCACACTGCATACTTTTGATGGACCTTGCTACCCCAAAAATAAGAAATGTCTGAAAAAAATGTGATGATGACATCATCATCACATTTTTCAGGTATTTCTTATTTTTCGGGTAGCGGGGTCCATAAAAAGTATGTAGTGTGGGTACTCGTTGGATGTGGAATTTTGGAATTAAATTCCACATCCAAAAATCTCTCCCACCTGAAATTTGAGTAAAAACACAGGGAGATATGTCGAAAATACGAACAAAAAAAGTAGTTTTCTTTTATGACAAATATGTCAATTCAACCATTATGGTTGACTCATTTTATTGAAATTCTATTGGTTCTTGAATTCCAACTCACAAAATTTATTGTTGACGCGTTTTCTTATAAGGCCCATTTTAGACCCCAAATTTCCTCTAATTTCCTCTAATGTCCACTAATGTTGTGGTACTAAAAATTAAGTTTCCAGAAGGCTTTGGTGGGTTCCGCAACGTGCGTGAATTCTCTATAAAGGCATCAGTAGGCTTGAGGAAAAGATGAGATACTTAAGATTCATCTTTCTCTAGAACGTCTTGAATTTTCTTGCAAATATTTCTTTCTTTTTTCCTAAGTTTGTTGGAATAATCTATCATGAATTATTTCACCCTAAGAAAAGTCATGAGTTCACTCTTGTATATCCTTCCCTACAAACGAAGAGTATCTCTCCATCCTATACATCTAATTTTATTCTAGACCCTCCGCTTGAGACCCTAAACATTAAGAGGAACCCTGATGGGCCTCATGATGTCATTTCTGAGAGCATGTCTTTTCCACAAGGCTCCGTTACACCCAATACCCAAATCCAATACATGCCCCTCTGCTTGCCTCAAATCCTTGATGATTTCCCTGCAAAACACTATAAATACCTCCCTGGGTTTTACGGAGAATCGGAAGGCCTCATAGCTAAGAAACATTTACAAGATTTTGAATACTTTCTTGACATTTTTGAGATAGAACATGATGATGTTTGTATGAGAGATTTTTCCCAATCCTTGCAAGGTAGTGTCAAAAAATGGTTCAGACATTTGCAGCCAGAATCCATCAATATGTGGGAGGAGTTCTCTCGTATATTCATAGATTTTTGGGGTGAAAGTAGATCATTATACCAAATTCTCTCAGATTTTTATTCTATGAGGAAATGCGAAGGTGAAGCTATGTCAAGTTTCAACAAAAGGTTTGTGAGTTTCTATTATGGCATGCCCGAGGAAATTAAACCCTTGGAAGGTGCTACAAAACTACATTATGCGTCTATTTTTCCTCCTGATTTGTATTTATTTATATTGTAAAGAAAGTCGGCGTCATTGTAGAAAATGTTTGTTGATGCATTAGAGGTTGAATAAAATTTCAGACTGTCGAGAAGAATCTTGGACCATGGCGGTACTAATGAGAATGATGAAGAGTCGAACAATATAGGGGTGCATGAGACGAAAGAGGAATTCCTATGGCAGCTTGCATTTTCCTCTAGTATACAAAAAAAAGATCAGCACAAGGGTGAAAGGGTGGGCAGTTTTATCAATTCATTCCTTTGATATTATGACCAACTTGTTGCGATTCATATCCATGGTGGCCTTGAAAGAGATTGCGGCATGCCTATATTGATGAATATGAGGATGACTACTAGGATGACATGCCTAAGGAAATAGTTGGAGATCCTACGGGTCCAGGACTTAACAAGGAAAGAGGCAAGGTTTCTGAAATCAAGACCTCTCCATGCGTTCTAAACCTAAAGGCCTTGTATCAATGGAAAATGTTTTGCTTGCTCATCCCCATTGAGGAAGATGGCTGCGCCCTTGCTAGAGCAAGTCCGAAAGATGGATTTCTAGTTCCTAAGGCTCAGAGCCAAGACCATGATGCATCATTTAAAAATTTCCTGGAGCACTTTGTGCATGGTTCCTTCGGAAACTAGCCCGATTACAGGACTGAAGGGTTACTTCTTGAATGATCCCCCCAAGACAATCCGATGACACATTTCTCTGTACGCTACAGTGTTCTTTATGGTCGTGTCCCTAATTATATGGAAATTTTTTTCGACAAGGAAGATCACCAGGAGATAGATGTTCCCGATTCTATTGAGGAACGCAACCCTGCTTTCTTCACGACACTTGTGAGAGATCAGACTATGAATTCAAGAATTTCATGCAGAAAAGATGATTCTACAGTTACAAAATATCCATAGGTCACCTCCTAAAGTTTTATGAGAAATTTCCTCCACATGATGATGGGAAAGTGGAAATTGAAACATTCTTGTCACATCTGACTAACAGCTGAAGAATTTGGCAGCCATTAGGGTTTCTACAATCTAGTGGCAGAATATTTGGAGCAGTTGGTAAATGTTAATGAATGGTTAGATATTTATTTTAAAGATCAATTTCTTTGTTGTAACTCTATGCCACTAAGTCTCTTAGTAGTGTTCTTTATCCAACACGAAAACAAATGGGATTTATGGGACCATTTGCTTAGCTGGATTCACTGGAAGTCGGAGATTACTTAACCAAGTGATGAATTCCAGTAGATAGGATAGGTAGGTAGATACGAATAAGCTCTACATGACAAGTATTTCCCTTATATGCAGTCTTTCTTTAGTTGTCAGCTTAGTTTTTCAGTTGTTCCTGTCATTTGGTTTAATTTTGGCCCTTTGGAGCATTTTTTAAAGATTGTAGCAAAGCTGGAGGAGCTTCCCAATGGATTTTGGCACTTGGTCTACATTGTTCTTTGCTACCTCACAATGAGGATAGAATCCCTAGTTAGAGCCACTTGTTACCACTGTTTTTCACTCACATAAGATGATGAAAAAGGTAAGATGGAGCAATCACAACCTAAAAATGCATGAAAAATTCCAGTCGCAGGGTGGTCAAAAATTGTGTTAAAGAGGGTAAAACTTCTACAGTGGTGATCTAGAGACAAACCAGATCAACAAACTGAATGATTTTTGTGAATACCACAGGCGCAATCCAAACCGCCTTTGCATTTTCACGAAATGAAGCTAAAGTCGCTGCAAGTTTCGAGGGCCAGGATCGACAAAGGATATATCAATGGGAGAGATTGATTTCGTTGGGTCAAAATGCTTGTGGAAACCTTGGTCCCTAGATCCATGAAATGGGTTAAAGGGAGGTAACACGCAACGGTGCAGATCTTAACGAAGGAATATCTATGGTGGATGATTCCTCCACTAATGGGACATGCACGAGAAAAATTGTCTAGGGGATTTGTGAAAAGTAACCCTCCTTTACATGTGTATGGTAAAGATCAAAGGCATTCCAATCGAAATCCTGAAAATGTTCCTGCCCAATAAAAGTTGTAGGAAGGTCCATCTGTGATGGAAAAGGCGATCTCACATACGATCTTATCAATTCAAAGGTATCCTATTAACATGATATTCTCTAGTGAGCACTCAAGGGGCCGAAACGATAGGTACTCGAACACCCTAATGCCATTAAAACATGCATGTAGGTAAGATTCAGCTCCATGAAAGTAGCAACCCTCCTGAACACAAAAGTTCGTCGCACTGCATGTATGAAAATCAGGGAAAGATCATGATAATTGGGATACAGAAGGTGGGTATGGCCTCTACATGAAGTGAGAAGATGCAGATGCAGATAATAATTATGATACTATCACTAGCAAGGAAAAAAAGGTAAGGAACGTCAAGTCCATGTGTCGTGAGCCAGATGGGAAACAATGTGGATAGTGCCAAGGGTCTTTTCTACAACCAGTATTTTAACGCCGCACAAGAGGAGACACCGTGACTATATTTTCAGCAGGAAGACGAAATCCCAAACCCATGTGCCTACATGTTTTTTCATCATGAGACTCAATGACGAAGTGTGTGAAGGTGTTAATGGGTCATCACCGTGTCCAATTTTCCATCTCTTTATAGACACCATACTTCAGAACCACCGAGAGACATAGACTTAGTGAATGTTGAAGAGAAGCTAAGGTGGTGGAATGTAGTCTGCTGAGAATTTTGGGAATTTTAGAGAAGGTCCATGATGGCCATCTGGTTTGAAAATATCATATGTCAGGGAGTGTTGTTGGTGTGCGAGCGTAGCTCCATGCATTTCTCTGGTTTTTTTACAGAAAAGGATCCAACCATCGGGGTAGGGACGTTGATTGTATTAGAGAAGCCTTCCAGCTCTAAGGAGGCCATGGGAAGGATGTTCATCACATTAGATGGACCTCCTAGGGCTGGTGAGGGCATGATTGTATTAATAGAAGGCCACAACCCCACGGGCGTTGCGACAATGAGCATCCCTCCAAGGCCTCCAGACATAGTTGTGGTCTCAACAATCTCATCACGTGGTGACCATTGCTAGCGGTGACCCTTTGTAGCAGATGCTCGTACTGGAGGAGAAGGGGTCGAAAGTCTTCTTCACCACCTTTAAAAATTCCACGTGCCAAATTTATCAGGAGCGGTGATGAAGTCGGGAATCTGCCACATTTGGCAACCTGCAGAAATATCCTCCTCCTAGGAGGAAAGAAACACAAGAATGACAAACCTCCTCAAGGACTTTCCACTATCAAAAGCAGTGCGTCCATTCTTCAATTCCCTCGAATAACATTGTTACCAGGAGAGAAGGGGGGGAGGGGGGAGGATGAGCACAGAAGGAACACAAACCTTCTTTCTAGCTATAAGCCCATGCATAAAGGTTCCTTTGAGCACAGAATGAACACAAATATGCCCAAAAAGAAAGAGACATGTTGTAGACCCAACATGAAGGAAAATGGTCCAAGCCAATTCCGAGGCGCACCACCAAGGGATGTCCAGAGCCATCATTTTCAAGACAAATGAACTTGAGGCCAGAAACGTTGCGCTGCCAATAAGAGGAGCATGTGTATTTGCTCCATAATTTTTTGTTTAATATATGTAAACCGTGGTAGATATTCCATGTTCTAGTTTGTTAGAGTTTTGATCATGATTGTAACTAGCTTCTCACCCTATTTCATGGTTAGTCTCAGGGGCCTGAAGCACTATAAAAAGAATCCCTGCTGAGGGAGAAAGGGTTGTTGGTTTTTGTCGGAACCTGAGATATTTTTTATTCTTATGTAATTTGACCCACCTTTAATACAAGAAACAGATCCAGATTTCGGCCTTTGGATGTAAGAATTCCTGTGTATTTCCTAGTTGCAGTCTGTGCTTCTCTTCTCTTACGTGAATGTACTTCCTATTTCCTCCTTACATTATGTTTTCTTTGCATCCTTGACATAGTGTATAATGGTTTATCCTTTATTTCCCCATGCTCTGGCCATTTTTTTGGATGCCCACCAGACATTTCTTCCAAAGTCGGCATGGAATTCATCTTTGTGATGCTCCGCATCGATGGGTTGTCATCGTTCTTCGTTTATCACCAAGACCTAACATATTGACCATGACTGAAGTTTTATCTTGCTCTTGCGGATATGATATACACAGACTACTATGTGTTTCTTGAGAATCATGACTACATGCCCAATATATCATACCTTGTTTCCACCACCAACCTCCGAAAAAATATTCTGTGACAATATAATCTAGCCTTGCTATTTATTTGTGAGAGATCCCTCTCTGGAAACGGGGAATCCATATCACTTTCCTAAAGTGGTTCTGTTGTTACCTCGAGGTCTGCCTTCTTGCAGCCTTGGGCGTGATTCTGGGTGCTAACACTACCCACAGTAGGAGACGTGAGTCAACCACCTTATTTTGATGTATGCTCAAGTGGATACAAGAATTTCGATTCCCTGGGGGCATATCTAGGTCCTACACCTAAAATCCCCACCTTGATAGACAACCTCATGTGCACTATTTTCACCTATGAAAATGAGACTGTCGCCTTATTAGCATCAACAGATACACCCACAAGGAATCATGGAATTGAAAAACACTGACTCCATTAGTGCCCCCAATCTTCTAAATCACATTCATGTACCTCTCCATAGGAGTGTAAAGGACCCCAGTCATGGCTCAATTAATTCTCCTTATGCTCACTTTGGGATTTCCTTTGTGGTACCTTATGCCACCTTACCCGGATATGGCCTCAAAACTCATAGAACACTATGAGTTCATGCATGTATGACCCGTTACACCATAGAGACCACTTGTCAATCCAACCATACCCATAATCAAGCCACTACTAATCGTCACTAAACCCACCAATGGGGGCATAAGTCAACCCAAGTTGAAATACCCAGCCATGAACAACCATGTCCCAAAATCTTCATCAAGGGTCGTTCAACCTAAAGCATGGGGCACAACTCAACAAATGTTGAAATCTCCCATCATGACTGATACACCGACAATGAGGGTCACCCCACCATGATCCTTATGTGGTCAGCAAGACCAGGAGACCAACTTGTGCTCCATCTTATCGGATCTCATGAATTTGATTAACACCCTAGTTAGTGCAATACATGCATCCCAAGAAGCAATAGGGGAAACATCAACCTCCTATGTGCCAAACAATACCACTAAGTCCAAATCATTATGCATCAATCATGTGTATTCGATTTTATTTTAGTTTGGGAATTATATACACTGTCCCAACCTCCCAATATTTTGGGATGACTTGGTGACAATTTTCCTCACCTAACCATTGGTATAGGGCCCTTTTCCTCAACCATAATAGTTCACTTCCATCAATGTTGTTACTACATCAACAACAACACCCATTGTACCTACACCAACAATTTCCATCTTTGGAATCCTTACAACCGATACATCTATGCTACATGGGTCACACATGCACATCTCTGATCACATGACACCTCTCACGAATACCCAGATTCCATCCCACACCCTTAATTATGCATATGCCACTTTCCTGTGTCGATCATGTCGATTAATGTCCCACCATTCATTCAAATGACCATTTTTGGGTGCATTTCGAACCCTTCATTCGCAAGAAAAGTTCCTATCATATAACTTGTTCCCCTTGGGTGTCATCCTTCCCATTGTTTTTGAAGAGAAGATAAGCATCAACACCGCCAATAATTATGTCTTCCCAACATCTAACCCTGTTTCACCTTGTCTATGGTGTATAAATGGTGATACCTATTGAGTGCCATATCCCTACGCTCCAATTTGTTGTGGAGTTGCTAGTAGATACCCTAGATCTTGAGCAACAGTTGTTTACTTTGGAACTCCTTAATGAATAACACAAGAACTCGCTACAATAGACTCAAGCCATGAAACTTCAATCCAAAGAAAACTATTACCTCCAAGTCCTCCCCCGCACCTTTAGTCGAGGGGAATTTGTCCTAGTGTTCAACACCAAAAAATACTCAAAACCAGGACCAAGGAAGTTTTTGTCTAAATGGACTGCACCATATGTCATAAAACAATTCCTACCCAAAGGGGCATATATCTTACAAGACTCATAAGGAATAACCCTCAACATCCCTGTCAACGGGTTGTACCTCAAGCTGTTATCTCCATAATATCTCATGTGTTCCACATGTGCGTCATGTTTTAGTTCTGATTTTTGCATTATCAATACATTTGTCATGTCCCCTACTACACTTGGGTATTTGTGTCATGTGTGCAAGATCTCAACCTGAAAATGAATGTTTTTAAAACCCCATTTACAATGGTGCAAGACTCTTATCATAGGTATCATCCCAAAACTAACATATAGGAAATGTCATCCCTCTATTTACATTGCATTTACCAGTACTCCCACTCATAACCATAAGGTCTTCATTCCCAGTAATGATGTGCCATCAACATTATTCCTATGGATAGCATGTTTCCCCCATGGGTGTACATGCCTTTGCAAACCCTGTCATAATTTGGCACCCATGATATTGAACCCCCACAAGTCCAAGTAATTTAACCTACTTTGGAAATATCAACCCATGGTTCATCATTTACATAGTTGAGCATTTACTCCCCCACCCTCAGCAATTGATGCCATCACATTCCTCGACACATGCTATGATCTAGATTCACAATTGACCACTCATACCCCCATGAGAAATACAACATTTGCAAATATTCCTTGTAGAATCATCCCCATGAATACAACATTAGGGTCCCCACCCTCTGAAGCTCCCAATTCTATTCCGTTAATCCCGTGGGAACAATTTGCATGGAATTGATTCATGGGGAACCTGTCTTTACATTTGCACAACAACCATCACACCATCATGGAAAAATTTCCTGACTCGCTCAAAATCGTGGGAAATTTTTCCATCATCAAATTGATTCCTTGACTCACGAAAAACCATGGGAACCCCAACCATCATCAAATTTCTCCACCAACACACTCATAGTCGTGGGGACCCCACCAATTATTCTTTATGTACAAATGGTTACCCAATCCACTCAAAACCATAGGAACCACCCCATTCTTTTGGCAACATCCATTTTGTCACCTTTGATCGATGTCGTTGAGTCTTAATATCCCCAGCATTATCAATCTTGTCGATCACAATTTCCTCAGTATTGTGTCTGCAAAAAATCCCTTCATCTGTAGTTTCTATCCCTCCATTACACTTTATCCATGTATTTGAATAATATTTCCATCAATTAATCCCAAATTTCACATCGATCAAAGGAAGTTATGAACCCCATGCTTATCAACTAGCCTTGTGTCAGATCATTCAATCCCATAGTTGGTTACAGGGTGATCTTGGTTCGTAGGATAGGACCCTTGTCTTATCATGTACTTCAACTCTTATCGACACTAAATCATGATATTTTGAGATTTGCAGTATTTATGGTGGTACCTTGGGATCCCTTTCAATCAATATAAGGGATCACCTCGAACTAATTAGGGAGAGTCATTAGTGCTCCCTAACTTAGTGGTGTCCCCTATGTTTTATGACAAAAAATTCATCGCATCAGGGGGAGTTATAAATAGTTTAAAGGTAGTAGTGTTCACATTTGAAAATCATGGGAGCAATACATCTGTCACAGTGAAGTTCCCCATTCATCAACTTCACTAGTATTCTAGTCCCCCACCCTCATGGGTTTCTCATGATCTTCAACATTTCCGCTTCTTTGGCACCAATGACATCATTTCCAGGATCATTTTCTCTCATGGATTGAATACAATTTCATCCATGTCCTATTATTTTTATGAGTTGAACCCTCAGTCTCCTCATTGTGTAGCCACTCTGGAAAATCTTCACGAGCATGAGTATTCTCGCCTTGTTTGTATAAAACAACATTTTTTGTTACCACTTCACCAACAACTCTCACCCATGGGAAAATCCTATTAGTCCACACATGCTTCAAAACTTTCAAGAACATAGGAGAACACAAAAGAAACGATGATGCATTATCGAACATACAATACCCTTCGAACCTCATGCAACAAGGGGAATTTGTTAAATCTCAAATATTGCACACATGCGACACTTTTGTAATTAACATAGTAATGCGGCATCAACATATAGCATGCAACCCATCGAAGACATCCTCATCAAGATCCAAGAAGCAGTATGAGTCTAGAATTTCCAAAGAACAGTCAAAAGACAAGGTTGCACAGTCAAACCTATGTTTATGTGCACTACTGGACATATTACCAGTTATGTTTCCGCGCTAAACTTGCATAAATTTTCCTTCAAGCATTTCTTGATTGTCAAAATGATGGGATCTCAGCAATTAGTCACGCATTAAAGTCTCATGAAGCCTCCTCACCAACACAAATTCTAACTTGTCTTATCAACATGATGGATGAGCATTCAATAGCCCCCATTGTGTACCTTGAATCTATTTCATGAGGTGGTGGGGTTCACACTTGGATCTAGTTGTTTCTTGGCCACCTCTTGGCATATAAAAGGAAGCCATGGGAATGCATATTGTAAGAGAAATATAGATCAAGATTATGTTTGTGGATTTGTATTGGATCTTCTTCATAGCCCATCTCTTTCACACTCATTAGCATTATACAATCTCCCTTTCCTCCTTCCTCCAAGGGGAAAGTGTTTCTCCCATTTTTTCTTCAAGCTTTCTAGCATCTAGTGTGGACAAAATAGTCCACCCTAAGGGATATTGTTGGCTTCCCTTTGAATCTCACACCTCCTAGATGACACTACATGTATTTTCTTGACCATTGGGAAATATGAAGTGGTTCTTGCATTGCCTCTTTGTTATGGTTTGCACACCCTTATCTCTTTTTTTTTGTATTCATTTTATTTTCTTTTTATCTTGTTTTGTTACTAACAAGAGCTTGCAAGATCTACTTAGGGTTATCAAATTTTCTTTCTATTTCTAAATACTTCACCTAATCAACAACTTCAAGGGATTTCACCCAACGTGGTATAGGTTGCACACCTTTGTGCATAATTTCCCATGACAATGGTGCTCTTCTCAAATTTGGAATTTTCCTTCAAATGGTCAATTGTCTTATCCAAATTTTATGTTAGTGAAAGGATCTTAAGTTCTTTCCTTTGACAAAACTCTTTCTTCTCTTGAAGTTGAATTGTTAGGTTTTCTTCAATTTTCTTGGCCACTTTTAGACCAACAATGGTATTATCAACTTATTCATGATTCTTATTCTTTTTTTTTCTAGTTCCTTTCTTAGGGAGATAATTTCATCTTCTTGCTTCTTTCATATTTGTTCTTTCTCCTTTATATGATTTGTTAATGTTTGTTGTGTTTTTACAATTTGTGATTTCAAGCCAATAATATTCTTTTCAGTCCCTTGTTTTGAAATCCGATCTTCCTCTTTATACTTTTGTAGTTTCTCCCTGAGTGGCTGATTTTCTCTTTTGTATTTCCTTAGTTCACTTAGAGCACTAATAATTTCTTCCTCAAGTTTTACTTCTCCTTCAATTTTAAAGTCTCCTTTAGAGGAATTACTTTTTCTCTCAATGAATTTATCTTTTGTTTCAAGATGTTCTTCCCTTTCCTTTGTGTAGAGATCTTGTAGCTTGTCCCAGAGCTCTTTAGTTGACTTACACTATCCCACTTTGTTCTTCTCAAAATTGAATAGGACACTCAAAATTTCATTCATTGTCTTTGTGTAGCTTATTTGCTACTGAACCGTTTGGTATAGTCTTTGAAGTTTTGTAACCATTATGAGTTGCATTCCAAATGCCAATTGTCCCAAGAGATTGCAAATATGCCTCCATTCTTATGATCCATGGTACATAGTCTATCCCATAGAATAAGTGTCCTTTGTTAGGATCTACCCATTGACAATCTATGAATATTATATGGAATCTACCTTCAAGTGGTAAAATTGTCTGAAGGAAACCTTCTTTGATACCAATTGTTGGACCCCACAGTGATACTGAAGTGGGGGATGAATCAGTATCATACACTCTTGGAATATTTTACTTCATTAATCATGTAACATTATCAACCTTAACAATCATCAACATTAAAACACAATACACATAATATTTATATGGAAACTCAATTTAATGGATTGATAAAACCATAAATTACATTGATTTGTAGGAGACAACAAACTCCAATAATTGTGTGAGCACCCACTCACATATTTTACATGTTAAGTTTTCTTAACTGCTTAGATGATATTCTAAAACAATTTACAATAGTAGGATCACTGAAAGAAAAACAGGCACAATAACACAAAGAACACAAATATTTTCCTTGGGAAAACCATAATGGAGAAAACCCCGCAAGACTTCCTCAGTATAGAAATCAACCAAAACAGTGTAAAACCCCAAGACAGCTTCTCCTCTTTCTTTATGGCGCACTTCTTCTTCTCTCTCTTGCAAACTTTCTTGAGTGAAGTGAGTACAAATGAAGGTGGAACCACTCTATTTATATTTGTCTCTTGACTTGACCTAAAACCTAACAGGGCTGATTTGTCTAACTGACAGGGTCGACTTGTCAAGTAAGACACCAAAATAATAATTATTAATGTGACACATGGGTACTATTGACACAACTTACATTTGGAGGTTTACATTGATTATTTTAATGACTCGTACATGAAAAATTACATCAGTTACACCTCCTAAAGGAGGAATACAATTAGTACAACTAGAATATCTTCCGAAGTTACAATAGTTTAACACTCCCTCTTAACGAGGAAGGTATTCTAAAAAGGAAGCAACCACTACCACAACTGTACATCTGACTTGTGAGTCTCTATATGTCATAGGAAGATTTGGAACACTATCATGCATCTTCATCATCAATCTGGAACTGCATTGTAATCAGTATATGAATATTGAATCTTCTTTTGTCACATCAATATGAGAACATTGAATCTTATTCTTCAACATCAGTATGTGAATACTGGAACATCATCATAATCTACAACATCAGTGTGTGAATACTGGATCATAATCTGCAACATTAGTATGTGAATATTGGAACATCATCATCATCAGTATGTAAATATTGGATCATCATCTGCAACATCAATATGTAAATATAGAATCATCATCTGCAACATCAGTATGTAAATATTGAATCATCATACGCAACATCAGTATTAAATACTAAATCATCATCTACAACATCGGTATGTAAATACAACAACAACATCATTAGCATGTTAGTGCTAAAGCAACATCATCAATAAATGCTAGATCATCATATGCATCATCATCATAGAGATGTTGGAACATCGTCAATATAAAAAAAATTGAAACAACATCATCATCATCAGTATAGAAATATTGGAACAACATCATCATCAACATAGAAATGTTGAATTAACATCATCATCATCAGTATAGAAATATTTAAACTGCCTCATCAACATCACAATAGTTTCAATATGAAAATACTAAACCTTCCACAATAACATCAATATGAAAATACCGAACCTTCCACATCAACATCAGTATGAAAATATTGAACCTTCCACAACAACATCAGTATGAAAATATTGAACCTTCCACATCAATATAGGAATATTGAAGCCACCTCTTTCCCACTGGCCATCTTGGAGAAGCACCTCAGTGGGTTCTTTGGTAGATCCATCTGGGCATTTTGTCTTGCTTGATAACCCTTTCGGGTCAACAAGCCTAGTCAGAAAGATAAATCTTCCTGGGGACCAAACAAGCCTAGTGTGTATTACTAACCCTTCCGGGCCAAACAAGCCTAGTAAGACATACTAATCCCCTTGGGGTCAACAGGCCTCATTTTTTACTAACCCTTTCAGGCCAACAAGCCTAGTCATACATGCCCTACCCTATACTAAGATACCACACCACTGCAGCAAAAAATCCTTCTACCATCTTCTTTACTCCCTCTTTCAAGGGAGGTCCTTTTGGAATACACCAAGATTGTCTCAAAAGTATTCAAAATTTACATGATACAAAGGATTAGTCAACACATCTTCCACTTGTTCATCTGTAGGAACATACTTGAGCTTTACAACTCCCTTATGTACCATATCTCGGATGTAATGATATCTAATTTCGATATGTTTCGACTTATCATGAAACACTGGTTTTTTTTTCATCTTAATACAACTTTGATTATCACAATGGATATCATTCACATCTACTTCTGCATCAATTAATCCTCTCAACATCTTGTGAAGCCATACTACTTCACTACAGGTTGAACATGCTGCAATGTATTCATCTTCTTCCGTGATAAGTGTAATACTGGATTGATTTCTACTGAACCAGGAGATCATGCCTGATCCTGAACTAAAACAACATCCTAAAGTGATCTTTCTATCTTTGGTACTTCCTTCCCAATCTGAATCTGTAAATCCATGTAATTTGATCTCACCATATGATTCATATCTGATACATAGTCTAAAGTCCCCTTTAGGTACCTCATCACATGTTTTGCTCCTACTAGGTGAATATCTCTAGGATTCACCATATACTGACTTAGAGTGTTTACAACAAAACATATATATGTCCTTGTATTGGTTAAGTACAATAAAGAACCAATAATCTTTATGCATAACGTGACATATGCTATCTCCAAAGAGTCATCATTCAATAGATTTAAATTTGTTGTCATCGGAGTAGTCATAGCCTTGCAATCCATTAGCACAAATCTCTTCAGGATCTCTACCACATATTTTCCTTGGTTTAGGAAAATCTCATCTAGATACCGCCATACTTCAAGACCTAGAAAGTAGTGCATCATTCCAAGGTCTTTCATCTCAAATTCTGCAATGAGCTTCTTCTTACATTCGTTGATGGGCTTGTCTTCACCTGTCAAAAATAGATAATCAACATATAGTAGTAATATCATAATCCCATCATCCTCAACTTTATAGTAGAGGTTGGAATCTGCTTTACTCTTGGTAAATCCCAAACTCATCAGGAATCCATTCATTATTTCATATCATGCTCGGGGTGCTTTCTTCAACCAATACAATTCCTTCTTGAGTCTGCATACATGAGTTTTTTTATTATATGTCTCAAAATCGCGCAGTTGTTCGATATATACTTCTTCTTCTATCAAACCATTTAGGAAGGTTGTATTTACATCCATCTGATGTAACTTCCACTTCATTTTGTATACCAAGGAAAGGATGGTTCTAATTGAGGTGTACATAGCTACTGGTGCAAAGGTATCCTCATAGTCTATTCCTTCCTCCCGGGAGAATCCGCGAGCTACGAATATTGCCTTGTACTTCTCTATACTACCATCTGTTGAATCCTTTGTTTTGTAGATCCATTTTGATGATACCACTAACTTGTTCTTTGTTCCTAGTACTATTTCCCATACACCATTCTTTATAATGGATTGGTATTCCTCGACCATGGAATCTACCCATTCATTCTACTTTATTGCTTCTTCAAAGCATGTAGGTTATTTGTCAATGAGATCGCACATCAAATCCACATAAGTAGGGTATGGATTTGCCTTCTTTATTTCTCTGATGGTTCCTTCTGGTACATGTCTTTTTTCTTCTTCAATTACTTCTCGTTCCCATGCAGGCCTTCTTTTGTATGAAATCATCTCACTAGGAAATTCTTCAGGTCTCTGAGGTTATGACATGTCATGATCCTCAAGAATCTGTTCTTCCTCCTCATTTCTGACCAGTTTGGAAACTTTTGTGGCCCTAGGAGTTTCGTGCTCCTCTTTGACTTCCTTGTATTTCCTTGATTTTTGGAAATTTCTATCTTCATCAAAAGAAACATCTCTACTTAGATCAATTTGACGATATCCTGGGATATATATTCGATAAGATTTTGATTATTCATTATATCCTACAAACAATCCCTTCTTTCTTGAAGGGTTTAGCTTTGATCTTTAATCCTTGAGAATGTGTATGTATACCAAACAACCAAATATTTTAGGTGATTGACTTCATGATTTTCTCCAGTAAACATCGCTTCTAGAGTCTTATTCCCAAGGCCACTATGGTATATTCTATTCTGTACATATATTGTTGTTTTTCATGCTTCTACCCACATGTACATAGGTATATCTTGATCATGGATCATAGCTTTTACAACTTCCATGATAGATCTATTATTTCTTTCTACCACACCACTTTGTTGTGGATTATAGGGAATGGATAGCTCGCTCTTAATCCTGACTTCTTTACAGTACTTGTTGAATTCATTTGAAGTGAATTCTCCTCCATTATTTGATCTTAAAGTATTGATCCTCTTTTCAGAGAGATTTTCCATAAGAGCCTTGAACTCTTTAAACTTTTCAAATAGTTCGTCCTTCTTTTTCAAGAAATAGATCCAAGTTTTGCGAGAGTAGTCATCAATAAAGGGAGCATAGTAAACATACCCCCTTAATGAAGTAGTTTGCATTGGCCCACATACATTTGAATTAATAATGTCTAAGATCCCTTTTTCTTTGTTGCCACTATTTGGATAAGGGTTCTTAGTATTCTTCCATTGTGCACATCCTTTGCACACCCCTTCATGATTTATCTGAATCTATGGTAAATCTGACACCACCTTTCTCACAATTGGAAATTCCTTGTAATGTACATGATCAATTCTTATGTGCCATAGCTCACATGGGATTATGGTACTAGTCATTAAGTTTGAATCTACATGCACCTTTAATTTGTAGAGTCCTCCTTCTTCAAATCCAATCACTACTATGTCATCTATAGTTTTTCCTTTTGTCCATATGAGGACTTCACCATCTACAAAATCAACTCTGAAACCTTTCTTATTTAAGGATGAGATAGAAAGGAGATACTTGTTTAGTCCTAGAACATACAGGGCATCCTTCATCTTCACGGACTTTCCGGAGTCCAACTTATAGGAGGCTTCTCCTCTCCCTTGGATGGGATATTGATAATCATCTCCAAGCATTACTTTGTGTGGGTACTCCTTCTGTACAATATAGGAGAGTGAGTCCTTGTAACATGTCATGTGCTTGGAGGTGCCACAATATACTAGCCAAGTATCATTCCTAGGTGAGACTGAACCTGTGAGTGCAGAGATCAAAACATATTCTTCACATGAATCTTCATATTCTTTAGTTCTTTCCTCATCTTCTTGATCATTGTCTTCAGTAGCATGGGCCTGGAATATTTTGTTCTTCTTCTTGAGTTGTTCTATCCTCATGGGACAATTTATGGAGATGTGTCCCATCCTATGACAAGTGAAGCACTCATAATTTGAGAATTCCTTGATGGACTTCTTGTTCTTCTTAAACCCTTGAACTTTTCTGGGAGGATGGCCATAACTCCCTCTAGTTCTTGTCTTTGGTATGGACTTCCAAAGCTTGATCCTCATTTTCATTTAGCTTCTCTTCTCTAGCCGCTATTCTTTTTTCTTCTTGAACACATTCTTCCCATAACTGTCGGAACTTAGTCAGCTTTTTTCTAGAGAAAATTCCTCAAATAAAGGATTCCCAATCTCTTAAAGGACCATTCAAGGTGGTCATTACAATTTATGCTTCTTCTACCATATCACCAATAGCTTCCAACTACTCCTTGATTTGAGATACTCTTGTGATGTATGCTTGCATGGTTTCTGACCTCTTAGCCTTTACATTTTTTAGGTGATTCCTCAAGGTCATCTTCCTATTAATATTTATTCCTTCAAATAGGCTAAATAGGGCATCAAACATTTCCTTTGGTGTTCTCCTTGAAGATACTTGAGGAATTAAGTTATCTTCGATGGAGTCATATATGATCCTCTTAGCCTTGATCGTATCCTTCTTGTGTTTGGCCATATCCTCATCTCCTTCTAGTTCTACAACTTCCTCCTTTAAAAATCCTTCTATATCATTCTCTTTTAGGATGAGTGATGGCCCTCCATTTTGCCATGTTTTATCTACACATTTAAGCCATAATTTAAGATTTTTACATGCATTTTCTCTTATGTATCATCACTTAGACATCATTTACATGAGTTTAAAGGATGTTCAATGAAGAATCATAACAAGGTATAATCTTGTCATTATTTCATTTTAATTGTTCATTTTTAAAATACACGTTTAAGAGATTATATCTACTAATAAATCATGCACCTGATCATGTATCGTCACTTGATCTGGTACCTGATCATGCACCCAAACCGACACTTATTCCCGCACTGATATGAATGAGAATTATTGATTCTCATACGTCTAGGTCTCTTAAATCAATTTGGAAACATGGGTTTCCTTTATAGATGTCCCAATATGAATTTTTACCTATCCTATCTCACCCAGAACACTTCAAATGTGAGCAGTTCACAATTCAAAGATTATGTAAAAAACGTTTTTTAACCAGACAACAAATTTCAGGCTTTATTTCTGGGAAATATATGAAGAATCAAGTGAAACCGTTCAAAACCTACTTCATAAACGGCCCCATTTACTTTTAGTCACGAGCAATTTTCAGAATTTCTGAACGAATATGGAGAAATCCTTTCCAGAACAGGCATGATTTTCCTAGATTTTCTGTTGGTCATTTTCGGGGTTATTGAACAAATTTTTGATACATTCTTATGTGTATTTTGTTGTATAAATGGGCCTCTTCATGCTGGGGAATATGGATGGTGATTGTAATGTGATACTCTTTTTTTTTCAGCTAATAAAATCTAGTTTTAATATTTTATTCATTATCTCAACAATGTCTGGAGGGGGGGGGGGCACCTTCACATGGTGTTGATCTCTTGTTTGTGCATATTGTCATCTACACGCATTTGCTGTAAGAATTTATGTTCATACATTGATTGGTCACTGTTTTTTTGTGTCTTTTATTGAATATTCTAGAATTCAAACATAGTAGGAAAGTTTCGAATAGGTTAAAGAATAGTGTTGTAAGATTCATGTCATATTTGCTTTAAAGCTTGGTATTTATTTATTCTTAGCTTGTGTTGAGCTTTCAGTTTGTTTTCTTTCACCGACATGGCTGAATTCATGTTAAGATTCTAGATATGTAAACAAAGAAGAATGAGGTATTTTGGAGTTCATGCTTTTCGACTTAGGTATATCACAAAAATGCTTTGCACATAACCTAGAACTTTGACCAGAAAGTTGGTTTAGTGTTTGGATATTTAAATATTTCTTTTCTTGAATGTAATAGGTTAAATTTTCTTAAGAGCTCAGGTAGATTAGGAAGATTGTTAAAATCATGGATTTCATTGTGAGCAACATTTACTGATTTAAATGTTTTTTCCACTAGTTTGAATTGAAGAATAACATGGCAGTGTGGGTTAAACTCAACAGTAATGTGTATTTTGATTTCTAGTTTGAAGTTAAAGATGATTGCTATGGTAACTAGAACTTATATATTGAAGTTAAAGTTTTAATTTTGTTTGGTCTAGTGAGTACAATATTGTTAGAATTTATTAAGTTTTGATTCCGTAGTTACACTTGTTTCTTCATTAGTTAGATAGTCCATTGTGGTAAATTAGACTTTTCTTTTGTTGTGATTGTTTCAGTCTAGTAACAATTTTGTTTTCTAGAGTTAGAAAATAGTTGGATTGACTTTAAAACATTCTTGTCCTCTGATATCATCTAGTAAGTGATTGAATCTTTTTGTGGAGTGGATTTTTTATAGCATTTGTTGATTAAGTGAATAAGTAGTGTAGTATGGATTATGATTTTTTGGCAGTGATAGGAGTTGATTAGATTAAAGTCATCATTATTTTAAGTTATCATAGGAATGTATCCCTGGATTATATTACCCTGCACATACAGTGTAGCAACTTGAATTTTACCTACCCTGGTTGATAATTAAATTGAAGGTGAATTAATTAGTTATATATTTTGTTGGACATTTTTGGTGTCATTGTTGGGGAGGTGCTAAAGGGGTGAAGTCTAGGTAGATAGGGGTAGATAGGTTTCCTTTACATTACATAGCAAGGGAGTGTTAACCCAAAAATCCCCCACATAGCTCTCAATGGCCTACACCACCCAAGGATACCATCTCACAACACTCATTTCACTCCATAAGACCTTACATTTGACCCCCACACCTCCAAAAGAGCCCAAGGATGAAGAAAAGGGCTAAAAAGCACAAAAAAGAGCCCAAAATAGCCCCCTAGGAGATAAAGCCCTCAAAAAAAGGCTAAAACCCTAAAAGGGGCTAAAGATAGGGTGGAAGGGGATAAAGGCCAAAAAAAGGGGCTAAAGCCTTGACCAAGGGCTTAAAACCCTAAAATCCCTTGGAAAAACTATAAAAGGAGGGTGGGGGGTCACTCTCAAAATGCTCCTCACTTGCCTATTGTTATGCTATCCGTGGATGCTTTGAGACCTTTGCCTCTCAAACCACCCACTCTCCCTCTCCTTCATCTCCATCTCATCAAGACATTGCTTCCCAAAAAAGAGAGAGGTGCTCCCATGAGCTAGGGCATGGTGGCCCATTTCCACCTAAGTGAGGTATAATTTCTTTTCATTTTTGTTTACTTGTTTTGCTTTCCAATTGATGTTTTTACTTGCATGTTTTCTTCATTGACATTGTTTGCAGGTTTTCCATTGTAGTAGCTTAGGTTGTTTGCAGGTTTCAAGGAGGCGGAATCCTAACCCGTTTTCTGCAAAGGGGTTCACAAGGGCTTCATCTCCTCCTTTATTTTCTGTTATTAGCTCTTAGATCTAGTTTACAGTAGCTACCATTTGCTTATTCTTGTTTAGATTATCTTAGTTTAAATTCGCTGCTCTGTTTATGTCATATTTCATCCCGTTTTTTCCTCTTTTCTAAGAGTTGGAACCTACTCTTGTGCCCTATAGGCATAAGGGAGCCATTCCTGCTCTTATGGTGAGGAGAAATTCTCACTACAACTTTGGCGACTCCACTGGGTCGATCCCACAGGATCCCTGGGCCAAAAATTTCAAGTTTTCAAGTTTTTTCCATTTTACCCTAGTTTTCAGAAATCTTAGGTTAGATCTGTTTAAATCTACTTTATTTCCTGTTTTAGTCAGTGTCGAAACCTCTAATAGGCTGAGCTGAGTCAAACTGACCCCAGTACCAGTTACTGTTGGCCATATCTAACCCTGCATCACCAAAAAACCCCTTTCTGGAGTAGGTCGCTCTTATCGGGGGAAAAGGTGAGACTAGGGCGCTCTTAATTGGCCAACAGGTGCGCCCAGGGTGCACTTAATCCTCAAACAGGTGTGACTTCAGCCCAGAAGATCAGGTTGCGGCTGTTTTTGCATTCTGTGCGACCCCCTCGCTGGATTTGGTCAAAAATGTGTGGCTTGTCACACAGAAGTTGTATTTAAGTTTAATTAATAGTAACTTTTATTTTCATAGGATTGTTAGTGCAGCCTAGCTGCCTCTGTTCACCATTGTAGGTCTCTTTCAATTCTAGTTTTTATTTTCTGCAAATCAATCCATGAACAATGTGTATATTCTAAATCAATCATTAAGGCTTAATAAAATCAACTAGTCTAACTAAAAGTAACGTAAAAATAACCATCTTGCTGCCCCCTTCCTCCTCTACCCAGTCATCACCCTCAGGGGTATTCCGGGATACGACGAAGGGTAAGCTTGTATAGATCTAGGCACTCCATGGTATTTTTCCCAAACCACTAAAACCAGGTGACCTGGAAAGTAGAGGGGGTAGAGAAGGAGGGATTTTCACGGCGATAAGTGTCCTCCCTGTTGACCAGCCTAGCACTTGGGAGGTGACCTGAGGATCTACGGATGGGATTAGTCCCATTGTGTTGAGAGCCCAGCACCTTCTCTTGTTTGAAGAAGAATATCATTGAGAGGTAGACATTTAGTTAGGCCAACAATTCAGAGTTAATCACCATACTTGCCTACAAGTTTTTGTTTATTTTTGAATACAAAACCATGATATGAGCTCTACCATGAATTCATAAACCATATTGCAAACCAAATACCAGAAAAAACAAGCAAACCAACACACCATACCAAATAATTAACCCAACTCAGTTCATGATGTTGAGTAAGCCTTAAAATTTACCAAATTTACACTAAGTTCAATCAATTCAGCAGTCTTTGAGGACATAAGTCCTTGATTGCTTCAACTGTGGGAAGTACTTAGGCTTTTCCCAGAAACTCATTGTGATGAGTACCACAGGAACCCAAAAGTAGCTGGCCACTGAGAGGAATTGCCAAGCGAAACGGGCAATGACCCCTTCCGATTTAGTAGAAGCACCTGTGAGGAACAAGCCAAGCATTGTCTTCTGGCAGTCTTGGTGGCCGAGAGACCACCTTCATCCAATAGGAAGCCATTGAAATTGGGGTCCAAATCTCATACCCACCAGTTTCATACATAAAAGCAAACACAATTGATCCTCCATGATCTTCCTCATGCCTAAGAGGCGAATCAACACCATTTGGAACACTTGATCGGCACCGTCGAAGCCGCTCTCAGTGATCTCCCACACCATCAAAGGGCCAAACAGCCTCTGATTCTGATTCAGACCCATATCAGTCTGAACCAGACCTCCACACCGCACCATCAAGCCCCATGGCTAGTGCAAACCTGGATCCATTTTTCGACCTAACCTTAGCAAGTGGACCCATGTCCACATCACAACCTGTCACCCACAACTTGGCAAGTGGTCCAAGCACAGTCATGCAGATTGTCATTAGCCAATTTCCACCACCCATAGTGACCAACCAAGCTGGCCCAGTGGTAACACATGGGGGCAGTGGCCCCTCCACACACACTGCCCCTCCGACCACATAGGGGGGCAATGCACCGTCCACCTACATTGCCCCTATCATCACACATGGGGGAAATGCCCCCGCTACCCATACCATCCCACCCACAACACTTGGGGGCATTGTCCCATCTGCCATGGTGCCACCACAAGCACCCCCAGCAATGCAGATGCATTATGCACCTGAAAACCCCACCCCCATTGCGGCCCCATCCCACATCAACTTGGGGTCAAATATGCCCTTCATGGATCATCTAAACTTGCCTGACTTGGCTATATTGACGAATGATCCCATCTGCCACCAAGCTTTCTGGCCACCCATGACAACTAAGCTCCCATTGGACATCCCAAAGTTTGAAGGCAAAGCTGGGGAATGTCCCCAAAACCATATAATGACATTCCATCTATGGTGCTCATCCAACAGCATCGTAGATGACTCCATCAAGCTGAGGTTCTTCCAATGCACCCTTACAGGAGCCGCAGCCAAATGGTACATTGAGCTGCCACAAGCCAAGTACCCCGATTTCAACTCCCTAGCCTTCATGTTCCTACAGTATTTCCAACTCCTTGTCAGATATGACGAGGGGGTGGATATCCTGTTATCCTGTCGCCAAAACACCACCACTCACATCACTGATCATATCCATGAGTGGCGGCGGTGCCGTAGCTTGTGTAAGATCCAACTTGATGACAGGATCTTCTTAGATTGGTTCCTCAAGACTTTACTCCTGCCCATCGCAAAGGATGTCGCATCTGAACATCCCCAATCTGAAGAAGAGGCCATATTGAAGGCCCGACAATTTGATCTCATTTACGCCCAGTCTAGATACTTGTACACTGTCATTCCAGATGCTCCCCGTCCAAGTACCTCTTACCGCAATGCACTGGGGGCATCCCACATAGTGGACGACATCATAGGGTCAGTCTCCCAACAACCACAGCCTCAACCGACACCACCTGCCATTGCACTGCAACCAAGCAGCACTGCTAATGTTCCTTACCAAAACCAAGCTCCAGACTATGCTAGAATGATGTCTCAGTCCGAAGCAACCACCTCTTATGCATAGCCTATGCCACCACAGCAGGATCAGGCCATGGCTTGGCCAACACAACAGTATATGGGGAAAATTCCCACATTCTTGGCACCACCACCCCCACAAATATACTATGCACCACCAGTGCAACAAGTTCAAGCCCCCGCCCTTGCTCCACCCACTCCGTCGGGACAAGTGTTCGCACAACAAAGCCGTCCCAACCAGCTTGCCCCCAACAATCAACAAGGGAAAGCTAGAAACAAACAGCCTCGCAACCAAGGCAATAACCAACTATAGGGAGGCGGTCAGCAACTGAACCCTCCCAATAGTGCCACGGCTAACCGGCCAGCCCAAAACCCCCCATAGCAAAATGCACCAAGACACAACGCTCTGTTGCGCACAAACCAACCTTGTACACTCTGTGATGTTTTTGGGCATTACACATTTGAGTGTCCCCTCATGGCTCGTGCTAAGCAGGCCATTCAAAATGAGGCCCAATAGGCCGCCAATGCCCCCACTAATCCCAAACCAACCAAGCACCACAAAGATCTCCTCCCATGGTGCTTCAAAACCCACTACCAGTCCAAGGATTGGTGGTAACTGCTCCCCCTCCCCAGGCCAATCCCAATGCTCCAGGGGCACCGCCCACAGCTGAAACAGGTGTTCACCACCTGATGACCATGACCACTGAAGAGGTCAACTTACAGACTAGACGAAATCAGTACGGTACCACCACCGAACCTGCCAACTCGTCAACAGCATCCACGTCTAAGACAACCAACCTACCTCTCCAGTTACCCCTGTTCCTGCGCTCCCCCATACGGAGAATCGCTAATAATGCCACAGCTAGAGCTGCAGCCAGCTATAGCGTTGTGGATCATTTGGCCCAAACGCCAACCACCATGTCGACTCTTGAGGTACTTAAAATGTGCCCAATGCAGCGAAAAGCCTTACTAGCCGCTCTAGGGGTAGTAGACCCCTCTGAATCCAAGTTAATCACGTTTGACACAGAGAACAGAGAGTCACGCATGCCCCTTACTATCGCCTTCCAAATCTTAGTGTCCATCCGAAACTTGGTCGTGCACCAATGCATAGTGGATGAGGGGGCATCCACATGCATCATGTCTACCATGGTTTGGCAGAATCTTGGATCACCAATTCTGCAACCGTCATCCATGACTCTGCGGGATTATGATGGACACCCCACTAAATCCCAAGGAATCCTCCCCCATGTCCCCATTACGTTAGCCGGGAAGACAGTCCTGATCGACATCGAAGTCGTTAAGGCTTAACTGGACTACAACCTCCTCCTTGGGAGGAGTTACATGTATGCCATGCAATTTTTCACGTCAACTGTCTTCCGCCTCATGATGTTCCCCCATGAAGGGAAGATTGTAACAGTTGACCAGCTCACCTACCACAATTCGCAAGGGTTAACGACACCTGCCAACGTTATCCCTACTATCACCACCATTGAGCCGCAAGGGGCGACCGCACATGCTAACGCCATCCCTGTAACCAACACTGTGGTTGAAAACACACCAGCCTCCCCACCGTTGAATGTGGGCCCTGGGTTGTTTACCAATCGAACCATGATGGCTCCTTTCCCGTTGGTGTCACCACCACCAACACAAAAGAAAACTGTGGACTTGTGCATGGTCTCGTCAAGAATTGCTGCACCCAAACAGTAGCCACAGCCCTAACCACAACCACAACATCATCTGCAGACGCAACGCCAATAGCAGCCACAACATCACCCGCAGCATCAGCATTATGTACAGCTGCAACCAAAACCTCACCCCCACATGCAACCAGCTGGGAGTTATGTGGGCTCATTTCCAGTCCATACGATTCCCTTCCTCTTTCCCCCACCTGGTGTCATGAGCAAGCTGGTCATGGCCACCTTAAGCCTACCCAACTTTATTTTGGGGATCCCAGTGCGGTATCTAGATCCACCTTCTCAACCAGCAATACCCCAGGTTGTGTTAACTTCGGTGCAACCTATTGCGGTTGAGTCTCACCCCCCACCCTGTCCGCATAAGCCAACCACAGCACCCTCACCTGCACCGCCCCAACCCAAAAGGGCTAGGGGAAAGAACACCAAAGCCACCGTAGAACCAAGACAAGTCCCACTTTGTGCTGTCTGTGAACAACAGGGCCATCCAACTCAGAATTGCCCTGAAATCCCATTGATCCGTGGGCATCTGGATGCCATGGATAATAACAAAAACATCCCCATGGTTGAACTCCCAACCGCGCCAGTAGTAAAGAACAAGGCATTGAGGACAAACCATGCTTGTGCCCTTTGCGGCTTGTATGGACATTACTCCCACCATTTCCAAGAAATACCCGAGTTTCGAATGACTCTCGCTGACCTCCATCACCATTCCCTTGAGTCTGAGATCACCTTAATCGAAGAAGTTCACCCACCACCTCCTTCGTCTGACACTATGTCCATTTACATGATGTCTAGTTTCCCTGACTAGCTCATTCCCATCTCCAACGACGGTCCATCAGACCTATCACTTCGTTGCTTCAACAACGATGAGGAGATCCTTGAAGCTTTGACTGCTCCGAAATACCCATGGGACGACATGCACCATCACTCGTTCTTCCTCCCGGAAGAGCTTATGTCGCAGTCTAACCAGTTTTCTGTGGAGACCAAAGATTTCATCCATGGGAAGGTTGACTGGTTCAAGAATCCAATCCCAGCACCCGATGCCTTCGAAGAAGGGAACATGGCAAACATTTTTCCAACAATTAAAATCGGCATCTCAACCAACTCTGAGATCGTTGAATAAATCATGCTGGGGGCATCTTGCTCCCCAAAAGAGGTAGATGCCTACACTGCTCTCTTCCAAGAGTTCCGCGACATCTTCGCCTGGTCATATACTGAAATGCTTGACTTAGATCCATCCATCATGGAGCACCACATTGACACATGGCCTATTGTGGCACCCATAAACCAAAAACAATGGCCCATCCATCCATCCAAAGTGGCTGCGGTGAAAGCCGAGATAGAGGATCTGTGCATGGTCGGCTTCATTTATCCCATTTCATACACAACTTGGGTTTCTAATCCTGTTCCCGTGAATAAAAAATAGGGTACCATTCATGTTTGCACAGACTTCTGTGATCTCAATGGGGCATGTCCCAAAGACAACTTCCCCACCCTGTTCATCGACCAAATTATCGATGCATGCGCCGGACATGAGGCCTTCTCCTTCATGGATAGATTTTCCGGATACAACCAAATCCAAATCCGGAATGAATACCGTTACGAAACGACATTCACAACCCCATGGGGCACATTCACCTACCGAGTCATGTCCTTTGGCCTCAAAAATGCTAGATCCACCTTCCAATGCGCCATGATGCACTGCTTCCATGATCTTGTTCACATCATGTTGGTTTGTTTCGACAACCTCATCGCGCAATCGCAAATCCACACACAGCACATAGACGACTTGCGACAAGTCCTAATGCGATGTTTCCAGTACAAGATCTGCTTGAACCCATCCAAGTGTGTTTTATGTGTCTGTCCCCATGGGCCATCTCCAAGGATTCATCGTGTCACACAAAGGAATGACCGCTGATCCTGGGAAAGTCCAAACGACTTTCCCCCTAACGTCACCCCTTTGAGTGACAATGTTCTAAATTGTATTATAGTCTTTTCATTTTTTGTTTTACATGTTTTTCCTGATTGAATCTTATGTATCATTTCCTCTCATTGATTCAGATGGAGCACACCTCAAATCGGTATATGAGATTCGCAGATGGTACCTGAACCTCGCCTCAGCTACATGGGTAATCTACTCCCCATCGCATGAGTTGATCCACATCGACGAAATATGCTTGGGCACCGCGACCAACAACTAGGTGGAGTATGATGGTGTCAATGGACTCTTAGTCGCCGCTCTACAATTAGGAATTCATCATCCCGATATCTTCTTAGACTCCCAGCTGCTTGTTTCTCAACTGAACAACCACTACCAAGTTTGCAATCCCTGCCTCTTTAGAAAGTACCTCCACACTAAACACATGGTCAGAACATTTGAATCCATCACATTCACACATGTTCCCAGGAACCTCAATAACATCGCAAATCAAATGGCTAATGATATTCTAAATTGGCACATCCATAACAATATATAGGAAACATACAACCATAACATAATGCATAATCATGTCTAAAAATACACACACAGTGTAATAATACATCACATAGGCATTTGCATTCCACAACATAATAAAAATACTCACATAATAAAACCATAAAAGCGCATCCATGTGCGTCAAAAATATATATAGATGTAAATCCATAAATCGCATGTCCACAACATGTCCAATACAAAATGAGAAGCAACATATGCTTTCTCAACAGGATATACATAAGCGACACAAAAACCCCTAAGTGCACCAATGCACTAGGAATAGCCGCACAAGGCTACTAATCTGATTCAAACCCATCATCTGACTCGAACTCATCATCTTTTGAAGAGGAAGCATCCTCTGCAAGAAGACCACCTCTCTCCATCCGGCGAAAGTGCTCGCAAGCCACTGCCATCTTCCTCATTACACCCGTCAGCTTGGGAGGAAGATTGTGAATAGCAGCAATAAAGTTAGTATTCAGGTGTTTCCAGCCAACATCTGACACTCCAGTAGCTACCTCCTCCATGTACGGTACCAGTACATCCATATCCCGCTGCTGCCTGCGAGAGCTCCCGGAAGGGGCTGCCGCAGGAGCTACGGTAACAACCCACCTCCGATGCCCAGGTGGCAGGTGAGGACCAACATCTGCACAGACAAGCAAGGACACCATCAGCCCACATACATTAATATGAAAATCACTAACCAGCTCAACTATACTATGCACAAAGATAAACATAAAAATATCAAGCATACATACCAGCTGGTCCCCAAGCCTGCCCAGGAGGTCGAGGAATCTCGGGATCTCCCTAGAAATCCATACCCACATACAGGTACTCCTCGATCACCACAGGCAGCTAGAGCCACTGCTCCAACAACTCCTTTGTGAAGAAGCGGCCCACTCTACCACCACCCTCGCAAATCATCATTTGGCACCACCTATACATCCTCGGCTCCCGCGGACCACTGTCCTCCATATCCCAATGAGGATGAAGTGTAGGTACTTTCTCAAAGAAGAAATCACATAGGAAGGATCCAAAGCAAAAACCAGCACCAGTAGTCTTCGACTTGTTCAGCTGACGCCGAACAACCTGCAAGTACATCTGGCCCCATGCATAATATGTGCCACCAATGGCACGCTCTACTAGATGCAACTGACCACCAGAAATCTTGTGGCTCCCCGTGGAACCCAAGATGCACTGCAGTAAAGTCCCCACCACCCGTGTGGACAACTCCTCGATGTCACAAATCAGGATGTAAGAACCACGCACATACGCCGTAGCGTAACAGTGTCGATCACATAGATCCTCTAATGTCTCCCCCCGAGACAATACAGGTTCCAAGTCACCAACTACTCCCAATAGTTGGAGCCCGGTAATGAAATACACATCCTCCAGCGTAATCTCAATACCCTGGCCTTGGAAGAGGAACACCTCCTCAGCAACATCCCAGAAACCAATCAGAGTTTGCATCAGCAGACCCAAGCTCCACATAGGTGGAATCCTCATAAACTTCAGCAACCCACAACGAGCTAGTGTATCTCTAACACCCCCATCATGCAATGATACATCTCTGACTGGCTTGCAGTCTCTCTCCCTCCATTTGATCTCCATTGTGCTCCACAAAGCAAAAACCCTGATGTCAGACATCCCCACCATCAAAAAATCACCCAAAAAAGGCTAGGGCACACCCAGGGCACTCATAATTTCCCAACAGGTGCACCCAAGATGCACTTTTCCCTTCTAAATGAGCGACCTGGCACACAAGAAACCCCAAACAGCTCATGGGGGGCCTCCAGGTGGTCAAATTCAGTAAATAAGCCATCAAAATGAAGATGTTCAGTGAGAGATTTTACCTACAAGTCGCAACTCATGAAACCGTCGATCGGATCAAGAGAAATCAGCAAATGAAGAATTAGGGCCCACCTCTTCAACTCCATAATGAACAGTGACAATGACACTTCACCATGTGGACCCTCCCCTTTTATAGGCCCCATTTGACCTAATTTCTTTCGATCGACATAACAGGACCATATGGACTCCGTTTGAGACGTCGTTCATGCCACTGGTTTCAGAATTCCGCCCTCTATCTAGTTATGAGACCATCGTCACATGTTTAATTAATCATTTTTAGGACCATATCCCACAAGTCACCTCAATTCATGATCCATGACATGACAATGCGAGTGTCTACGGACTGGTACTCGTATTACACTTCCCGACCACTACTCATGCAAGTTGTCGGGCCGCCGCCCATTAAGGATTGTACTATAATTTTACTTTTTGTATTTACAATTGTCTTTTTTCACCGCACCTTACGCGGACATCTAGACCATCATCCACAAAACCCTTTTGTTTTTCTTCCATGTATTTGACATAGAAGTGTCCTTGGGCCGCCGCCCGTTAAGAAATGTAATTTTAGCTTTTATTTTGTATTTTTAACACATAGACTGTCTTTTCTTTTTACTGCACCTTACGCGGACCTCTGGACCACTGTCCACAAAACGATTTCTTTTCTTGCACGTATTTGGCATATAAGTGCCCCCGGAATTGCACTTACATTGCATGTAGTCAAGTTCGTCCATCGCAACACACACACATGCTCTCCTAACCTCTGTCTGAGAGCCACCTCGGTTTGCGTGCCTCTGCCACACTGGCTTGCGAGCCTCTGCCGTGATATATCCCATGCATGTATTGGTATGTTTGAGATCCTTTTGCTCCGTCCATACTGCGCAGATGACCTTTGGACCTCTGGCCACCATCCCGACATGGGGGCACTGCTCGTGCCACCACAGTTGTGTGACCACATTGGAGTTTCGCTTAAGCTCTTTTTTGACTCCTTAAAACAATGAAAAGATTGTCGAGCATAGCTGCTTCCTTTCCCGCTTGCTAAAGTATAGGAAAGGGCGTCTACATCATCTCGTTTACCTCCTTTTGCGGACCATGTAGACCACCTCATGAAAAGGACCTCCTTGGCACACTCAAGCCAAGACCATTCCCCTCTGCATACTTTTGTGCTTTCTCAGGCAGAGGGGCCGCACTTTATGAAAAAGCTCACCACTGGTTGTCGTTAAGCTCTTTTCCAGCCGTCTCAACAAGAAAACATTTTCGAGAAAACTTGGTTTCGTTCATGCTCGTAAAAGTATTTGAATGATTGTCCAGTCAGTATAGGTTTAACCTTTTCTGGCCTGATTGGACTACCAACGGTAAAGAAGTCTCTCATCCCCTCTAGGATGGGCGAGCTCTCCTATGTATACTTTAATCCTTTTTCGAGCATAGGAGACTACCAACAAAAAAGAGCCCCCACTGGAGTCTTCTTCATGCTTTCAGACTCTCTAAAGTTGAAAGCACCATCGAGCATTTACCTTCTCGGGCTCGCCAAAAATCCATGAGATCGTACCACAACAGTGTCCCTAGACACCACCCCATAGAAAAAAGTGTGGCAGCATCCCCACATTGGGTCACCTTTGTTCAGATTACTCTGCAATGTGTCTTCCTTGGATCCTATCAGTATCAAAAGTGTCCATCTCCTCCAAGTATTTCCCATCTGCAACGAAATTCCCGGTATTACAGCTATGATCCCATTCCCTTAAGTCGATTTTCATTTGCTGCCTGGTCTGCCCTACCATTATACTCTGAACAAAGGAAGTTTGAGTCTCCCACTCTCCCCCTACCCCTGTTTAGTTTTTCCCTTCCCTCCCTTCCCCCCCAATTCAGTGAGTCAGTCCACAAATTGCTCCACACCTTTCAGTTATCCCTCCTGCTCCTAGTAAAGGAAACGTCATTTCCTTGACTAGGGGTAGGTCTCCCTATGTCGATGCCAACACACATATTCCAGAGGATAGACCCAGAGGTCCCTGTACCTTGGTTTCATTTACATCATTGATGAATTCCTTGGACCACTTGAGAGGAGTCCTTAGTGCCTCTTGGGATGGTTGTTTCTCACGTGCTCGACTTCAACTCCACCATCGCACTGTTGAGATTCGTACAGGGTTTGTTCCACACAGTACTTGCTCGAAGACCCCGGATGTCACCCGACTCTATCACATTGGTGAGTCCACTCAAGGGACCTAAACAGGTTATGTCCCTTGTGATTTTCGGGTTGCATTGGAGATAGTGATCAGAAGCCCCAGCAGTGCTTCGGTATACCTTTATGATTAATGCAGCATACTTGTACCTTAGAGACTCTGACTCTCAATCAACGAGTCCACACAGCTATGTACTAGATCTAGCAGACCATCAGTCATGAAGATGTAGCATTCCATGAGAATGCCATGGATCCAATGTACCAGATCAGTATTGTATTCAGCCTCACATAG